>OX637290.1:15909186-16278467 GCA_951799445.1 Pseudisothecium myosuroides | reverse complement strand
AGCTTGCTCTTCTTTTGAAAAGTATATTTCAAAAGGTTGTTGAGGAACAAGCTTTCAAGGAAGCTTTGGTAATTGAAAAGAGAAAACATAGGTAGAAAAATACAACAAAGAAAATATGCTTTTTGATTTTTGTCACTTTAAATAGGAAGATGATTTATTTAATAATGCAAGTTACTAATTCAACAATTGATTTTTGAATTGGTAAAAAATACTCGTATCTACATTTGCTTAATATTCCATACTTAAAGTCACTAAATCATTTTATGCTTTAGTAGTCAAAATGTTGAACAATCTTTTGTGGTGGTGCAAAATTTGTGATTATGAAGGAAAATTTGGAGTTGTAGATACCATTAGGCAACATATTAATGAAAGACAACATTTCCAAGCCAAGAAAGCAAACACTTCAATTAGGTCAAGTCAATCTAGTACACAAGCTTGGATGGCAAAGGGCATTGCAACCAATAAGGCACAATATCCCACATCTTACGTGCCTTGTATTCTTGGCATACGTGGTTGTTTTTTGTAAAAAAATTATGTGTCATGGATTTTATGAGAATAGCCTAAAATTTTTAAAAAAATAATGATATTTCATCACTAAAATATGATTTGCACAATGGTGAGGATTGATTTATTGATTCAAATTATGAAAACTCTTTCATGAATAAAAACAAAGAAGTAATTGAAATAGAAGAACTTGTTGGCATGTAAATTGTACCGTTTTGGGGGGACAAGTGTTCCTTAATTCCTAATATTCTAATTTTTTTGGAAACGAGTGATGAAGCTGAAATCATCAACACAAATCCGTGGAGGGAGGAGTTGCACCCAAGTAAATCTTGAATTTTTGCAAAGAAATGAATTGATAAACTCGTGTAGAGAATTTATGGAAAAATAGATATGAATTACAACTTGATCAAGTTTTCTTTTTAAACATTGCTCTTACTAGATCACTCATGAGTCATGAGTACAAATTACTTGTCCACAAAATTGAGCTTTATTGTTAAAAAAAGAGAGTTACTTGAGATAGATGAATTATTCTTTTGTGCATCAAATGTAGGTGCTTTTGAAGAGAGAAAAAAATTATATTATTTTCTAATTGATATGGCCAAGAATTTTTTGAGTGTTCACAAAAATAATGGAAAAGGAAATGGAAAGAGATACCACTCTAATACTCTTTAAATGTATGAAGCCTTAGCTAGTATTGGAGGTTCTTTAGTCAATCACTCTTTCATGAGGACCAAAATCTATGTGGACCAATTCTAAATACTACAACTGCTAATTTCAAAAAGGATGGTTTTATTTAAGTTATAAGCATTCAAGAAAAAACTTTTAAATACATAGCTTCTATTCTTGAAACTTGTAAAAAAGAATTAATTATGATTGGTCCAATATCAATAGAATGTAGTGAAGATGAAACTAAGACAATCCAATCGGCAACATAGAATCGTAGATTAGATCATATAGATGGATTTTGTGGTCTAAAATGTACCTCTACAAATTTGAAACATGTTTGTGAATTTGATCCTAAACCATCAGCTGCCACATTTGATTCAATAAAAAAAACTTTTGAAAATTACAAAATTGGGACTATGTATTGTGTACTCATTTGCAACCTACTTTTAAAAGGCATGCCTAGATTAGCTTATATTATCTTAACAACATGTAACAAATTTAATTTGTGGCTGTAGACACACAATGGAATACAATTAGAAATCTTCACAAAAAATACATTGAGCCTATGATTGGTCCATTGATTGGAGATGCGTCTAATGAAGATAGTAGACAATGAAAATTGATGTTAGAGAGTGTGTCAAGGAAAACTTATGGAATTGAGTCTCCTTCCTTTCTTATGAAATTTGAAATGATTGACAACCGACCCATAATCATGACTCAAGATCCACCTCACGTGGGAAAAAAATTGAGAAATCCTCTTTTATCTAGTATACGGAATCTCTTTTGGGATAAATACTTGGCTCATAAAAATCATTTATTGCTAATATTTGAAGCTTTCTCCAAAGATGAACATGGCCTATTGGAAGATGACATCAATGTAAAAGACAAACAAAATTTCCTTGCTATGCAACACTTGGCCTTTCTTAAAGTGAGGACACATTTGGAATGCCTTGACAAAGGGATAATGTATTCCAATAAGTATTTGCAAGGGCATGTTAAAGGTACTATTCTTCATTTGGAAGTGATTTGGTTTCTACTTGAAATTTTCTATAGTAAGCAATCTTTGCTTGAAAAGGTCAAATAATTGGCATCATTTGGTGTTTTTATGTTATATTTAGGTAGTGCGTACGTTTATTACAATGGATTTGGGCATTATTTGAAAGGTAATTGGATGAGTAAAGAATGTATGACAAATTGTATTATAGCATGTCATGCAAGTGTGTGTTACATCATGATGATGAGGAATTTTTTTTCACATCTCCCAATTGAATTAATTAAATAGGGTTGGATTTGACTGCTGTGAAGATTATTTTTTACTTTTAAGTCAACAAGTTTGTAACAAGCACAATATCTCTATTGGTGAAGGTACTAAACATACTTCACACATTGCTAGGATAGAAAAATTAAACATGAGAAGAATGGTTCCTTATTTGCTAATCCAAGACGTCAAAAAAACTTGTGGTTAGAAGGAAATTCGTGTGCTATTGATTCAAATGTTGATTTTTTGGATTATAGTTCTGTGACAAATGCTAACCTTTATGAGGCATGAAAAGCTGGTTTCTTAATGGCAAAGGACAAGGTAAGGTATATTGAAATGGAAGAGGTATTACAATCCAATGGTAAGTGGGATGATCCATGGGCTTCTTCTTTTAATGCTTTTGTTCAAGATATTGTTTCATTGGCTAATGAAAAAATAGAAAATGAAGAAAGTCATGAATCACCAAAAAATGTTGTACCGGATAATGTGTCATTGATAAATGAAGTTGAAAATAATGTTAGGTCTACAGTGCTTGATGTGAAACAAGAGTTCATAAGTGATGCATGTGATGATAATATAAACAAAGTTAAGTCAATTCCTTTGTAAATGTTCCAAATAAAGGATTAGTATACAAAATGAGAGTTATTTTAGAAATGAACCTAATACTCTAATAGACTTCTTCTTGATAGACTAAGGCATATCCAACATGTTCATATTAAGAATAATTTATCTTTGGGATTTAAAAGTGATAATGTTAATGTTGGATTGTTTGATGATATTGCAATCATAATGGTATATGATAAAAAGCAATTCTACATGGTATTTGGCTAGAATTCAAAAATTAGTCAAAGTAATTGAAAAGAAAAAATTGATTATGTCCGTGCTATTCCTGTTGATGAGTTTGATATTAATGTCTTGCTTGGATATTACAAGCATGTAGTTGGTTACTTGGTCATCGTTATGAATATGGTGGTTTTGGTGGTGAGAAGGTTGATTTGGTGAGATTAAATCATGTCGTATGTTTGGTTTCTCTAGCATTTGATGAAGGTACTAGACTCCATATCTTGTCAAAAGAAGATAAAAGAATACTTAATAGTTTTATCAATGATTGCACTAGTAGTTTGAAGAAGAAAAGTGTAGGCATTGGTTCATCAAAGAATAATGAAGATCTACGCTATTGATATAATGTTGATAACAATAAAAAAGATTGGAGTTGATAAAATGGCAACAACAATACAAAAGAATGGAGGTGATAAAATGGCAACAAAGACTAAATCAAGGTGGCTTGCAACAAAATTTCAATTTGTACAATTATGATAATTTTGCTCACGTAGATTCATAGTGGTTTGTAAATTTGTCTACAAACTTTGGTAGCAAATTCATACTAATCATATGATGTAGGTGGTTTGAATCATTGTTGTCACATCGGTCGAATTAGGATCATTGGACGTCCCGCACGGGGCGGACATTTCAGACAGTTTGGGCGAACCGGACGAACAATGTAACCACCTTAAAGTAGTCACATCGAGCAAGTTAGGGTCATTAGATGTCCCAAACGGGCAAGCAAATCGGACGGTTTGGATGGACAATCCATCCAATGTGACAACTATGTTTAAAATGGTAGTTTTAACTACTAATTAAATGTGTATTTCTTTCTTTTAAATATGATGTCTTATTTTAAAATTTGAGTTTTATATTATGTAAACCTAGATTTTTTTCAAAAAAATTAATGATAAAACTTATTTCGCTTATTATGATTGCATCTTCCATATCAATGTTTGTATTGAATTCACTAATCACTAACATGTGACTAATCCATGATGTGGCTAGTATGTGGCAAGTAGCATTGTAACATTGCATATCGCATTGCAAGTCTCATTGCACGTCAACCAAGATGTAAGATGTAAGATGTAAAATGGCATTGCAAGATGCAATCATAATAAGCGAAATAAGTTTTATCATTAATTTTTTTGAAAAAAATCTAGGTTTACATAATATAAAACTCAAATTTTAAAATAAGACATCATATTTAAAAGAAAGAAATACACATTTAATTAGTAGTTAAAACTACCATTTTAAACATAGTTGTCACATTGGATGGATTGTCCATCCAAACCGTCCGATTTGCTTGCCCGTTTGGGACATCTAATGACCCTAACTTGCTCGATGTGACTACTTTAAGGTGGTTACATTGTTCGTCCGGTTCGCCCAAACTGTCTGAAATGTCCGCCCCGTGCGGGACGTCCAATGATCCTAATTCGACCGATGTGACAACAATGATTCAAACCACCTACATCATATGATTAGTATGAATTTGCTACCAAAGTTTGTAGACAAATTTACAAACCACTATGAATCTACGTGAGCAAAATTATCATAATTGTACAAATTGAAATTTTGTTGCAAGCCACCTTGATTTAGTCTTTGTTGCCATTTTATCACCTCCATTCTTTTGTATTGTTGTTGCCATTTTATCAACTCCAATCTTTTTTATTGTTATCAACATTATATCAATAGCGTAGATCTTCATTATTCTTTGATGAACCAATGCCTACACTTTTCTTCTTCAAACTACTAGTGCAATCATTGATAAAACTATTAAGTATTCTTTTATCTTCTTTTGACAAGATATGGAGTCTAGTACCTTCATCAAATGCTAGAGAAACCAAACATACGACATGATTTAATCTCACCAAATCAACCTTCTCACCACCAAAACCACCATATTCATAACGATGACCAAGTAACCAACTACATGCTTGTAATATCCAAGCAAGACATTAATATCAAACTCATCAACAGGAATAGCACGGACATAATCAATTTTTTCTTTTCAATTACTTTGACTAATTTTTGAATTCTAGCCAAATACCATGTAGAATTGCTTTTTATCATATACCATTATGATTGCAATATCATCAAACAATCCAACATTAACATTATCACTTTTAAATCCCAAAGATAAATTATTCTTAATATGAACATGTTGGATATGCCTTAGTCTATCAAGAAGAAGTCTATTAGAGTATTAGGTTCATTTCTAAAATAACTCTCATTTTGTATACTAATCCTTTATTTGGAACATTTACAAAGGAATTGACTTAACTTTGTTTATATTATCATCACATGCATCACTTATGAACTCTTGTTTCACATCAAGCACTGTAGACCTAACATTATTTTCAACTTCATTTATCAATGACACATTATCCGGTACAACATTTTTTGGTGATTCATGACTTTCTTCATTTTCTATTTTTTCATTAGCCAATGAAACAATATCTTGAACAAAAGCATTAAAAGAAGAAGCCCATGGATCATCCCACTTACCATTGGATTGTAATACCTCTTCCATTTCAATATACCTTACCTTGTCCTTTGCCATTAAGAAACCAGCTTTTCATGCCTCATAAAGGTTAGCATTTGTCACAGAACTATAATCCAAAAAATCAACATTTGAATCAATAGCACACGAATTTCCTTCTAACCACAAGTTTTTTTGACGTCTTGGATTAGCAAATAAGGAACCATTCTTCTCATGTTTAATTTTTCTATCCTAGCAATGTGTGAAGTATGTTTAGTACCTTCACCAATAGAGATATTGTGCTTGTTACAAACTTGTTGACTTAAAAGTAAAAAATAATCTTCACAGCAGTCAAATCCAACCCTATTTAATTAATTCAATTGGGAGATGTGAAAAAAAATTCCTCATCATCATGATGTAACACACACTTGCATGACATGCTATAATACAATTTGTCATACATTCTTTACTCATCCAATTACCTTTCAAATAATGCCCAAATCCATTGTAATAAACGTACGCACTACCTAAATATAACATAAAAACACCAAATGATGCCAATTATTTGACCTTTTCAAGCAAAGATTGCTTACTATAGAAAATTTCAAGTAGAAACCAAATCACTTCCAAATGAAGAATAGTACCTTTAACATGCCCTTGCAAATACTTATTGGAATACATTATCCCTTTGTCAAGGCATTCCAAATGTGTCCTCACTTTAAGAAAGGCCAAGTGTTGCATAGCAAGGAAATTTTGTTTGTCTTTTACATTGATGTCATCTTCCAATAGGCCATGTTCATCTTTGGAGAAAGCTTCAAATATTAGCAATAAATGATTTTTATGAGCCAAGTATTTATCCCAAAAGAGATTCCGTATACTAGATAAAAGAGGATTTCTCAATTTTTTTCCCACGTGAGGTGGATCTTGAGTCATGATTATGGGTCGGTTGTCAATCATTTCAAATTTCATAAGAAAGGAAGGAGACTCAATTCCATAAGTTTTCCTTGACACACTCTCTAACATCAATTTTCATTGTCTACTATCTTCATTAGACGCATCTCCAATCAATGGACCAATCATAGGCTCAATGTATTTTTTGTGAAGATTTCTAATTGTATTCCATTGTGTGTCTACAGCCACAAATTAAATTTGTTACATGTTGTTAAGATAATATAAGCTAATCTAGGCATGCCTTTTAAAAGTAGGTTGCAAATGAGTACACAATACATAGTCCCAATTTTGTAATTTTCAAAAGTTTTTTTTATTGAATCAAATGTGGCAGCTGATGGTTTAGGATCAAATTCACAAACATGTTTCAAATTTGTAGAGGTACATTTTAGACCACAAAATCCATCTATATGATCTAATCTACGATTCTATGTTGCCGATTGGATTGTCTTAGTTTCATCTTCACTACATTCTATTGATATTGGACCAATCATAATTAATTCTTTTTTACAAGTTTCAAGAATAGAAGCTATGTATTTAAAAGTTTTTTCTTGAATGCTTATAACTTAAATAAAACCATCCTTTTTGAAATTAGCAGTTGTAGTATTTAGAATTGGTCCACATAGATTTTGGTCCTCATGAAAGAGTGATTGACTAAAGAACCTCCAATACTAGCTAAGGCTTCATACATTTAAAGAGTATTAGAGTGGTATCTCTTTCCATTTCCTTTTCCATTATTTTTGTGAACACTCAAAAAATTCTTGGCCATATCAATTAGAAAATAATATAATTTTTTTCTCTCTTCAAAAGCACCTACATTTGATGCACAAAAGAATAATTCATCTATCTCAAGTAACTCTCTTTTTTTAACAATAAAGCTCAATTTTGTGGACAAGTAATTTGTACTCATGACTCATGAGTGATCTAGTAAGAGCAATGTTTAAAAAGAAAACTTGATCAAGTTGTAATTCATATCTATTTTTCCATAAATTCTCTACACGAGTTTATCAATTCATTTCTTTGCAAAAATTCAAGATTTACTTGGGTGCAACTCCTCCCTCCACGGATTTGTGTTGATGATTTCAGCTTCATCACTCGTTTCCAAAAAAATTAGAATATTAGGAATTAAGGAACACTTGTCCCCCCAAAACGGTACAATTTACATGCCAACAAGTTCTTCTATTTCAATTACTTCTTTGTTTTTATTCATGAAAGAGTTTTCATAATTTGAATCAATAAATCAATCCTCACCATTGTGCAAATCATATTTTAGTGATGAAATATCATTATTTTTTTAAAATTTTTTAGGCTATTCTCATAAAATCCATGACACATAATTTTTTTACAAAAAACAACCACGTATGCCAAGAATACAAGGCACGTAAGATGTGGGATATTGTGCCTTATTGGTTGCAATGCCCTTTGCCATCCAAGCTTGTGTACTAGATTGACTTGACCTAATTGAAGTGTTTGCTTTCTTGGCTTGGAAATGTTGTCTTTCATTAATATGTTGCCTAATGGTATCTACAACTCCAAATTTTCCTTCATAATCACAAATTTTGCACCACCACAAAAGATTGTTCAACATTTTGACTACTAAAGCATAAAATGATTTAGTGACTTTAAGTATGGAATATTAAGCAAATGTAGATACGAGTATTTTTACCAATTCAAAAATCAATTGTTGAATTAGTAACTTGCATTATTAAATAAATCATCTTCCTATTTAAAGTGACAAAAATCAAAAAGCATATTTTCTTTGTTGTATTTTTCTACCTATGTTTTCTTCTTTTCAATTACCAAAGCTTCCTTGAAAGCTTGTTCCTCAACAACCTTTTGAAATATACTTTTCAAAAGAAGAGCAAGCTCATGCACACCTTTTTCACACTTGGATTTTAAATGATTTGAAATTTTTTGAAGATTATCACATGCTTGAGGAAAAAATTCCTTGTCACAAGGAACACAATTAACCACCCACAAACCCCTTTGCCTTCCCTTTTTCACTCAATTTTGGATAGTACTCTCCAAATTGATCAAATGGACATAAAACTTGCAATTTCTCCCAACTTTTTTGCAGTTTAGGAAGAATGATACATTTTTTACCTACAAAAACATGAGTAGGCAATCTTAACAATGCACATTGAATCTAAAGATTTTGATCCAAGAGAATCAGCTTTGAATCCCCACAAGGCATCAAATTTGATTTTCTTAAGGGATGGATCTAAAATTTGATCTTTACTACTAGTATGGAGAAATGATCTTCTCTTACCAATTACTTCACCTTTTTTTTTTTTCCAATGCTCTTTGTTGGAGGCTTGTTCTCCATGATTTTTTTATGAATTTTTGGTGGCAACCACAACCTCGTTTTTGGCATTTTCTATAGAAGGTAAAAAACATTGACAAAAATCCAGAATATTACTTCTGCAACAGCCGCGTTCCTACGGCAATGTTCTAATAAGCACATGGAAATGACGATTGTATTCACAACAATCACAAAGCATTGGATCAATTTTAGAAGGGTCAAACTCTTGGCAACCACAAGGAATGCCTCCATGCGTGCACACTTTGTACAAGAAAGCTCTATAGTTTGCAAGTTGAGATTGATCCAAAAAACTCTTCAACACTTGTTTTCACCTTTTCACAAGTAATTAGGGCCCTAAAACATAAATCCATACAAGAAAATTTAATACAAGGAACCATACTCAAATGCTTATTCAATTGATCTTAGGTGGAGTTACCTTATAATTGATTGAAATGACTAATGTTTACATAAGAAACGAGCAAAATGTGGAGCATAAGTCTAGACTATGGATTCTCATAGACTCCAATAGCCTCCAAAAACTCTTGCAACTCAAATATGAAGCCCTTCAAGTTTTTCCTTTTAAACTCCATTTAAGAATATCCTATCAAAACTATCCTATTAATTCTATTGCTTTATGGAACCTTCACCAACACATAAAATTTCAATGTTTAAAAATAGATATTCCATTTTTGGTGAATTATTTTAATTTATTTTCATGGTTTTACATAATAATTATTTGAAAAATATATGTGATGATTTCTTAAGATTTGATTGCACATGTATTTAGGAAACATTATTATTCACATCTTTCATATTACAAAGATGCACACTATGTACGTAAATTTTTTTTCTATGTGGCTATAATGAGTTTTCCAATTTTCTTTCATACACATTCAAGGCAAAAGAAATCAAGCTCATGTATTAAACCCACTACCATCAAGTGCTATCACCTTGAGATGCTATTACAACTTCCATTCAGTTTGGCATTGTAGAAATTAACTTTTGGATACTTTCTTGAGGTATATCCTCCCATGCCAAATTCACTGATGTCCACATTTTGTCTTTTGTTCTGTGGTCTACTTCTTTTTTGCACTTGATCTTTGACTTGCTTCCACACATTCTCTATAGGATTGAGGTCAAGAGAATTTGGTGGCCATTCAAGCTTTTTCAATCCAAGTTGCTCCCACCAAATTTTCTGTGCATTACTGCGATGTACTGGTGCACCATCTTCCATCAAATCACATTGTTCCAATCGTCAACCATCCAACGCAAATGCTCTTTTGCAAAGGCCAACCTCTTAGCCTTATGTATGTCACTCAAGAACGGTTTCTTAACCGCAATGCAACTATTAACACCAAGCTCATGAATCTCTTTACGTAAAGTCCCCATACACATGGGAGGTGTCACATTCTCACAAAGTTCCGCAAGAAAAGCATGACGATTACTACTAAGATCTCTCTTAAGCCTTCTCCTATCTCAATCACTCAACTTTCGTGGCCTACCGGACATACTAGCCGGTGTCACAGAGCCACATTCACTATATCTCTTCAAGATTCTTGAAACTGTTGATTTTGGTCTCCCTACATGTCTCTTATTTTGCTCAATGACAAGCCAACTTCTTTCATACCAACTATCATATTTTGCACATCATTTGGCACATAACTTCCTATCATGGTGCAAAGTTATCAAACAATATTTACAACTTCACAAAGTTTAATCAAAGAACTTCTAATAGCAACACATACACAATATCTTTGACAAACACGAGTTTTTCCTCACTCTAGGCTATGTCTACAAGCAATATACACTCCAAGCAAGCACTCGCATCTCTGGATCCTCTCAACTTTAAACTTCCTCCAAATTCCATACTTCAAAGCAAATGTAATGAAATTCTCAAAAGCAGCCTTCTGCATTAAAATCGAGCTTAGTGGTTCTCAAATGAGCCACGTGTCAGTGGGAGAATAATTTCAAATTATGTGTTGAGTCACAAGAAGATCATTGGGTTGACTTCTTGGAGGCAAAAAATCTCATCAAAAAATCTCAATTAACCTGCTAGCATTACAATCTGAAATTAGACTACTTGATGCAAAAGCAAACAGGGATTGCAAGAGTTTCTAGAGGGCACTCTATTGCTCTCATAATTTAGTTAATCTATTGTTATAATTTGACTAAATTTAGACTATAGATGCAATTTTGGATTATATTTGCAAAACATTGGGAGATATCCCAATATTGAAGGACATAGACCTCCCTATGTTTTGAATAGACCTTCCAATGATTTGCATGTAATATAAACAATACATGCAAAACATTGTGAGATCTCTTGATGTTTTGTCTATATTTCCAAGTTGTTTTATTATTATTATTTTTGAAATTTCAATTGTCTAAATTTAATTAAATATGGCGGTCCTTCAAACAACCATTTTCAACTTGATTCTATGATTCACTACAAAATTCAAATGCACCCAATACTTAATCATCATGAACAATACAATCATCACTTAGTATACATCTCAGACTATGAAAAAACAATCTTATATTAACAACTAAGCAAATTAAAGCACTACTGAAAAAAGATGTTGTAGATCATTAATATAAGCAATAATATGTATCAAGTCATTTGCAAGGTTTAAGGGAAAAAAATAACAAAAGTGATTCACTTCCGTTTTTTGTAACAAAAACACAATTCGCCTAATAAATGGGAACCTTTGGGCATAATGTTATAGCTTGCTATGAACACAAGAAAGTCATTTGCAAAAAATTAGTATTTTAGTACAATACAAGGCATCATTTGAAGAGATATCTTTTGGGCCCACTATCTTAAAGTATCTAAGAATTTCTATTTGTATAAAGAAATATAAATTTTGCATAATTTTAGATTCCTAGACAAGATTCCAAGAACATCAATTAATGTAATGTGCAATCTACATATACTAGATAGTTTATATGCTAACAAACAAGAAAGAGGATAGATATAATTAATAAAGTTCAATACCTTTAGTCTTCAATGAGCTTGGAAACCAACTCTAGAAGTTCATGGCATGTAAAATAACATTGCAGATCACTTTAGGTAGTACATTATTCAAATCAAAGTTGCACATTCAAAAAAATTGTTCAAAATAGAACAAATAGAACCATCACATTTGTGTTACAGAACCACAAAACATAAAGTCATGACCCTTGAAAAGAAAGCAATTGAAAATCCAATAGACAAATACTACATCCAAGTGCAAAAACTCATACATTGATGATTTGTTGGGTACCTTCCTTCTCCCTGCTATAATTAAGGAACATTAAGCCAAATCACATTGCCGTCATTGTTTGGTGTAATACAAACATCCAACTTAACAAGAGTTTTCTCTATCAAAGTTAAACTATATCAAGTGAATGCCCACAAATCATTAGCACGCTATAACCCAAACAAAAGGAATTGCTAGAGCACCAATGAATAAAAGCAAGCAAAATATTACTTGAAATTTCTTTTTACACCACCGCCACCTTATTGTATCTAAAGCCTCAAAGCTTAGTGTTTGTCTGTGGCACACTCTCCATGCATGTTCCCTCTAGTAGCAATGACGCAATGTGAAGGTTTTAGAAGCATGAAGCAAAAAGAAGACATGGGAAAGAAGAAAAGTGAAAAGAAAGTAAGCAAAAAGGAGGCTATGGAAGGACGCGGTGCAAAACTAGGACGCTCAACTATGATTGGATTAAGACAAGTTTATTCCAAACTATGATTTTTTTTCCAACTATGTCTTCTAACTATGCAAGTATGGTGTACATTCAATCTTTGGAGGCCATAAACTGAAAAAGAAGCATACACATTGATCAAATAAAGAAAAAAGAGGAGGAAGTGACACTCATCAAGACAAAAAGGGCACTTGAAAAAGCTCAAGAACCAATTGAGAAGGTGGCAAGGCAAGAGGCTAAAGTTGTACATTTTTTTTAATGAGCAATGGACAAGACAAGCACTCAAGGAGGCAAGAGAGAAACTTCAAAAACTAGTCAATTCCAATGTGCCATTGCAAGGATGGCAAGCATTTTATTGTGTCTATCAAGTACCTTATTGTATTATCAAGCATTACATTGCAAAGTGAACTAAGCAATAGCAATTTCTAGATTTAAGGAGGAAAGATAAAAAAAAAAAAGACACAAACTTACATCTTCCTTCCCTCCAATCCAAGAGTTGCCTAGACTTGGGCAAAACTATCATACTTTAACCCCTAAAGGATCAAGGGTGTTTTCTGCCAAAAAGCAATGAAAACTGCAATTTTAGCCACGTTATTTTTGAAATTAAAAAAAAAATACTTTTTTCAAAATCTAACCGTAGGATCTTGTACTTAAACTTGTCCAAGATGATGTGGTAAAAAATTGAGGAAGTTTGACCGTACGGATTGGAAGAAATGAGTTTCCAAAATTTGGACAAATGTTTTTTTGGACGCTGCCCCACAATTTCAGCTGGCTTTGACCAGTGCTACCGGAAAAAAGTTGGTCTACACAAAGTTGAGTTTTTTTTCTCCATGTATGAGACTATGTTAGGTATGTGTGGAACAATTTTGAGACAAATTGAACCGGTAGAACATATGAAAAAAATTCTTGGAAGGCGATGAGGTGCTGAAAATTACATTATATGAGAGAAATTTGCAAGCAATTTCAAAATTTCAAAAAGATCATTGAAGATCTACAAATCCAAATGGTGAAAGCAAAAACCTATTCATCTTCTACAAGTTAGAAGAAAAATAAAAATAAATAAATAATTTAACCACTTCTAAAAACCAAAAATTTTGGAACGCCTATTGGGGCAATGGAAATGTTTTGCTAAAGCAATGGAAATGGAAGGTCAGCCATGTGGACATCGGGCCCCTTCCATTCTTGCTTGGACGGGGAGGGAGCTTAGGCCTGGATCGGCATTGCCAGGGGGCCGCAAATCCCAGCCACGGGCCTAGCACATCCAGCTGGCCCCTCCCCAATGGAAGTGGCAGGTGGTAGGCCTGCGCACGAGCAGGCTGGCATGCAGGTTCCCTTGACCCCAAACCCCCCTACCTAGGATCCTTCGACCCACTTCTTGAACCGGTGTCAGGGGAGGCCAGCATGTGAACTCACTTTCCTCCTACCCAAAGTCTTGCCCAACGAAAGTGCCCTCCTATCAATTAGCGCCCTCCCAGTGGCCACAAGCCTTGCCCAAACTGTCCCTCCTCCCTTGCTTTGTCAAATAATGCCCATAATTTTTTGCTAGAAGGTCCAAATCTCAAATAAATTAGATCCCCACATAGCTCTCACAATTTTGCACCTCCATTAAAAATTTCACAACATTTCAAAAACTAGTTTGTTCATAAGTACATGCCCCAAAACGCATTTGTCCTCCAAAGGAACAACGGTCCTTTAGGGGTTAAAAGATATCCTATAATAGATCTAATTAGATGGAAAAAGAACAACCACACGATGCAACTCTAGTGGCAACCAAATCCACATTTGGATGTAGGCAAATGTCTTCCATAATTAAGAAGGGGCCAAGAGAGAGATCCATCAAATGGAGGCAGTGGAATGAGCTGAAATGCCCAAAGATGGCCCTGATTCCATTTTGGGCATGGTATGGCAAGCGCAGACAATTGGGAGAGTGTGGAAGAAAGGCAAAGGAACAATAAGAAGAAAGTGGAAGGGAGGTAGCCAAGGCTTGACAATAGAGTGAAAAATTTAGAAGAGCAAGGGCAAGGGGCAGAAGGATGTAAGGACAAAAAATGAATATTAGAGACTATAGAAGTAGGGCGGACCATAGCAAGAGCGTGGTGAAGGTGGATGGCAACGAGACTTGGAAGTAAGCTCCAACATCAACATGAGTTGGGCCCAATAGTTTATGGATAGCAACATCTACACCTCTAAGCAGATCATGTAATGTCAGTTGTAGGGTCAGAGAGCAACCAAATTGGTGCAGAGGAAGATTATGTAAGTGGACACAAACTCCGTCCATAAGGTAACGGAGATTACAACAACAATTTAACCAAGAAAATTGGATGCTCGATGCTTGAGAAGGAAGAAACACCAAGCAACAAGGAAGATGGTAGGTTGAGAGTCCCAACAATTGGACAAGGAGTTGTTGATGTCAATACTAATATCTAAAGTCTAAAAGTCCTTTTGGAGGACAAATGAATTTTGGGTAGGGTTGCGTGACTTCAATTTTTGACATGATATTTTGAATTTTTTTGGATGGTACAAAAACACATTAGCTTTGTGGGAATATGATTTTTATTTCATTCAGTGACCAGGAATAAAAGTTATGCCACCTTAAATTCGATGAGGTAATCTTAAGACATAACCAAAAAAACACAAAAGGAAAAAAAATTCTAATTTCTTACTCACAGAAAATATCTTTGTCTACATTGAAAGGTTTAGTTCATTCCATTTTGGCTAAAGATGAGAAAGTCGTGGAGAGTTTTGATTTTGGGGCAATCTAGGCATTTTTTTTAAAAAGTAACTTATAAGATTTGTTTTGAAACCCAATTTTCACAATTTTCCAAAAAATAGAGCTCTAGATGGCTTAGTTTGCGTGCTAAAACAATCTCACCATTGAGATTGGTGATTTTCAATTCTATCTTAGAGCTATTAACAATTTAGTTTTTTCGTCTATTTTACATCTACTTCTACTTAACATTTTTTAAAGAATAAAAATTAAGGGTTTTTTCCCAAACTTTGAGATCAATTCTTCAATATAAAAAATTAGAAATCAAAATGTGTAGTGCAAAAATTTTAAGTTAAGAAGATTCAAAGTCTTATAATCTAGTTATGCAATGTGCAAAAAATCATGTTTTCTTCACTTTAAATGCAAATATCTTGCAATCTACATGGTTAAAAGTTTTGAAATTTCTTCCACACATTTTTATATTAGACTAGTCCAAGATCCTGTAGTCAAATATTTAAAAAAACAGTTCTTAAACTTTTTTTATTCTTTGCAATAGAAATGACAATTTTAAAAAAAAAATTGGTGAAAAAAAGGTTTTAGGACTTTATAGACTAAACCATTGATGGTCATTGGACCATTCTATTATATGTCTAGAGTGAATGTTGGCACACTAATGAAGCAACTTTGTCATGATTTTAGACAATCCTACATGGTAGTTTTTATTTTTATGTTCTTTCACGTTGGTAAAAAGCAAAATTTTCATTTTTCACACTCGTTAGCTATTTTTTTGCAAATTTTTAACTTTTCAATTGACAAAAAATGCCATGTGTTTCTAGCAACTTCTCTACAATATATTAGTACCAAATTAGGGTGGATAAAGGCCAAACTACCCACAACAAGTTAGTGTTTTTCAATCCATCTTAGAACTATTAACAATTTAGTTATTCCTTCAATCTTGTACTTGCTTATACGCAACAATTTTTTTAAGAATGAAAATGAAGTGATTTTTGAAAAAAAAACTATTTTACTCTCAACTCAATTTTTCAACATCAAATTTTTTTAATTCCAAATCTATAGTGCAAAAATTTAAAATTAAGAAGATTCAAAGCCAAAGAAACTAGTCTAACAAGGTGTAAAAAAAATGTTTCATTTCACTTCAATCACATATACCTTGCAATCTATATAGTTAAAGTTTCTAAAATTTCTCCCATACAATCTTATACATTTAGTCTAGTGCAAGATCTTACGATTAGATTTGCCAAAAAAATGTATTGTAAAAGTTTTGTACTTTGCAATAGAATAGCAATTTTGAGTGTTTTTTAACAAGAAAAAAAGGTCTTGATCTTCTAGAGGTTAAACAATCCATGTGGGATGTCTCCAGCTTCACACATGGCACAATATGGTTGCAAAGTAATAGAGCTTGTAATGAATGATTTTGGGTCTTTAATAAATCATTTCAGGTCTTTCTAAAGACACTACTAACATGCACACATAGAACACTTTAAGATATCACTTTGAAATTTCATAGAAAATATAAAAATTCTCCAAAAAATATATATTTTTCTAAAAACTTATGATTTTCATTTGTCTACAAGTAATAAAGAACACCTAGTAGTAATTTTGACTCCATTTGTGCACATCAGCTTAAGTGAACGGTTTTAAATGATTCTACCTTACTGGAACTCCAGCCCCACAGTTTCTGACTCCAAATTTTTGTTTTAGGGAAAATACAAAGTCCATTGAAACTCGGGTGGCGGACTACAGTCATAATGCACTCTAAAAGTTTAGTCAATGGCCATGTGGAGCACTAAAACTCCAGCTTCCCTCACAATTCTACCCAAATTGCAATTCAGCACTCAGAGTACCACGATCGTATGATATTCCAAACTCAGTTTTTTTGTGCAAACAGACACAAGGTGCATTCCTAGTAATAAGAGGATACTAATCTGCAAATGACCTGATGCCATTTCCTATACTGACCCCTGTTACCAAAGTAACTCATCAACTACTACACTAATTAGATGTGCTGGAAGTATAAATTGATCAAATGTGTATGGACAACGATCTTCGGACTGAAAATGGGGTTGTCTACAGTTCGTTACAGTGGTCTAGTTTGAAATTGCATAAGAAACGTAACACATAGTGATAAAAATTTGATTTTGTGACAACAGATTTGGCTCTTGTGCTCCAAGATCTCTTAAAAAACCATGCACCTGCCTCTGTTAAATGCTAAAAGCGATGCAAATAGTATGCCTCTACATTACTACAATTACTACTAGCAAGGTGGCATATTTCACATGCACCTACAAATGAATCCAGTCCAAACCTCTCACTCTTGCATTTGACATAGCTCAGAAGACATCACACAAGTATGTCAAAAAAACAATCAAGCCCTAAATTACACCTTCAATTTTCCACATTGCTGGATGAAAACGCTGGAGTTCTACACTTCAAGTAAAGAGCAGTGAATCCTTTTCCACTGCATCGGTGACTCTATGATGTAAGTCCTAATATTGGAATGCAACCCCAATCTAAACGTCAGGCGCCATACTTGGGCGCCTTCCACAACTTGAAGGTCACTTCATACTGAAACGGATCCACCAACATCCAAACCGCTCCACACCTCTCACTCTTGCACCTGACATAGCTTCGAAGACCTCACACGAGGATGTCCAAAAAACAAACCAATCAAGCCCTAAATTACACCTTCATTTTTCCACATTGCTGGATCAAAATGCTGGAGTTCTACACTGCAAGTCAAGAGCAGTGCATCATTTTACACTGCGTCAGTTACTCTATAATGTAAGTCCTACAATTGGAACAGAACCGTCATACTTACCCCATTCTAAACCTCAGGCGCCATACTTGGGCGCCTTCCACAACTTGAAGGCCACTTCATACAGAAACCGATCCACCAACATGACAAGGTTCCCCGCGCTCTTCTTAAAATCCTCAAACAAGAAGCGCTGCACTTCATCGCGCCGCGTGACCGCCACTTGGTTATAAACCGCCAGCAACGGATAATCCTCCCGGACCCCCTCCACAGGTTTGCCCGCCTTCATCGTAAAGCTCTGGCGAGGCCGCAAAGCCGCCAGCGCGGACGGCAACTCGACCTCCTCTCTGAAGCTCGGAACACTCTCCCCTGGGACGCCTTTCGAATCTCCAAACCCTAAAACCACCACCAGAAACAGACGGCCATACGCCAGGGAGCCTTCCGTGGATGCGTCCTGTACACATCCCACCAATTCGTCCAAAAACTCCGCCTCGGATCCGCTTTTCCCGTCCACGTGCAAAAACACCAACTCATTCGGCGTCTCCTTCGCGCTCGATTCGGTAAACCCTAACAAGCCAAGGAGCTGGGAAGCGGTCGCGGAGGCGTCGTTCATGCCACCCAACAAATTCGAGGCTCCAAATCCAGCTCGCTTGCTCAAAGCGAGCGCCGGCTTCGAGTTCGTCACGAACGTCGACTTCATGCCCATGAACCGCTCGGCCATGCTCCCCAAAGAAGACCCATCGTTCGCCCCTGAATTATCCGCTTCTGTGTACTGGTCGTACACATCGAGGAGCTGCGCAAGCTCGAGAACTGCGCGCTCATTCGGATCGAGGGGAGGCGAGGGCAAAGTGCGCAATGCGAGAAAACCGCCCGATCCCGAAGCAGCGAGTCGGTGAAGATGCGCGTGTTGGCGAGGGGAAACGAAGGGCATGACGCCGTCGCCGTAGATGACGAGCGCCCGCGCTGGCTTGTCCGCCATGACTACTGATCCTCTTTGCAATTTGCGGCAATTGTGTGTATCCAAGTTGTGTGAGGTCAATTCAATGCAACAACAAATCTCGGACACTGGAATGCGAGCTGCAGAAGAGAAAGAGCCAAGGAGAGAGAGACGCAGTCCCTGAGAGACAGAGTGGGGGCAAGGAGGATTGTTAAGGATTTGGGAGATTTGGGTGAGCGGAATGTACGTGAGAGGTAGAAATCCTGAAGAGCGCGTGCTGATCACTGTTCAACACGCTGGTAGGCGGCGATGGATTCGTTGATTCGTAGATTCCATAGATTCGTTGACTTGGTAGATTCCTGTTCATAAGTCAATGAGCAGGGATTGGGCAATGGGCACTGCTCAAGTGCTCATTCTGGACAATGGAGGCTGGAGGCAGGATGATGTTTTGTCCAACTGAACTCCATTAAAATAAAAAACATCCCTAAAAAAACATTCATCCCATCCGAGAGTAAATGTTAGAATTAATGAAATTGTGGGAAACAATACATTTTGTACAAAGATTTGTGGAATATCAAGGAATGAAATGGAAAGAATCAAAGAAAGATTTGGATTTTTGAAGGATTAAATTCACGAAGAAATGGAAATTCCATAGTTGACACCTAGTTTCAACACTCTAATGTTGGGGTAACCAAAGTTGAAGATGTTACGTGGGATTATTGATAAGTATACATCAATGTGAAATTAATCAATGTGTGACAAAAACATTCAAGTCGGGGTAACCAAAATTCAAGATGTTACGTGGGATTATTGATAAGTGTACATCAATGTGAAATTAATCAATGTGTGACAAAAACAATCAAGTTGTAATTAGAGTTAGGGATAAAAAGGTCCATTCCTCATGGAGACACTTCTCCACATAAGTAGTCAATACTTCACCGAAATTTACAACTAAATACATATTCACAAAGCTACAAAAGAAAGACAAAAGGTACTCACTAAAATTTGAGGCGCATCAGACAAAGAATAGTAATGGTAAGAAATTTTTTCAATAATTAAATTAAAATCATGGTTAAAAGTTGTTTTAATCCCTTAAGGACGAAACTACATTTTTTTGGCAACACAACAATTTTGGGCACCTCACTATGAATGGAATTTTTATTTTTATTTTTTGAAATTTTCACACAACATATGCTCAAGGAGTAGTTTTAAGGCCCAACAATTCTCATAGCTTTTGACTACATAGTCAAAAAAATTATTGCATAATATGTAAGTTTCATTGATCTTTGGGCAGCTCAAAAAAAATATAAAAAATCACTTTTTTAAGAAATAAAAATTTGAAATTGGTTTTCTAGATTTATATTTATGTAGAAAGCTTTAAATCATTCCGTTTTGATTAATGAGATGAAAACTACAAGGAGTTTTAGTTTGCGGGCAATTATAGATTCCTACTCTAAAATAAACTTTGAAGTCTTTTATTTAACTCAATTTTCAAATTTTTTTGGAAAAAAATAAAATCATAGGATGTATATTTTTTATCAAAACATTACAACCATTGGGATAAGCATTTTTCAATTCCAAAACTCATTTCTTAACAATTTAAAGTTTTGAATCATTCTCTACTTCCTCCTACTTATTATTTTTTTCCTATATGTTGTACAATTCCAAATGATCTAAAATTCTTCAAGCATGTATCCAACTTGCCTTGAAGAATGAATCCCTACCATTTTGGACATTTTTCATACAAAGTGTGACCTTGTGAAGTGCAGCTGCCTGGTTTTGCAGGGACAAAAATAGGATTTTTGTCAATTCAAATGCTAATATCTTGCAATCTACATGGTGGAAGTTTTTGAAATATTTTCCACATTTTCTCAAACCAGTATACTACAAGATCCTACAGTTATATATGTCCAAAATTTGGTACGTGAATTAGAAATGGCAATTTTAGAGAGTTTTTGGTGAGAACGTAGTCAAAAACCTTTAAGGGCTAAATCCACCACCAATCTACTACCAATTTAATACTAATCCAATCTCAATCTACAAAATGTTCACTTGATTTGAGGCACAATTAGGTTCTAAAAAGCGGTTTAGAACCAAAACAATGTTGGATGCTAATGAGTATGGCACATTCTTTGGGAATTATAGGTGCAAAATTGTACTTGACAAGGGCTAAATACAAAGGTAGAAGGGCAATTGCCTATACTTCAAATTTTAATACATTTTTTCCCTCTCTTAGTTTTTAGAATATCAATGTAGTTAGTTTCAAATTTGGTGGAGAATTGACTCTATGGGAAAGATTCAAGTGAGAATGAACTTTTTTGTCTGCATCTCTGTCTTATGTTAGAATTGAAGGTCACTTATGGTAACCCCAATTCTAAGTAGCATTGAATTAAACATTTTGCACTTAGAAATTCAACATTGGCCTTTGCATGCATAATTACCAACAAAAATTAATAAAATAGGGACACTTGAAATTGCTTCTCTTTAGTCTACCATGAACACTTTCTATTATTAGATTGGTAAAATTCTATATTTTTGGTTGCCAAATGATAGGAAATTTCAAGCACCAAGGCGAAACCATCATCAGTGGGTTTTTTTTTGGCGATTTAGTGCAAAATTGCACCAAATTTTATGGCCTAGCACCACATCTATAGAAAAAAATGGTACTAAAAAGGTGGAAAATTGCCTGAAAACTTCAAATTTAAAAAAATCATAGATGAAATTGCCTAATTTTGGATGAAAACTGAATTATGGATATGTGATATGTGCTAGTATAATATTTTCTATCCAATATGTAGATGAATGTTGAAAGTTGGAGCACCACTATAACATTCAATATCGCCACTATGGCACTTCATAAAAAATGAAAAAAAAACACTTGACCATCATTTGAATACTATATGCAAAAGTTTTAAAGGGTCAAAGTTTTTTTAGATGTTCTAAATTCCTTTGTTCACGAATAGGTACATATTGATTTAGGAGATGTGCTTGATGTGAGCATTGATTAAGTGGCATTTTTTAAGTTAGATGTCCCTACTTTACTTTGATGAATAATAGGGGGAGATTTTGTTTGGTAATAAAATCATTAGGTTTGTGTACATAGAAACCAAAAAATCAACACTGCTTCTATTTTTCATGGAGCCTTTGGTTTGAACTTTGAAACTATGCATTTTGTGTCCAATGATGTTTATTTCTTGCTTAACCCTCAAGGACCAAACACTCAAGTTTTAAATAATGTATGAACTTAAACATGTCTCAAATATAGAAAATCTTTTTTTTTTCATCCATCCTAATGTCTTTAAATTCTTGTAGTAGCTCTTTAACATTTTATACAATATAGATTTTTTTTAAATTTATAAATATTCCTTTAGTTCCAAAAATATAATCCTGTTACACTATAAGAAATTATTTTTCCATTTCAAAAAATGATCCTTCAGAAAGCCTTCAATTAATAAGTAAAATAAAAACCAAATGAACTTTTACATTTGAACACCAAATGACAAAATTCTTGAAAAAATTATAAGTATTCTATTTCTAGTAAATTTCTATTTCTAAAATCAATTCAAACAAAAAATTTATCAAGAGATATTAGTTAGTCTAGAATTAGATCTAAGTAATTTACATGAAAACAAAAAAATTATAATAAAAGACATCATTTATTTTGAATGATTGTAAGTAGTATGTAAGATGTGTATTGGATGGTAAGGAGATGCATAAATACTTGCATAATCATATAGGTAGCTATTCTTGAACACTCTGAATTATTATAGAAAACAATCATTTATTAGAGAGCAACAACAATAAATAGGGACGGTTTTACAAGCACAATTCATAATAGGGGATATACCTTAACCCTCTAAGGATGCTATGAACCAAAGTGGTCTGATGGATGACTTCATTACTAACTCTAAGTTTGGACCACCCATTACCAACCAAGAGCCAATTCCCAACCTGTAGGGTGTTCGATTTCCAACCAAGGCTTAGAATGTTTTCTTTTTCTTTTTCAAGGTTGGGACTAATAAGGTCATGACACATGTCCCAAAGTGTCATAAAATATATGGGAAATACTAAGTGGGAAAGTAGTTTTGGCTATGATTGGAATTAGAAGACTATAGTGATTGGTAATGGGTTCAGAACACTTTTTGGCTCTTGGAATTCATAGTAATTTCAATTTTGGGGATAAAATTACAAAAAATTTAGAGTCCCAATATTTCTTATTTCTCTACAAGACAAAAATTTCCTCTGCCTCACATTGCTCCTCATCTGTGCTGAAATTGCTTAAGTGATTAGGAATGGGTGGTTCAACCTTAGAAAAAGAGAATGCAACTATTCGTCCATATGGTACATCCACATTCTTCAACACTCCAATGTCACAAGAAGCGGGTAACAAATTTGCAATGTTGAAAAGTTTTCAACTTTGACTTCAAATTGTGAGCACAACATTCCTGGAAAATCATGAATTCCAGAAGTACATTCCCCAACATTGAAAAAAATTGACCACCTGTATTTTAGTGACATGTATGCCCCCTTCGGATGTGAAAAATCAGCTCTGGATGCCACATGGGGTGGTACATTGAGCACATGAGTGACTGCTCAAATACACCACCCCACTTGTAATGAACTTGTGATAAACCCAATAATGAAGCAGCTTGGGCAGACCTACACTCGCCGTATTCAAAACTGGGAAGGCAAATGTACACCATAGACTGGATAAATAAATGCTGTGGATTATAATCTGCTGACACAACTTATTGACGTTTCAAGTGCAAGCCTGGGACTTCTGTAGAGTACAGAAACAGAGAGAACGTAATAGTTTGAACAAGGAAAAGTGAGACTCACCAGTGAGTCTCAGATTCATAATCACCAGTTAGCCCAGGCTGAGCTCTATTTCTAGCTTTCAATAATCTCCGAACCAGTAGCAATGTTAACCTTTGCTCGATCTGTGTACTACATTAAACTAGACTACATTTTCAGCAAAGGCACGTATGAATCGTTCATCTGAGAAGAATGCCACGAAAATAAATATAATGATGCTAGACTGAAAGGCCAGCATCAGCCACCTTGCTTGCAGGAATACGTTGCCTCTTTTCGACATAGGATGATGGGAACCACCCTGCTCTACCTCTACATTCTCCTTCCGACCATCCAGTTGAGGACACCTGCGTAACGAAAATACATCAGAACCGGTAATTAAAGCCAACGCAAGCCCAGAAAAGCTTCACGGTTTAGGCCTCACTGTCGCGAATGCTAGTAAAAACCTATGCACTGTGGCAGCCTCATGACATTCTGGAAGTAGTCATAACCGTACCTGCCGGACAACCACATAATCTCCAACAGATAAACTCAGTTCTCCTGCATCTTCTGCTTCAAAGGGGTGCATCACCTGCAAAATGACGACAAAGTTAATCACATGGTCAACATCATATTGATAAACGAGTCTCCACTGATGGTCACATTATGCAACTGTTATCTGAGCAAATGTAGCATGAGAAAATCAAGATCACGGCGACGTTCAACACAAGTAGATTGCCGATTTGCACTGTCGTTGTCCAGAAGTACCTCAGCGAGGAAGTACAAAGACTTCGCTGTCTTTGGACCACTATCAGCAGAAGTCTGCTGCGATGCACCATTGACCTTGACATCCTCGTATGATGGAGGAGGAGGCATATAAGTGTCGCCCGTTGAAGGTGCATTTGACTCACTGCGTTGGCGTTCAGCAATCATCTACAATTTCAAGGTTTAAGGTAGGGTTACTGCTCTGCAAATGCCTACTAGGAGAAAGATGAGATAAAACGCAACATGTAGATCCCCTCAACTCGTCATTCAAGTCCTACAGGGCACATGAGCTCGGCAGTCATATTATTATACGACACCCTAAACCACATGCTCTTCCAAACCCAAACCATTATTCACCACTGGATTATCTATCACGGCAGTACATACCTGTGCCTGGAGCTGGTCCAAAATCTCCGCAGCCCGCTGATGATATGCACGTTCAGCTTCAACCTAGAGCAGGTGCTAAGGTCAGCATGATTTAAAACAGATCGGAAGAAACTCTTAACAACAGCAGAATTGCATTTGCGAGAGAAGGCGATCATAGAAGCAGGAAAACTGATATTACACTCATACAAAAGTAGCAAGTTCATACCACTGACGATTAAGACCATGCACCAGATGGATTAAACCAAATTCTGAAGGTTAAAATAAACCAGAGTATGAAAACATTGAAAACATTCTGCTAACACATAATAATCAGTGTGCAGATTAACTAGTCTCTAAACTGCATGATCCTTAGAGTCATTTCGTAGAAGAAGAAATACTCTATGTGCACTTAATTTTATTCTGAACGCAAAGAGCAGAAAGTCAAGAACCAACCATAGATATTAATCGCTGCAGTGTATGGCGCTGTTGCTGGGCTTCCACTCCAGTCATGGCAGCTGCAGCCTCCTTCCCAAGTCCAGCCATGGCTGACAGAAGTTCTCCCATCTTCTGTTCAGCCACTTGAAGCTTCTGATCGTTCTCGGTATTCCCCTCCTTACTTCTGACCTGCTTTCTTCCAACATCCAAAGCCTGCCCAAGAAGACTGAAAAAGGTCAAGTTGATGCCTTCAAAAAATTTGTTCTATAAAACCAATACAACTGAAAAGCAACCGCGGATAGTTTCCATCTGAAGTCTTATCTCACGAATTTACATTAATATTCAAAACATGAAAGCAGGGATCCCTAGTGAGCTTCTTGAAAGCTCAACGGTGCAGTTCTAGACTAAAAACTAACCTCTAAGCACATTGGTCTCAAATATCATAAGATAATGATTTACGATTAGAATACCTGGGCCTCAGCCTCTTGACGTAAGCGCTCATAACGTTGTGTGAGGTGACGAGCATCTTCTAAAGGAGCGCCCATCACCATTGCTCTCAAAGGTTCTGCTATCTGTTGAGCACATCAGACTGAGTTTTTAGAACATGCAAAACAATTGTGATGCTCACAGGATACACGGAGAGCCTAGAAACGGGAGTTATGAAACAATTAAAGAATACAAACTGAAAGAAACAGATGTTTCTGAAACGGGACTTCCAATAGTCAGAACAGACAGAAAATGCCAAAGAGAATCCGGATTCATAAAACTAATCAAACCATTCTGGCAAATACAGAAACCAGACACATTATTATCAGTAGTAGAGCTTCGACACCAGAGATAAGGGATGTCTAAACTACTTCTATACAAGAGTAACCAATGAATAAACCTGAGTGCCAATAGATCGATGCATGTTATCACGCTCCCTCTCCATCTGTGTACGTGCTGTTCCGAAATAGGAAGAAGCTCTTGCAAGTGCCCCTCCACTGCTTGGCCCTTCCGTGCCATACTTACGACAATCCTCTGCAAGCTTGTTCGCTGCAGAAGACACCCATAAAGATTCCAACTAAGCAGTTAGGTGAGAAGGGAAGTCATCAGATTATGTCGTTAAAAAGTTATGTTAAACCCCTTCATTTGAAAGTGCAAATACTTAGACAAGAGAGAGACTGAAATGTGATGACTGAGAAAAACTTATTAAGTTAAATAAAACATACCAACTTCGAGTTGTTTGACGCCAGTAGATATGATACCCTCAACGCCACGCACAATTTCCCGTTGGAAATGCTGCGATTAAGAAAGGAAAATTTAGAAACTGCTCACGCTCAGCATACTCTGTAAAACATCGTAGGAACATTATCTGATTACAGATGGCCTATTCACACGAAATCCAATTTGAAATAAGAAATAATTTATAGAAACAACCAGCAATGGCACTAGCCATTGCGACCAAGTGCCATCTTTCTAAAAAGTCCAACAGACAAACCTTGGCAGCCTTTGTAGAAATATAGAGCCTCTCAAGCTGCTGATGTCGTTGAAGCTCTGCCTCATCAAGAATCAAGTGGTCTCCTTGTGAATGGCCTGAAAATGACTTCAAGACGGCCTGTGCGCACATAAATTCATTCATGATGAGCGATATAGCATAAACCTGAATAGAAGAATCCGCGGAACGCTGTATCCAGATATTACGTGAGCTACTAACTACAGCAACTCATACTCAAGTACCTGCTGTTGCTTGGCGACCTGCTCTCTAAACGCACTTGCTCGTTTCCTGATGGCATCCATTTCTGCAAACATAATATGAAATATTAAAGGCATGCAAAGGCCAGTTGTTCAAAATGCCAAACATTTCACTATTGGACAGCACCCACGTAAGGTAATATCCTTGGATTTTCAATCATACGTAGCTGTCTTTAGTACAGCTCACTGAATACCGAGCTTCTAGACGTTAAAGTTGGAGTATTGCTGGTTCGCACCGAAAAATAACATATCACTAGCTAGCTCATTCCTGATCTGAAGCACCACTTGGAATTCTAACTTTGAGTTCTAGTAGCGTAACGTTCTGTACCAAGTCAAGCTAATATAAGTCCGATTGGCTCCAGGAAAGCTTAATTCCGTTGGCAATGCTTAGATTAGGTCAGGACGTTACAAATGGCTACCGTTACCAGCGACTCACATTCTATATCCGTCGATTAGCTCCAACGACACTAATTTATCGTAGAGTAAATCATTTCCCTATAGCAGCCAAACCAAAAATTGTCCACCGGCCGGTAATCCAGTGTACGACCAAATAGGGCGATACTGAGTTCAAATCCCAATAATCCTCAATAAAATCACGTCAACAACATTCTTCACTCGTGAACATCAATGAACCAACCCGATGAGAAAATCCAAACCGTACTGAAGACCTAAACCTCCAGAATACGAAACCCTAAGAAAAACACCAACACTCAAAATAACCGAACGGAAGCTTACAGATCGACTGACACAGCAGTCTCCTCTCCCACCGTCCACCACAAATTCAATAAAGAATCTCCAATCCAGCAACCGCGAAATAACTGAAGAGAGATCTCTCCTCAACAAGGCTCCCACAGCTCCAAAAAATCGAAAAAATCGAAAAAAATTATGAAGCTCGAAACGCCACTGCTCGTCACTCAAACTCGAACTGCCAGTGCACGATCCGGCAATCCGCAAGGGTTCAGTCTAATGGCGCAAAGAGTTGAAGAGATCATGAGAATTAATCAAAACAGGGTGTCGGAGGCGATGGGAAACAGATTGGGGCGATCAGCATATAGTTGTGGAGAGGGAGATGAGGCGGAGTCAACGAGGGGAGCTGTAGAGGGAGAGAATCAGATAAGAAAGAGAGGGAGTGTACAAGGATGCTGGCTAATGATGGTGGGAAGCTGGCTATGGCAGAACGAGGGCACAGAACGGACGGAGGGGCCAGCGACTCTGGGGTGACGAAGTTGCTTTGGAGGTCGCAAACTTGTGGTCTGGTAGGTTGATATGTCATTGGCAGGTACTGTGTGACACGTCATCGTGGACGGCACAGTCGGCAGACAGAGGTGTGCGCGAAAGGTCGCGTTCACACCGCGGCCGTGTGAATCTAAGTTTTGTTTCAGTAGGGCATTTTGCGGGGCATTATCTCATATGTTAATCACCAAGGTACTTTGCCAAAACTGTTCCAATTTCTGGACCAACATGCGCATTCTTCATCTCTCTACAGTAGTAATCATGGAAGTCATCCATTGACCATTTTTTGGCTGCTATACTATTACAAGGTTAACCTCTAAAATAAAAATTGAATATTTATCATTAAAAAGTATAGCCAATTATTGCATCTTTCAAAACATGTACTTTTTGTTCTAATGTGACAAGTTTTTCCCATTTTGGGGTATATCTTATAAGTTTGCTAACTTTTTAAATTCTTTCAAGTATTTCATTTCAATTCTAATTATGTGTATATGAAAGCAAACACTTTTATCCAATTAGGTCATTTATATGATTCTTAACTCAATTAGTTATAAATAAGAGCTCTAATATTCTTTTAAAATTAGCATAAATTAATGGTTTATTTGCTAGAGATCCCATACAAGGTTCTTACAATAGTCCATGGATAGCAAAAACATATTTCCACAACTTTCAAAAGGAGAATACTAGACTCCAATTCATCATCATTTGTTATGGATCAAGTAGTTTGAAAGTGTAGCATTATTATGAGAAATAACAATTTTCAAGTACAAAAGTCCCTAAAAGCATGAAAATTATTTTTTAAAGGTTGCACTTTCTCATTGTTAAGCATAATTTAAATGGTTGAATCTTTTTGCTCAATCAAAAGCTTTGAAACACACTTTCAATGTTGTCAAAAATAATACAACTAGAATATATTTTCATATGTGGTTGTAACAAGTTTATGTAAGGAAAGCACAATTGTTGAATGTAACCTTGAATTTTGCAAAAGTGACCCTAATATATCATTACCTAAAATGTTTGGCATTTGCGCACGAGAATTTAGGGTCAATTTTGAAACCATGCTACTATGAATAGATGACAAGGTGGGCACATCATGCCAAATATTTAACTTTAAGAAGAAAAAAAAATTCAACAAATGTTTTACATAGAATTATTTTATAAGATTCTTCAGTTCCCATACAACAAATTATTTAGAAAAAAATAATTTTCCACAAATTGTGAAGTCTATTTTAGATTTATTCTACATCCACTATGTAATCCACCTTAGCTACTATACAATTGGATCCAATAATCTTACAAAATATGCTATCGTGTACTATTGAATTCAGTAATCTTACAAACTGCCTATTTTTTGCATGATATAGAATTCAATTGCCATTTTTGTCTTGAATAATTAACATTCAATTCTTATGCAATATCAATCAAGCATACCAAATTTCAGTTTCCAAAAACCAAAACTCCATTTTTGATTAATTTTTTCATTTAATTTTCATGATTTTATATGATAATTGAAAACCTTGGTAGTGAATTTTTTGAATTTGATTGCAAAGATATGTAGAAAACATCCATATGCACATCTTTCCTTCAACAAGCATCTTCAAAAAAGTTTCACAATTCTTTCTGTAGAGATTTCAATGTTGGGGGTGACAATACCTTAATTTTGAAAAATAGATGCCTTTTATTGGAATTAGATTTCCACAAGGTAATTTTACCAATCATGCTCAAATGTACAAAATTAGTTACAGTGTGAGGGTCAAATAGCAAAATCTAGTTAAAATGTAAAGACTATCTATTTTGCAAAGTTTGGTTATATGACCCTCCATTCTTCCTAAATTTTATTTGTGTTACTTAATGAGGTGTTTTTTTAATATGAAAGATGTGCATAAGGATGTTCCCTACATATCTATGAAATCAAATTTAAAAATTTCATCACCAATTGTTTCCAATAAATTATTATATAAAACCATGAAAATTGACTTAAAAAATTCACCAAAAATGGAATGTTGCTTTTTTGAAATTGAAATTTGGTATGCTTGATTGAAATTGCGTAAGAATTGAATGTTCATTATGCAAGATGGAAAATGGCAACTGAATTCTATATTTTGAAAAAAGAATTGAATGGCATACAACAAACAATTTGTAAGATTATTGGACCTGATTGTAGTACAACCTTACTAAATGCTGAAAAAACAATAATTCACCATTCCATATCTAGTCAACATTTTAAGCCTAGTTTTAATTTTTTTTTGGAAAATAGGACTCAATACAATAGATGCTTAAAATAGAAACATTATGTATGATTTATTTTCCCCATTAAAAAAAATTGAAAAAAATAAAAATTGAAACATTTTTCCCAACCTTGACCACCGGGTACAATATTCATGCTAATTGTCGACATCGTGGACCTTGAGGTTTGAAGGCCTATAACAAGAGAGTGGGTTGCTAGAGCACAAAAATCATTCATATGGAGCTTCCATAAGAAGCAACGAAGGTGCTGATCATGAGAATTTGGAGTTCACAGGCTTTGCATTGGCTCTACGGATGTTATTGTGTTAGAGTGGGGTCAGATATGGTGGTTTAGTTTTGTTGGGAACCTTAAAGTTATAAGGAAATCCAAAGCATCAGATCATGCAGACGTTGCACATTGCAAAAAAATCAATTGCAATTTTGAAAACATGGCAAAAAATCTGGTGAAAAAATCTATAGAATTCCTATTATATGGAGTAAAAAATAGAGAAAAAAACGGACTTGGTACTTGGAAAAAACATTTCAGTAGGAAAATTAAAGGAAAATAGTTCATAAAACTCAAAAAATATTGTGAATGTTGGTCTGTATGCCTTTGTTTCTTTGTAAGGTACTCAATGCATCTATAGTCAACACTAATAGCAACTAAGTATAACTACTATTATTACTATTATTAAGCATAGATTCTTTCATTGTATCGGCTTTGGGGCAAGTGAATGAAGATTGCAATGCACCTAGCATGCATTATTTGGGCACTATATGCATGAGGTGAATGGAATTTTGAAGTATCGTATGCAGGTTTACCAAAAGGCCTCACTTGATTTTGATGTTTTGATTGTGTACATCTTATATAATCAACCAAGTTTTAGTGTTGTCCTTTGGTCTAAATGTAGGTGTTGCATTTGAGGCAGTGATGATTATGGGGGCGCATTCCTTACATGAGTGAAAATACCACTAGAAAGACACTACTAACTCTTGTTAGGGTGATGTTTATTGAGTTGATTTTTAATGCAATTTATTCCAATTTGAATGAATTTTTCTGAAGTATAGATAAAATTGCGTTAAAATTCATGCAAAATTGTCATCTAGTAAGGGAGTGTTCTTGCAGTGTATCTTGCGAGACCCTTTGCAACTAGTCACACTGAGTCATAAAGCTCAGTGCAAAACCTCCAATTTTTCAACGTGGCGGATAAATGTAAAAAATTTGTCCCTATTTTGGAAAGGTTACGGTAGTTTTATATTTTGCCACCTTTTCGAAGTAATTTGTGCTAGATTTCCAATAGGGTAGGCAACCCATTCCTGATCACCCCCCCATTGTGGCAGGGTAGGGTGCTTTGTTTCCGTGTATTTCCAGAGGAATAAATGACCAATTCTGACGATCAATGATTGGTCAACAATTAACCATCACACAAATGAAGCATTGTCCATTTTGTTTCTAGCGCTTGGTCAGAATTGGAGAAACCATCTCACCAGAATAGAAAGAACCTGGTCTACCGCTCAAAAATTCATGGTAATTCCATTTTGTGATACAACATTCTAAAAACTTATGGAAAGCTTCCCTCTGTCTATTTTTGCACACTGATAAATTGACCACACCCTCCAGATATGTGGACATGCTTATTTGATTGGAAATGGGTTGCCTCCCCTGATAAATTCAAATCTTCCAAATCTTTTCATCTCAACACATGAAAGATGCCTTCTCAATTTTCTTCGTGAGCAGCTGAGTTAGCAAGCCAATACTTATTGCCAAATCCTCTGAACACGCTGAAGCCTTCTGTGATTCAAGCCCCAAATCCAGAGCGATTCCATGTGTTTCCGCTTTAGATACTTAATTCAACTTCTGCGAATTCTTTCACAGTCCATGTTCAATAGGCAGATTCACAGTCACCTTATTACATGTGATCATTTTTAAGTGTTATGGCTTCAGTCCTTATTTTGTGCTACTTTTCACTTTCAATTCCATCAATACTAGTCTTGTGGATGTACCACACTGATTCAAAATTTGAATCTCAGTCACATGCGATAAAACAAGCCACGGCCGGTCACAATTTGAATCTATGCTTGCTCACATTATGATTCTAGAATTTCACTTGTCGGTGTCAAGCATCATTTTTTCCACCTGGTAGCCTTCATTGAGCAGAAGGTTCAGTAAGCTTTACTGTTTTAGAAACTCATGCAAATGTCACTAACTAAATGATACTGTTTGCATCGCTCAACCCCTAAAGGACCGGGGTGCAAAAAACAGTGTTGCAGAAGCCACCTGATGACCTTATGGTCTTTTACCTTTAGGGGTTAACACAATTTAACCCCTAAATGCCCGAGGCACCAAAATCTGGTGTCGATAATACTTTGAAGTTAAATAAAACCTAACCAAGTTGGTATTTTTAGTAGTTTATATTTTTGTAAAATTCTTTTTGAAGTCTAGTTTTAGCATCAAAAATCCGTTTTTGAAAATGATTGATTATGATTTTTCTATTCAAGATTTTGTGCAAGGGTACTCATTGCAATCTTGACTTTCCATAGTGTTGAGGGCTCTTGGAAATGAGTCTCAAATACACTAGATCTTGGAGAAAAAATCACATTAGAAATTCATTTAAAAAAATTGTAGAGTAGATTTTGAGAAGCCATAAATTGATTGGGGTTATGCATGTCATGCCCTTTAACCTCATATTTTTTTGGTGACCAACTTTTTAGATTTGACATGTGAAAAAAGGATTGAAAGAATTTTTTTAGTTTTAACACCCTCATGTTCAAACATTATAATCTTTCAATTCATAAGTGATATTGTTGTGTTTTCTTTTCCTATGTGATCTTTAACATGTCTAGTTTGAATTTGTACGGTTACAATTCAAAAAAATTGATACAACTTATCAATATGTTGGCTTTTTGTTCAATTTAGAGCAAATTTCAGGAAGCTCAAAACAGGCCTTAGGCATTTAGGGGTTAATACAAAACTGCTGATGGGGACCAAAAAAACGTCCTTTTGATGATGGCTGTTGCTATGGGCGATGGAAATTGAGTTTGTTTTTTTCAAATCTATTTGATATTCCAGCAGTACGTGTTCTGTCCTTAAACTCTCTGTGTTCTTCAAAATGTAGAGTAAAGTGCAAAACAAGGATCACAGCAAAAGGTGAGCTTGAGGTGCTCGGTAGAAGGGTCGAAATTAAAATTTTCAGAGTGGGCAACTGTGCTTTTAATATAAAAAAATCGAAGCAGAAAAAGAAGGGTACCTCTAGTCTGAAAGACCGGTGTTAACAAAGTGTGTGTTGGGAATGGCTCAATTATCTAAGCCTCATGGACTTAGATGGCAAATTCCATCCTTCATGCCTCGGTTAAGAGGTAGACCCTATTAAGAACCATATGACAACAAGGTCATTTCACCCACCACCATAGTTGGGTGGACTATGGTGGTAAGCACCCTAGGTTTGAATTCATGACCACCTCACTAGTTTGCCAAGGCCAAAGCCAGCAAACCAAGGCCCTAGGTACATTTAAATAAATGTTTTCATCCATTTAAATAGATGTAAACAATTGCATCATTCCAATGAAGATCACTATGTATACTGCCCAAAAATAGATGAAAAAATATCCTTTAGTAGAACCTGAAATTTCAATCATTGGAAGTGCATCCCAAAGTACCTTGAATAGGTACAAGAAAACTCAAATTTCAACATTAAATGAAGAAAATAAACCACTTCAAAAGCTAGCTAGAAGACAAAATTATAGTGGTCTTAGTGAATTAGAATTTCCAAGGCAAATTTCACTCCAAATTGGGTGCAAATTGGAGTGAAATGTCCATTGGTAATTGTGATTTGTCAAGACCATTATAAATATTGTCTTTTAGCTAGCTTTTGAAGTGTTTTATTTTCTTTGTCCAATGTCTAAATTTGAATTTTTTTTTTTGTACCTATTCAAAGGACTTTTCAATGTGCTTTCAATAATAAAAGTTTTGAGTTTTAACTACAAAGCAATGAAAAGACAGAGTTACTTTTGGTGGGCCTATTTCCAAGTCCCATCAAGGATGCCCTCATGCTAACATCATTGCTAATAAATCCAACCAAGTTTATGAGTAGATGAGTTGTTGTTCATAATAGGAGTCAATATAGGAAAAAGGAAGGGATCGGGTCCCCACCAGTTTTAAACCTATAAGGACACTACAAACCAAAATGGTCCAATGGATGAGAGAGAATTCTTCTTCACAAGAAAGAAGTGCATATGTTCATCTTTGGAATTTTATACAAAAAAGTTAGGTTTAGCATAGTAGTTTGATCTCCAAAGAGTGCTTTTGGATTTTTTAAAGTAGATGATTCACACTATACCCAAAAAGGATGATTTCCACAGTGACCAGCCCCTCCTTAGAGCGTTAAGGTAGTCTGCTCTTAAAGCGACCATATAAGCCCACCTAACTCATCATTGACAATGATAGATGTTTCAAGCAACATGTCACTTATTCCTAGACATGGTCACTTCTAGAGCAGACTACCTTAATATTCTCTCCCTCAAAGTGTCTGCAAATTGGTCCAGTTACTGTGAGCTGGAGGGTGGAGACACTGCAATTTGTACAGCTCGATACCGATATAACTGTAACGCAAACATCCAAAAGATTCCAGATTATCTCCTTCAATTTTGTGATTAGAGCATTCAGTGTGCAATCGCACTGCAACTGCAATTCGTCAATAAATTTAAAAACAAAAGGGGTAAATATGAATAGGTACAGATAACAAAGAAAACAGGGAAGAATGTGCTTCTTGTTGATAAAATTACACACTACCAATTCCTAATTTGGCATTGAACCAACAACTTTTGTTCTACGAAAATCAATCAGCGTGTCTGCGAAATGAATGTACTCCAAGTCTATCAGGCGGGTTCCCTGAGAAATGGTGGGTAACCCATTGGAGCAATTTTCAAATGCGTCCAGATCTTAAGCAGCCTTGATTGTCACCACTAAACTTTTTTCCAGGAACTTCGCTCCAGACACCTTTCCACGCATGGCAGCAGGCAGGACAACACTCCGACGTTGATCACCCGCCTCCACCAGTAGCTCTGATCCTCCCCTCAACTGACATCCAAGCCCACAAACCAGTTTAAAGCTCCCTTGTTATTTGCACTATCATAACCTCTAATATCACAAGAGTTGGCAATACAGATGAGATAATATTAAGGGAATTAGTTGTGAACAGGATTGAGATTTTAGAAATCAAAAACCAGGCAGTGACATGAACAATCCAAATCGACAGAAATGACCTATGTACCTACATCATCATAAACACACCATTCTAACTACAATGGGACAGGCATCTTTTGTGATTGTCTATTTGTAAGGTAACTTGAATAGGGTTCTATAAAATCCACAACCATCTTAAAAGGATCTGGAAACGCCCTCATCCCAACCACTAATTTGAGGAAGAGTAAGTCCACAACATTCTTGCAAGGACCTGCAGACACCTTAAACCAACTGCTAATTCAAGGAAGAATCAAGACACTTTCAATTCTCTAACATCTGTTTGGCACAAATACTCTGACATCTATAGTCATATACGAATGAAAGTGTTGATACTCATCCAACTATTATGAGCAATTGTTGTTACAGCAATGAAAGGGGCGGGCGATTTATTTTTTTCATTTGTGTCAAAAAAATAAAAAATCCGGGTGGACGAAGTGTGAACCTGGTCAAAGTGTGAAGTAATAACAACCGATCACTCTACCATTGTTCTCTACAAACGAGTAATCAAATTTGAAAAGAGGTGAAGATAACACTGAAGTCCCTTGATCACTGGTAACAAAGCTAAAGTCTCCACCACGGAATATCTTGCACACTTGTAATACGAGCATCGACCCTAGCGCACTTATCCAACATTCAAAGTATGTCATAGTTATTATTTTAAAACCCTGGAGAATCAGATTTAGAAGGTCAGGGTGAACTGATCGTACTGATCGTCAACAATATACTGCACACAGTAAAGGAAGCGATGAGTACCTGTGATAGTTTTATGTCTCCTTTTTGGAAGCCAGGGAGGAAGAGAGTAACGGTCCTGGCAGCTTGATCAAAAGTGACAGGTGCAGGAATGGATCCAGCTACGCTTGTGCCGCTCATGACACCTTTAGCTTCCTTGCTCAACCTTCCTAGAGCCTCCTCCCAATTTGGCGGTGAGGCGAACGTCAAGTAAGGCAGTCCCGCCACACTTAAAGGAACGAATTTATTTGCAAACGCAGCGTCTGGAGGACTGGCCTCTGGAGAGGAAAATGGATACAAAGCGCCCGCTACATGAACTCCAGCTTGGGTGGCACATCCCCAGTAGCGCAATGCTGTGTCCACTGATATCGCGTTCGTTGGATTTGCCACTAAGAAGCATGAGAATCGCTGAGGGTCTTGAAATGTTTCCACCACTCTCTGCATCAGAAAGAGGCAACAACATAGTTTCAGAAAAATTAGACCGTTTAAAAGCTTTTGACAACATCATAGATCAGAGTTATCATATAAATAATGTGTTTCTAATGCCTAAAGAAGGAACTTCAGTGGAAAGATGTGAATAACTGAGTTATTCCATAAGTAATGTGTTTCTCATGCCAAATGAGGATAATTGAGTGGACAGAGGGTAAATAACAAAGTTATCCAACAAGTGAACATCATAATTAATAGAGTTATCCTATAAGTAATGTGTTTCTCATGCCTAAAAAGGAAACTTGGGCAGGCAGCAGGTAAACTCCATGTATAGCAAAAACCTTTGTAAAAAATAAGTCACTTTTGTTACACTCAACAACCTTCCAAAAGGCTCTTCACATCATTCCCACCTCCCCAAAGCTACTAGAAAGTCTTCCACGTCTGTTTTGTGATCCAAAAGAGGAAAGTTGGAACAAAACTTGGGAGAAACCCTGAAGAGCACCATGATGTATACAGAAGCTTCTGCATGATTACTATGATTACTGTAAAAGAATTTGATGTCATAAAAAGTAGAAGCCAATCGCAATGCACAGCATACCAGGAGAATGCGGTTGGTTGCCTCCCAAATCTCACTGGTTGACCTGGTGGTTCCTTTGCTTTCATCGAGGAACGCATTTTGCATCAGCCTTAAAGCTGATGGCAGAGACACTCGCCCTACATCAGTCTTCTCGGCAATGCTTCGAAACCGGCTCACGTACCACCTACAACCAGATGGATGCTTAGAGCGATTGAACACGAATTTGTAGCTTAGGGTTTTAAAGTTTAGGGTCTGGGGTTTGCCCTCCTAGTAGGGAACTTGTTTTCTGGAATTCACAAAACCTTGATCCATTTAAATTTGAAAGCTAGTTTGCACTCGGTCTGTATGTTAGATGAAGAATGTATTCTTAGGGATTCCCCTTGGGGTTTAGGGTTTTGCGCCTTGGGAAAATTCCCTCACAAACATTCTTCACCCTGTACATTCGACCCAGAAAGCACAAGGTACAAGAGAGCCCACCTAACTCTCTCTGCTGAGCCAAACATTCGAAAAATCTCGTCACTGCTCAAGCCGTCATACACGACGACATCATACTCTTTCTCATCTTTCTTGCCCATCCCCTTAAATAGTCCACCGGTGAACCCTGTGAGTCGCTCAATGGCCCCCATTGCCAAAATGGGATCCATGCCTGGCAGCACACTCAGCTCCTCCCCCTTTATCTGCATTCCAGAGGATGTCAACAGCCACCAAACACTGAATCCAGCCTGCCATAGCTGGAGATCCAAAGCTAGATCATTTAAGAGCAAAAGCATCGAAAATTTCCTAAGAAAACTGTTTCAATAACATTATACTATTTCAAAAACTTCTAGATAACGTCATATGCAGAAGCTTCATCATGATTCTTCCCATGATTAAAAGAAAGGCCATTTCATCACTCTGAAAGTAAGAAGACCTCTTTATGATTCATGAATCATAGGGAGGATTCTGCTTATAATGTTGCCTGAAAGTTCCAGAAAAGGTCTAGTTTTACTGAAAACATTGTTTAATGGTCTTAAGCAGATTCATATCCTTGAGTCTATTGACAATTTCATCCAAGCCCAATCTTCTAACATGTTTGAGTCTGAGTTGTACCTCATCTAGTGCTCCTTGACTGAAATTCTGCCGAGTATCTGCACTCTTAATTTGCGCCAAAGGCTCAAGGATCATCTGCGTTCATCACACAAAGATGAACACCTAATGTAAGGTAGGTTCCCACTGTTGTGAGTAATCCAGAAACATTGGTAAATGTAGCTCACAAGAACATAAACAACGTGCAACAATTATGACAATTCAATAGCAAAAGAGCAAACGCCTACACACAATTTTACTCATATAAGCACAAAACTTATTTCAAATTTTTATTTCAAATGAAACATTTATAGGGCACTGAATTCCTCTTGGAAATGACCGCAGAATGCAGTTCGGGTCTTATTTCGACAATTCCCTCATCATCAGGCATTCCTCTATACAAAATCAATTGCCCAGGGATGAGTACCTTGGTGGTTTCCAGTCGAAAGGCGGTGAGGTTGCCGTTCCGGAAGGAAGCAGGAGCAGTGCCCAGCTTTTGACCTAGCAAGACATCGGCTGTGGGGTCTTGCGACTGGACGAGAAGGCAGGTGCGCAAGCCAGTGCTAGCGTAGTACTGCACACGCAGCAACCACAGTGGACGTTATGGCTTGCTGCCCACTGAAATTGCCAGCCTTGACGATGATGATGCTCCCTGTGAATTCAACGCCACCAATTTCCCACCATCATCCCTCCACATTGCCTCCCCTCCATTCATCACTAACCTCTTGTATAAAATAGTCTCAATTGCATCCACACAAGTTTAGACAAGCTTGGTTTTGTATCAATCATGTAGTCGCAAATACTTGCGTATTCAAATTCTAGAGCACAATTACAATTCACTGCAAATTCCAATACCATTCACTGAGAGCGTAAAAACCATCCACAAAGTTCTAGGGATTAGAATGATTGATTCTGCATGAATTTCTACTCACAAATTCTAGAGCACAAATGCAATTCAAGTTCCAACACCATTCTTGAGATTGTTGGGCCATTCAGGGTTTAAAATGATTAGTATTGCATTCTAGAGGACAATCGCAGTTCACATTCCCACACCATACGTTGAGAGCGTGAAGACCATCCACAAAGTCTTAGGGTTTAGAAGGACTGATTTTGCATGCGCTTGCATTCACAGATTCTAGACCCCAATTGCAATTCAAATTTTAACACCACTTGTTGCAACTGTGGGAGAAGCTATGGTGGTACCTGAGCTGCAAGAACGGCAGCAGTGGTCTTGCCTGCTCCGCCTTTTCCAACAAGAGTAACCAGCTTCACTCCCTTCGCGACGCTCGCCCGCACCTCCATTCTCCGCGACGACGACGACGACAACGAAGCGCCCTTGACGACAATGCTATTTTGGGGACACAACGCCGTCTCTCTCAGTAACACCGAATTTGGCTTCGAAAAACACACCGCCATAGCTGCCATAGCTGCCCTCACTCGCTCTCACATTCCGCAGCTATGGCAAGTGCACCCCAATCCCCAAACCCTAACCCTGGTTCAATGCAACCTCATCCAATGCAACCCAATCCGATTGGTAATGCACACTTGTGGCCAAGCTTTTCAGCGGATACGAAATCTGCTTTATCACGGTTTTCTTTGGTCCTCAGTTCTATGACACTTGACATAATCTCTTTCCCGGTTGTCATGTTAGAGATGTTAGGGTTTTAGGCTTATGTTTTGGGGATGGAGGCCATCAGGGGAATGCGATTGCAAATTCTACAAGAAGGCTTGTGCTTTGTGAATAGAAATTTGGACTTAGAATCATGCAGGGGATGGTTTCGAAACGAATTGCAGAGTGTCGACATGCGCTATTGAGCGAGACTGCGTGTGAGATTATGTACGTGAGAGATCACATAGAACTGGAAAATCTGCGCCAACCGACATCGTTTCAACAGCGTTTGGTACATTGTGTGAATCACGTGATGATGTGTGTCAGGTGATGCAAGTAGGCAACTAACTCTGAATCTGGTGGGTAATAAGTTAAGCTTACTGCACCAACAAACCTTTGGAGGCACGCAACATCAGGGGCGTCAGACCTCGAAGAGAGAGAGATTATAAACAGACTGGAATTTCAAGCATGAAGCAGTCGTCCAGGAGGATAATCAGATTAGGATACTCTGTATTAATCGTTTTCAGTAAATTCAAAAACTATTAGACACCAGCAGAATGAGAAGCTCTTCCTGGAGTTAACCTGGTAAAAAGGAGGCCTCTCTGTATAGTACATCATGGGGAAGATTTTGTTTATGATGTTGTCTAAAGTTCCTGAAACAGTCTAATTATACTGGAAACCCTGTTCTAGCCTGCGAGAGCTGCTAAAGTGCACCACTAACGTGAAACCATTGACGCATGCGAGCCGAAAGGAAAGCAATACACACAGAGCCTGTCTGACATTCAACCAAACTGGCATTCTGAAGAATTTGTACTTTAAAACTGCCCAATATGTCGTACATTCTTCCAGAACCAAAATCATGACAGTAAGATCATCGAAAGCATGGTGCAGTATCTGGATGACAAAAGTGTATGAGTCTAAACAAAATTAGAATTGTCTGGCAATTGAAATCTAAAAGAATGCTGGAGGTTTAGCCTCACTGTAGGCATTTTTGAACATACAGTAAGTTACCATCCTCAAGTTCGCAGACAAGTGGATGTACTGATGGAATAACCAATACAAAGGAAATGTAGTCAGTACACAGATTACGAGAGAGCAGCTGTTTGTCTTTTATACATGCTGTAAGTGGTTGTCCTGCAATTTAGGGAGAAATCCTCCTGAGTCAGGAAACTTGGTTTGAATCTCCTTCATACCCTTGCTAACCTGCAAGCAAAGCATCCCGTGGATACCCACTTATTATCCGCAGCAACAACTGCAACGATAACTACCGTTTCAAAATTGATTGCAGAACTTAAGTAAGTCGTATAATTGACAATGCATAATCGTATCTACACCGCTTCTTCAATTAGATGGACCCCTTGTGGAAATCATGCTAAGGAGTCCATCCAACTTCATTGGATTGGGACTCCTAGGGAAAGCCATGTCCTATCCAGGCAAGGAGTCCACCCAACTTGGCTGAAAGTGGATCCACGCATAAACTGTCGCATGATCACGAGTTTGTCCCACGATGTACTTTCCAAGAGTCCCATATCACACATTTCTAACAAATACTTACGATATCAAAAGATTATAATCAATATTGAGAATGCAACAGGATACGAATGGCAATGTGGAAACCTTCTACATTCTTGTCGAGACAGGTATTTCTAGCGTAGAGTCGCGGATGAGGCCTGGCGCTTAGGCTCCTTCCTGATCGGTCGTCTAAGAATCTTACCACCCTTAAGTTAGTGTTTCCCAGCGGTGCAACATCCTGGTAGTTGGAGAGATAAATCATTGTTTCCATATTGTTTCAACACTATTTGCGAGGTTCTAGATAAATTTTCGCATGATTCTCAAGCGCAGAACTATGGGAATGACTAACATTCTAAAGATAGGCATGACTGGCGTTCGCGACACTGACTGTCAATTTGAAGTAATCAATATAAATATCAAAATTCAAGCTATTTTTGGTGCAAGCAGAGCAGAACTAGCCTTCTTACACTTCCCCTATTTTTACAGAAATGGGCTGCCAGAGTGCCAGTCAGTTCCCTAGCCATGTGCGGCCCTGCCTTCAATTCTGTACACGTACAGTGCATTGTCCTGAGCATGACTAGCCAACTCATCCAGCATTGCCCGCTTGAGATTCTTCGTCATCCACTAGAGGCCCTACCCTCACATTCACACAAAGAATCATCAATTAGATAACTCGGAAAAAGATTCCAAATCTGCAGCGACGCCGCAGGTGAACCCAACGTACAAATTAATTGCAGAAAGAGCGCAGCATCTTAAGCAGTGAAACCGACTTTAGCTAAATTTAACAAGAGTAATGCTTAATTTGTTTCATTTCTACAAACAAATCACTGGTACAAATAAAAAACATTCACTAGGTAACTCAATCACCATGACAAATCGAATGGTTACTCGTGTCATAGTCATCTAAACAAAATCTGCATTGATTTGATACGGTCAAAAATGCTTAAGCCCTAAAGAACCAAGGATTCGTGGTTTAAAAATGACCAATTGGATTGATCATACGATGAAAAATATAATTCAGATCAGGCAAAAATATTTCATCACCAGAATCAGAGGAGAACATTGTATAAGTTGTTCACAAAATAAATAAAATTGGACTAAGAAAAGTCCTCACATGACCCATTAAAGAAGATAAACAAAAACATGGCTGAATCTTAGGTTTTCCAAATAACCACTAGAATTCCGACGACTACAGATTCTTCCATCAATCTCCGAGGTCGAATTTCACAGATAATGTACTGAACTTACTAAAGAATTCCAACCATTTGCCGTTCATACTTAAACTCAGCTACAGAGTGCTACAGAGTGTTCAAATTCAACAAGAAGTGCAGAGTCTTCTGTATCCAGGCACTGATCGATCTGTAAACAAGAACGAGAGCTTCAGTTTTAGGGTTTAAGGTCTACGGAGGAATCGAAGAGGAAACAAGCTTACCATGAGGACTATACAGCGCGCCCATTCACCAGGAGGTACCCAAATTCAAATCCTCTGTTCCCGCGAGCATGGAGAACAAAGCACACTTCGCACAGTGTCTCTCTCTCTCTCTCTCTGAGAAGTCTCCAAGGACACAATAAAATCCTTCAAAGGCCAAACTGAGAATCACAAAAGCTGAGAATCACACAACAATTTGATTCCGCGTCAAGCTCCTGGCCTCGCAAACCAGACTTGGACTCACTTCAGCCTCCATCGCGAAAGCGAAGCGCAGATTCATTTGCATACTTTGGATCCGGTGAGACGCCAGTAGCTCGAGATTTGGACAGCCCTCCAAATTGATGGCGAAACTGAATCAGCATTTCACTCACTCAGTTGCACGGCTTCGTCTCCTCGGAATGGATAAGCTGCTACAGTCAATTCTATCCAGGTATCACACCAGTATCGCACCAGTATCACACCAGTATCGCACCAGTATCACACCAGTATCGCACCAGTATCGCACCAGTATCACACCAGTATCACACCAGTACCAGAATAGTTGATCTCAGAATGGGGGTTGTCACACCTTCTTCTCTCCATTCTCAATCTTCAAAGTGAATGGGGATGTGGCACTCTCGTGGAGGCTTGCAGAGGGTCCGTTCTCTGAAGATTAAGAATGGGGATTCTTCTCCTCTAGAGATGAAGCCAAAGAATGTACACAAGTTTTCACTCATGAATGTTTCACCTCCAAAGCGTAGCTTTTATCCACCCTTGGATGTATATTGAACTCCTAGGAATGTGTTGAACTTGTGTGAATGTGCGTGGTGAATTCCTATGAATGCGCTCTAAATGTTGGATCATTGTAAAAATTGTTGCATCAATCCTAAATCGCAAGTGAACTCTTCTCTCCATTTTCGATGCTCATTCTCCACACAACACTCAAAGGGGTCACACCTTCCTCATGGAAAAGGACTTTTGATTGGCTCCTCTTTTCACTCAATACCTTCTCATTTTTCATTGAAGTTTCATTCTTGAACAAAGTGTAACAACTCATAATATCAGATAAACATCACCATATTCCAATGTGTTTTCATATATGATTTTTCACCAATTGGCTACAACCGCAATAGACATTGGCTATTTTTTGTGAAGGAAATTTTCATTTTAGGGGGGGCAAAATAGCCAGATCAGTGTAATTTTTGAAGACCAATAGCCAAATTTTACCTAGATATCACCTTCCTATGATACAGATATTACCAAATATCACTTAAATATCATATGAGTATTGAAAAAATATATAGCTGGCTACTTCTCCAAAATGATAGAAAAATCATTGCCATGTTTATTTTGTTCTTGAATCATTTTTAAGCTTATAAGGGCACAAAGGCCAAAAAATGACCAATACCATTTTAGAAATGAAGAATGTACTTATTGGTTGAAAAATCATATCATTTTTAGCAAAATATCTTGTGATAGCGTACTACATATTGAGTACATATGTAGCATTAATACATATATATGGTGACACAAATACTACCAATGCTACATATATACTCAATGTTCTAAAATTAAATATATTTTTTGTATTCAACCCCTTAAACGTTGGATAAATATAGATAGGAACGCAATTAAGTTGAGGGTCTATATTGGATATACATACCTTATTTCATAAGAAACTATCAAATATGAATTGATAACCACTCAAAAAGCATTAGCAAATGAGAACTTTAGAGTGCTCATTACGTCTAGATGACATTGATATATTTTGGATGGATGTATATATTTTGGATGAATAAATGGTATTTCATCCTAATTCTTGGATGGTTGCAGTTCCATCACTCTATTGAAGATGGCAGTAAACATTACCAAAACAATTTGGAAAATAAAATCCCTACTCCACTCTCTAAGTCCACATGTACTTCGTTCTTTCAATGAAATATGAACATGGAGTGTCTAGCCCTATGGCTATACATTAGTAGAAATTAGAGTTGGGTTTTCTAAAATCCTAGTTTCTCTCTTTTGAGGAGAGCCAAGCACATGATCAAAAGAAACTCCCAAAATTCTAACTATTCCCAAAATCTAGGCCCCGAAGAAGGAATAAAATAAATAATTATTAGAATTTTAGAAAACCCAACCTTGATGCTTGTCCTACAATGATCTTTTGGTAATTATAGAACTAGGGGTTCAAATTAACCTGAAAAAAAATAAAATTTGAAATTTGAAAAGATTACAGCAATTTAAATTAAATTATAATTTGAAAAAAATTACATTATTGAGAGCCACTTTACACTATAGTGGAGAAGTGCACTGGGGTATAGAATTGTAGGAAAATGTAGCAATACAATTGGAGGAAATTTCATTTTTTACGAGATTGGATTTACACTACAGCCAAGACTTATCGAGTGGAGAACTTCAAGCATGGATGAAAACATGACATGGCTACCTAAGTAGCAACACTTTTTGTAAGGAGAGTTTTCTAGAGGTCAAGCTTCACTTGGGCGGCTTCAACTCTCCAAACAAGAATCTTGGCCTTTGAAGAACTCCAATTTCATTTTTTATCTTTTCATCATAGCACATCTCAATCGCGTGATTGAGGGCTTCTTTTATTTCATATAGCATTAGCTAGCTCTTTGCTTCTTCTTTCTTTCCTCTTCAATTTGTGAAATTGTCCAAAAGACTTTTCTGCTTGGTGTTTACACTACAACTAGACTAAAATTCTTATATCATTATTTTATTGTCTTGTCATGCTCTCCAACATCCTACCGGTTGCCTCAAACAAGGAAACTACACCTAATTTCAATCACTTTCTAAAACCGCACACTCTAGATTCTTGCCTACAATGTACTTCCATGGTTCATGAGAGTTTATGATTGATTTCAGTAATCCCTATTTTCAACACTTTAAAAAATCATAGTTTATTCATACAGTGTCCAAAAAATGCATTCTATGAGATTCTAGATACCCCTCTTGACTACCAACAAGATCCCACAAAAAAAAATTCAATATAATAATGGAAACCATGCTGAATTGCTTATTTGTGCAATTTTAGATGTAGTTACCTCAGAGTAATTACGTCTTAGGGGAGGCAATCCATTTCCGATCACTTAAGCAAATACACATATATGCAAGGCGGATTTCTTCGATGGGAAAATTTTCTTGTGTGCAAAGATAGAGTTTAGAAGGTTTCCATAATTTTCCAGATTTTTTTTTCTCAAAATATAATTACTATGAATTTTTCAGCGGAAGATTCTGTTCTTCCCATACCGGTGATATGGAGCTTGCTATTTCCGACCATGGGTTGAAAACAAAATTGACAAGGGGTGTTTACAATATTGAGAGTCTTGTGGTCAATCATTATGTGCCACAACTGCGTCGGGAACCGTGCCACAATGAATCACTGTTTACAGAAAGAGAACAGTACACATAGCCAGAATGGAGGTGCTGATCAGAAATGGGTTGCCTCCCATAGCCAAAACTTCTTGACCAACTGACCGGTGCACTTCTCCACTGTAGTGCAAAGCAGCCTGGAGTCACCTCATTGGACCCTGAGTCATCTCTTTGGACTTGCTTGCTTGAAGGAAATCTGCTTGAAACTTTGGACTTGCTTGCTTGTGATGGACCTTGCCAATGGACAGCCACGTGATCTTCACTGAAGTTGCCATCACATGATGCTTCCAACCAACTTCAACAATAGACCTCTGTTGGTCTTGCAGACATTGATATTAAGCTTACCAGGAAACTTATCAGACAAGTTTCCACACATGTTGTCTGCAAATTTGTTCCAAAAACAAAAGCAAAAGCCGTTGCATGAAATGGAGAAAAAACAACAGCCAAGCCAGGTCTCCCGTCAACCTTTGTTGTGCTTGCAGAGACACTCATATTACTATGACACTTATCCGACAAATTTCTGCACATGTTGTCTGCAGATTTGTTTTGGAAACAAAAGGAAAAGTCGTTGCATCAAATGGAGAAAGATGAACAGCTAAGACACATCTAAGGACACAGTTTTTGATTTTTTTCCAGAATGTTTTTAAACATTCAAGTTGGTTTCTATCAATCGTCTGCAATTACAGGCATAAGTTCAGCTTAATTGCAGGTCTTTTTAGAAGAAGGTCCAAGTGAGAGCCGGTCCAGGCCGGGAGTGGACATTCAGGTCTTGTCAACGTTCTACACATGTGCAGAACCCAAAGGGCTTTCTTTTTTTACTTTTTGAGAAAGTGCCGGGAAGGCAATCACTGAGGGCCTCCTGCCATGTGAGCCGGGCCGGCAGAAAAAGCACTAAATGTCAAGAAATGAACATCGATTGTCTTGCCGGTCTCGGTGAGCGGAGATGACGGATTTCAAGTTTCACCGATCATCGGTGGACAACCCCATTGGTAAAGATGGAACAATCTTGAAGGAAACCACACGTGGGAGATTCTTACTCGATCTCTCCCCACCCACCGGGTGCACATGGCAGGACAATCCCTAACTTTGCCCCTTTAGCTCCCCGGCGAACTTGACCGGCCCGGCTCACATGGCAGGAGGGCCTTAACCCCTAAGTGCCCGAGGCACCAAATTCTGTGTTTCGGAAACTTGGAACCCACGCTGAAGGCACATATTTCAATTTTTTTCCACTATTTTTTTAGAGAAGTTGGGGCTTGAAGTGTAAGGTAGGAGGCTCAAACTCCGTTAGGGCATTTAGAACCGCCCCTATAAATAGTTGTGAAATGGACATGTGGTGGTTCTAGAATTGACCTTTATAGTCCTTGAAAGAATCAAGGAAAAAAATATTATTAATTGCAAGAGCCAAACATTCTCTTTGCTTTCCCCATCTTTCTTTAGAATTGCAAGTGAACAGTTCATGGAAGACCTAGGGTCATAATTAGGGATCTACGACCCAACTCCTTTGAAAATTCATAAGTAATTCAAAAGTGCTTGGAAAAATACGAAACCACTTGTGTTAGATTCTTCATCTATTTCTCTTTGTCTGAAAAATGAGTTAAAAATATTCCCATCCAAGGAAATACGTGAAAAAGGAGGAGTAGCCCTTAGATGGTTGATTTATGAGCCTCCTACCTTACTCTTAGAATTTAAATTTCTTGCATATCACATTTTTTTTAAATTTAGTGACATTTTCTTTTATGGAGGCTGGATTGCAACCATGCCCATTGGGCACTGAAAAGTGAAGCACTGTGTTTCTAAATTCATTCATCTTTTGGACCCCAAAACATCCGTGTGGTCACTTCATCCACATTCTAAATAGAAATGGAAACTTTGGGGGGGAAAATTGACTACTTTTATTTGGCAAAAAGTTGAAATTAATTTTGAAATGGTGCAATCAAACCCCATGGGGGCCAAATAAAAAAGTGTTGGTGCATATGAAAATTTTCAGTAATTGAATCATTGATATTGTTCTAGAATTCTTTATACAATAGACATAACATTCAGTAGCATGTGTTAATGTTGCCTCGGTTCTACAGTGATGGTATGCCTCTACATCCTCCACCTGTCTAATTCATCAGTAGCTACTGATGAAGCACTGTTGGGGTGTGGAATATACCACACCATCACTGTAGAGCTATTGAATGTTATGGACATATCCTTTGATTGTGTCAACATTGGGGATGTTGTCTATTTATATTGTGTCACTAAAACAGAGTATAGGTAGATTTAGCTGATTTGAATAAAATAGTGATCTTGATAGAATTTGTTGGTGTTGAGAAGTCTTTAATTTTGAAAACACGAGGCCTATTATCAAGGTTGTTTGCTACAAAAATGATTGAATTATTGGATTGATAGGTGCGTTTATCATTTTTATCTTAACACAAAAGCATTTTGAAAGCACTTTGAAATATTTATTGAAAGCATTTTGCCCTTAACAACATTGTAGATTTAGGCATTTATTTTGTCTTCTTTCTTGATTAGGATTTACCAACATCTTATGAATGAAGGCCATTGTTTCAAGGAATATTTGTGCTATTTGCATCACATAGTGTCAAATTGATCCGTTTAGGAGGTATATCTTTTGGAATTTTCATCCACTTGAAATGAAACTCATAATGTAGATACACAATGTCTAAAAGTGTACAATTATTCTACACATTGATTAACTTTTTTAAAGGAAATACTACTAAAAATATTTTTATCTAATGCCTATTTTACAAATTTTAGGATTTTAGTACTATTTTGAACTCAAATTTAGGAATTTCAAACTGAAAATTTATGAGCAAGTCTTCTACAAGACATATGCCCTTGGCAAGAAGAGGTTTAAAAAAAATATTGCTTTCATCCTCTATACATTTGAAAAATAGATGTCCTTCTCTCTTCAACTCTTAACATACAAAATTTCTTTTTGATACACAACCATCCTACTGGATTTATAAATAATAATTCAAGAATTTTAATACTATTTTTACTTTGAAATTTTACAATATTACAATATTCATTTTTATAAAAATTGTGCCTACCCTTTTGTGCAAGTAAATATGGAAGAAAATTTCTTCTAGACCTAAAATTTTGGTAAGTATATTTTAATAATTCCACTAAATAATCATTAGAGGAGATCTGGGATTCTGGAAGACCGTTTCAGGGTTGTTCCCAATGCTGGGAACCAGCCCCTACTGTCAGAAAAAATATATATTTAAAGAAAAAAATATAAAAAAAAGTTCTTAAAATGTTAAAAGAATACTATATTTATTTATTTATTTTCAAAAAAAAAATTTAAAAAAATGACGTGGCAGTCGCTTGACCACGTCAGACTGGCCATGCGACAACATTTCAGCAGTCCTACAGAGTTCCCACAGTCCGGGAACTCGCGGGCTCTTAGAAGCCCAAATCTCCTCTAATGTTTTTTGTTATTCTTTTTTAATTTATTTTATTTTTCAAAAGCTCATAATATTCATAGTATTACCCTCATATGGTACAAAATAGCAAACTTGTGTATCTTAGAATGCACTTTAATGCCTTCTACAATTTCAACTTGAAACTCCAAAACTAATTCCTCAAAGATTCCAAAAATAAAAATGAAAGTGAGCTACATGTGGCTTTCATTTATCCTAGAAAAAAAATAAACTAAAAAGTGTTTGGAGATGAGCAAGCCTTCTTAACCCTTAACCCCTAAAGGTCGGGGGGGTGTCATGGAAGAAAGTAGTCCAAAAAAGGGTGTTTGGGGAAGGAGAAGAGTGGACAATTGGCAAAAACTTTTGTGAATATTTTAACCGTAAGATCTTGAACTTATCTATACTATTTATCTACCTACCAATTTTCACCGTAGGATTCTTCAAAACGAGTAAGATCTAAGGGTCTAAAGTGAAGAGTTTTTATTTTTTCACTGCGCAAATTTCGGGCAGCTGCACTTTGACTGCTGAATTTGACATGTTCAGAATTCCATTTTGCTTGTTACTCTTTGCATTTGGGTTTAGGTATAAGTTAGGAATATGCTCAAAAAAATTCAAAATCATTGCACTAATTGAACATAACCTAAATTGCATGATTGTAGAGACAGGTTCGGAAAAAACTCTTTACATAGGCAATGTTTTCATCTATGAAATACTCATTCACATTAGGTCCCATGGAAAATTTGAAAGGTGAACATGATGAAACACAACTTCTTTGCCATAAAAATCTATTCTTGCTCAAAAATAGCAAGATCTCGAATTTTGGGCAAAAAAATGAACTCCCAGTCTTTTGTGCTCTACACAGTGTTCAGGGCAGCCCTCCTGCGTTGGGTCTTTCACCTCCCCGCGGTCTGCCTCATCCAAACCCGTGCCTGCAACTGACGGTTTTGGTCAAGGTCTGCCACCTGCACCACCTTCTGAATTCCCGGGCCCTGCCCACCAGTATCTGCCCAACCACCTCCCGGCCCTACTTCTATATCCAGCTCCTGACCCTGGCTGAGGCAGGAGCCACCCCAACCACCGTCCGCCCCCGGTACCAGCTGAAGGCCCCTGCTCCCGGCCACTGCTCCGGCACCTGGTCCTTCCCAAACTGAACTCCGCCCAGGGTCCCCCATGCTCAAGAGTGCCCAGCTGCTGGGACACAGTTCCTGGACAACAATGAAGCAACGAAAAAATGATGAAAAATTAGGCCATTTTTTGGTAAAAATTGTAGAGGGAAAATTTGAACAAGATAAAAAATAATTACTATACGCTTAGGGAAAAATTTATTGAATAATTCGTACAAGATCATTCAAATAATGTAAAAGAAAAAAAATTAGAAGAAAAGAATAATAAACATAATGTCAAAATAAGGTGGCCTATTTCTACAAAATTACATGGAATGTGCAAGAAGCCCACAAAGTGAAGGAGATTAGGGGATAAAAAATTGGAAGTGAAGACAAAAAATGCCATTTCTTGAAAACTTTTATAGAATAAGTGCCTAAACCTAGAAGGAGTTGTAGAAAAATGAATTGACATCAAGCCCACTCATGTTAGGAGATTAGAGGAAAAAAAATTGGAAGTGGAGAAAAAAAAGTGCCATGTCTTGAAAACTTTTATAGAATGGGTGAAAAAACCTAGGAGGAGTTGTAGAAAAATGATTTGACATCAAGCCCACTCATATTAGGAGATTAGAGGGAAAAAAATTGGAAGTGAAGGAAAAAAAATGCCATGTCTTGAAAACTTTTATAGAATGGGTGAAAAAACCTAGGAGGAGTTGTTGAAAAATGATTTGACCTCAAGCCCACTCATGTTAGGAGATTAGAGGAAAAAAATTGGAAGTGAAGGGAAAAAAATGCCATGTCTTGAAAACTTTTATAGTGGGTGGGAAATCCAAATAGAGTTGAGGAATAATGAATAGAGGTGAGCCAAACACATAGGTGGAGGTAATAAAGATGAAGGCATTTGTAATTGGTGTTATATTTCAATGGTTTCAAAACTTTTTTAGATTACTATGTGGGTGTCCACCAAAAGTGCAAAAAAGAAGTCCTTTCAATTCACCTTATGTTCTTCAGGCACGGTTGCCTTGCAGTCGGGGGCCATAGTGATACTCCTCGAAACACCTTCGATTTAAACATAGAAAAACCTGGTTGCAAGTTCGGCAATAGTAGCAACACTTAGCGTCTCCACATACCAAGCATGCGCGCCTCAATCGACTCCATGTTGGCAAGTGGGGGCGTGGAGGTTCCTCCTCTTCATCAACGCCTGTTCCCCGGCCACGCCAATTCTGTGTGAGAGCATCACATAGCTCAGCCTTGAATTGCAAGTGACTAATTGCTTTAGTGCGGCGGCGGCGGCGACGCACGATCCCTAGGTACATAACATACATGTTCACCACCGTGGTATCTAGTAAGAAGTAAAAAACTCGGTGCCACCACTTGTGCGACCGGGTTTGGCAAGAATATGAAGCTCTTAGTTGGTCCGCCACATCCACCCCCCTCATGTGTGTAGTGTATTCTAAATGCATAGGTGAAGTTGGTATAGCATCCCGTGTTGCCCCATTCCTACGTGGCACGGTCGGTATCGGCACACATGGAAACCCAATAGGCCTCGCGTGAGTTGAAATGAGTAGAACCGGACGCTTATCTTTCCACATAACACATGCAATGCCACGTGTTTCATGCATCTTCCACTCTAACGTCCCTTGAGGTGAATTGACCCAATTTCGAACCGCTTTCAATTCACTTGGTAAACCCACCCGATTGGACCTCACAGTGCCGGTCCCATATATTTCAAGCGAGGCCAATTCTATAAATAATCCTATGCTTGAAAAGTAGTTGTCTGTCACAACAACATGGCCCTTCCCCTCTTGGCCTCTCAACAATCTCATGACTAATTGGTGTGCCATATTGCCCTCTCCACGAACCACGGGTTGTATTTCTTCTATTCCATAATGGTTGGCCCCACAGTAGATTTCAAAATTGAAGACATATTTTGATGATGAATCTGCCAAGCACCATACTTTGATCCCCCATTTCTGGGGCTTCTTAGGCATATATTGTCTCGCCGGACAATAAGAGCCTTTGTAGCGTATCATCATTTCGTCTATTGTAAGATATTTCCCCAAATTCCACTCACGCTTGAAAGCATCCCTAATATCATGAACAAGCCAACGGACTTGGCCCATTTTATCATACCCGGGCATATCTCTCTCCGTAGTGTAGGTAGATGGGTTTGTAATATGCAAACACCTACTAATCGCTTCAAACGGGGTCCGAGACAATATTTTTGATATTCGGGGACAATGAAAAAATGAACCCTTCGAGCTCCAATAGGTCCTCGTGTTTGGTTGTTTTTTCAACCCCATCAAAATCCGAATTGCTAAAAAGGCCTTCAAAGTACGAACAGTCAAAGGCACCCATGATGGTCCCCCCCTTGTCTTCTCTTTGTCATCCGGTGTAGTTGCATAACGATTACTTTCCGTCACGATTTTGCGCAATAGACTATAAGGCCAAAACAATGAGAACAACTGCATGAAACTCGGCATGGTTCTGAAATCTCCTTTAGGCCCCATTGCCCCTACAAAAATCATGGGGGCTGGAGAGAAAGTGAAATCCGATCGTGACCATGTCGAGTTTTGAAACTTATGCTTCACGCTATCAGGATTGGTCGGGTCCCCTCCATCACTTGAATCATCTCCATCATATGCATCTTCACTGCTTGAAGAATTACTCAACATTGGAGCAGCAGTACGCAACATCCTCCTTCCAACACACACCCTACGATGCAAAGTGGAAGGACTACCATGTACCTCCCTTCATAATGGATGATTTGCATTGCGTTCCGCCCCATTGTAAAAATCGCTCCCATCGTCATTCATCCAATCCGGTCGAGAATCCGGTGGTAATTCTGGCAATATATTGAAACTCCCATTGTGACTGAAAAAAATCCAGACAATCATAATTAATTTTCAGACCCAATAGATAAATATGAACAAGAAAGAATGTTATGACAATTGCTCACAAAAGGATGGACCCTTCACCCATTCTGCTAATCTTTCCATATGTCGCATCACATGTTTCATATACAACTTTGCAAGACCTTCTAACTATGAAATGAAAACAAAGTGGCCACTGTGGCCAAAAAAAAAGTTCAAAGAAAGGGCCTAAACATGCACAGAGGTTCCAATTTTTTTTGCTTCACTACTCCAATGGGTGGGCTTCACTTCTATTCATTTTTCCTCACATCCAACAACTTTCTCCCATTCTATAAAGAAAAATGAAACGAAGGACCTACACATGCGTAGAGGTTCAAATATTTTCCTCTAATCTCCTAACATGAGTGGGCTTGATGTCAATTCATTTTTCTACAACTCCTCCTAGGTTTAGGCACCCATTCTATAAAAGTTTTCAAGACATGGCATTTTTTTCCTCCACTTCCAATTTTTTTTCCTCTAATCTCCTAACATGAGTGGGCTTGATGTCAATTCATTTTTCTACAACTCCTAGGTTTTTTCACCCATTCTATAAAAGTTTTCAAGACATGGCATTTTTTTTCTCCACTTCCAATTTTTATTCCTCTAATCTCTTAACATGAGTGGGCTTGATGTCAATTCATTTTTCTACAACTCCTAGGTTTTTTCACCCATTCTATAAAATTTTTCAAGATATGGCATTTTTTTTCTCCACTTCCAATTTTTTTTCCTCTAATCTCCTAACATGAGTGGGCTTGAGGTCAAATCATTTTTCTACAACTCCTAGGTTTTTTCACCCATTCTATAAAAGTTTTCAAGACATGGCATTATTTTTCCTTCACTTCCAATTTTTTTTCCTCTAATCTCCTAACATGAGTGGGCTTGATGTCAATTCATTTTTCTACAACTCCTAGGTTTTTTCACCCATTCTATAAAAGTTTTCAAGACATGGCATTTTTTTCCTTCGCTTCCAATTTTTTTCCTCTAATCTCCTAACATGAGTGGGCTAAATGTCAATTCATTTTTCTACAACTCCTCCTAGGTTTAGGCACTTATTCTATAAAAGTTTTCAAGACATGGCATTTTTTTTCCTCCACTTCCAATTTTTTTCCTCTAATCTCCTAACATGAGTGGGCTTGATGTCAAATCATTTGTCTACAATTCCTCCTAGGTTTTTTCACCCATTCTATAAGAGTTTTCAAGACATGGCATTTTTTTCCTTCACTTCCAATTTTTTCCCTCTAATCTCCTAACATGAGTAGGCTTGATGTCTATTCATTTTCCCTCACCTCTTACATATTCTCCAAACATGAGTAAATAATTGTATAAAACTTGTTCAAGATTTTCTTTGTAATATGTCTTTTTTTTCCCTTCTATGAAAATTTGTGAGGGTTGTCCCATTCTGTATGAACCATTGACTATTTTACTCTAACTATTTCCTAATTGCTTGCTTCTCAATGTTTTAGTACATCTTTGCAAAAAGAGGCTCAAAATTAGTCATAAGAAGTGAAGTAATACAAAAATTTATTGACACAAAGAAGTGGGCAATTTTTTACATTGACCCTACGCTGGGGATGTGAGGGGGGCTTTCCTACTTGGCCTTCTATTCTATTAGAAAACCAGCTCAAAATCTCAAAATCTCAAAATGTGAGCGTTCTCATAATATTAGTTGGGAAACTCTCAATCTGGGTACTTGTCCATTGTACTAATCATCACTGAAGACAGCAGAAGGGAGTTGCGTTCAAGGGGAAAGTTACCCACCGGCCTCCGTCATCCCCATTGCTTCCCTCCAGTTCAACGTAACGCTCCCGTCCATCGCCTGGAGCTTGTTGCCTTTGTTGTTCCTCTGTCCGTCAAAATCCGTGCCTCCCAGCTGTCTTGTTGAGCTCGGCACGTGGTGAAACTCGGGCCGCCCAATTTTCATCTCCACTTGCGGGGACTTCCGGCCATGCAGGAGCCCCTGTTCCGTTGCCTTGGATCCGTTCGCTCGTCCAATGGTCTAGTCGCAGTTGAAGATCGTCTCCTTCCCGCTCTTCGCCATCGCCGCTCCCCGCCGTTTTGTTCGGCCTGCCCCCCCCTTGGCCTGTTTCTCTTCCGGGTTTTTTTGTCGAAGAAGCGAGAGTCATGTAGGAGCTCCTCCGGCCAAGCAAGTTCGTTAGTGTAGTATCCGTCGTCGTCACTGTCATCTTCTGATTCTGAAGAGTACCCCTCTACACTAGACTCTCGCGCGTCTGCAAAAGCTTCCTGCATCAGAGCTTGGCTTCCGAGGAGATTTGGATCTGGTGAGCCGATTGGCATGTCCGTGTCCACATTGCCATCGTGGGTGAGAGGAATAGATTCTTCAGGGATGCTTGGGGTGTCGTTAGAGGAAGTGTCCGTTGATGAGAGTACTGGACTTGTGTGCCCTGGCTCTACTTGTAGGATGCTATCCAGCCGAGCTTGCACCCTTGCACTGCGTCGAGGAGGCAAGTCATCTTTTGCAAGCTGAAGAACCACAACATATACAAGGTAAGTCATCATACCGTTCAAGGTAGTCTATTTCTTTTTGAAAGCATGGATTTGTAAGCCTTTTTGGGATCCAAAATGCAGAAGGAGAATGTAGAATATGAAGGCATGGCTTACCCATTTTTCCTTCTAGAAGTAAGGTATCCTCGGCATTGCGTTTGAGGCTAGGTGTAAAAGATGTAGAAGCGATATCAGGCCACACTCGCTCCTTTATGAGCAGAGGAATCTACGGATGAAACTGTCAACGAGTGCACCAGCCCAAGCACCGTGCTGCCTGCCTGTAAAAATGATGACGATAGGTATTTGATTGTGGATTGGCAAGCCACTTGGCTGTCCCTCTAGGCACAGGTAAGGACTGCAAGAATGAGATGTTTAGCAATGCTAGAACTCGAATTGCTTGCAATGCAGATGCTCCTTCTCTGTCCGTAAGAAGTTGGCGCAGTTGATCTTCAACTTCCTTGACTTCTGCAGGTACTGGCGGACGAGTGTTGAGCCGGACTACCTGTGGAACTTTTGCAATGAAGGCACGCCCCTCTGGAAGACGTGACTGCTGGAAGATACTACTCTTGTCTTCGCAGACTGCTTGCACTCCGAGGCATTGACGCTGATGCGGTGTGATCGCTCCGAGACTGTGAAGGTCAATCTCCCTTATCGCTGTCTTGTTGGAATGCTACACCCGAGCCACCTCGATGTCGACGCCGACTAGATGCTGGCTCTCGTGGAGTTGTTGCTGCGCTCCGTGGACTTCTCCCTGCCGTGATGCCCAAAGTGCCTGCTGCCCCCGAGTTGCGTTACCCAGCTGCTGCCATGGTGCCCGGAATCCCTGCTCCCCGTAGTCGACGTCGATCTCCTGCAGGCGCAGCATTGTCAACCCTCGTGCAGCCGCGGCACTTTCGACCCTGGCTACGTCAATGTCCTCATGCCGTGGTGCCTTGATCCCTCCCGGCCCTCTTGCTTCGTCAATCTGTCGTTGCCGTGGCTCCTGTGCACACTGCTTCCCTAAACTGATGTCCACTTTGTTCTGTTGTCGTGATACTGGTAAATTCTTATGTCCCTTCTCGTTGACGTTGGCTTATCCCTCTCTTTTTAGATCAATGTAGACTAATTTCTCTCCCTCTAAATGGATGTTGCCAGATCTCTCTCCTTCCCGATCGATGATGCCAATGAGGCTAACTACGTTTCCCTCTTTGATCAATATACGTGCATGGACGTTCTTATCATGTTCCATGTTTTGTTGCTGGAAGACTTGTGAACATTAGCAACTCTGCTCCTTACTGTTAGTTCAAGTTTTGTGGTGATGAGATAGGCATGGTGAATGCAGCCGCCAAACGCAGCTCTTGTCTTCTGAGTATTTTTTTGAACTTTGTGAAAGGTTGTGGGATGATGTTATGAGTCCATGATTTTTGACGGTTCATTAGTATTCTATGAGAGAATTTTTGTACATTGAGATTGGCATTGTAGGGATGAGTGCAAATCTGTCTGATCTGTCACAAAATTGACGGTGAGTAGCAGAGATTGAAGCCGTGGTCCAATTGGTGTGAAGGTGCATTGAAAGTTTTTTTTTGAAAATAGTGAATTTGAAAGATCTCAAATTTTGTCTCAGTTGTGTCATCAATTTCATTGCATTCTTGTACCCTCGCATGCAATAAAACAAAGATGTAGCTCAAGAACAATGAATTCAATGGTGCTGAACTACTTCAATTTTGTGGCCGCAGTTGGAACTATAGCTCCCACTGTAATGGCCACTGCAACTGAAACAGTAGCCTATTCGGACTTCCCTCCTTCCCCGCCTCTTTTCTGGGTATTATGAGTCTCAAACTTCTGATCTCTCTGTCAAAATAATGACTGACACGTTCATTGCAGAGCGGGAACCCATGTTGACATGATTTGGGCCCCCTGCCCTGACCTCTGCCCCTTCACGTTTGGGCAAGTTCTGAAATTTTCAGGCTTAGTGTATATGGACCTGCCCGTGCTGCCCTTCGAGCAACAGAACTTACTTATTTCATCATATTTTTTTTTTCATGAATCAGAAATGTTTGAAAATAATTGGTCCTGAAAGGTACTCCTCGTCCCCCCATCCTCTCAAAATTTCAGAACTAAATATCAAATATTCTAGACGTGGTAACCTGACCAAAACCGCTATGTTCTCAAAAAAGCTTGTTTGGTCCTTTAGGGATTAAGCGCCCAAGTGACTATTTCTTTTCAAACTTTTTTTCTTTTTGTACAATCTAGATTGGATTGTCTTTAAGTTTTTATATCCAAAACTAAGATTGCTACTGTCAAACAAAAATTATAAGGGAAATAGCACAAAATATTTAAAATTTGCCTACTGTTGAAAATTTTACTATTTAGAGAAAGTATTGATGTTCTCATTGCTAAATCTTATGCATTTTTTCACAAATCAATAGAAACCACAATTTTGACCAATAAAAAAAATCAAATGCTAAAGATAGAAATTATATTTTTGATGAATTTTTGAATTTATATCTTCAAAATTTATTTGAAAAGAATCAAAAAATAATTCTATGATTTTGACCGTACGAATACCTTCTACTTTTTGTGCTTCAGATTATCTTCTTTGATGCAAACTTTAAAAAAGTTATAAAATTTATATTTCATAACACATTTGAGTTTTGTTCAAACTCCTTGGGCTTTTAGGGGTTTGAAAGCTAATTGATGCCCTCTTCAAAGGAAGTTTTCGGACCTCCTACCTTAGCCCTAGAGGACTATGACGAATAATAAATGTTAAATGGATGATAGAGAATCCTTTTACATAGTGCAAAAGTGCAGATGTTCATCTCTAGAATTTTGTGTGCAAGGGGAGGTCTTGCACTATAGTTTGGTCTCCCAAAAATTCTCTTGGATTTTGTTTTTAAATCAAATGATTCAAATGGTACCTACAAGATTGATTTCCAAATCTTTTTGAGGTTCACCCTTAGAAGACGCATCCCCCATGACCAAGGTACACTAAATAGTAAAATTGGGTTGCCTTAACAATTAGGTTGCCTTCACCAGAGAAGTTACCTCATGACTCACTACTTGTCTAGATGGAGGCATAGTCATGGCATTTTCTAAGAGCATCCCCATAGCTAACACGCGGAACCAAGGCGTCAAACAAAGAATTGTTGTTGGGTGGCGTGTCATCATTTCGATTGAAGAGTCACACGGGAAGACTCATCAAGTAGTCAAAAGGTGCACCATACTTATTATTTTATTATTTTATTATTTTAAAAAGACAAGCCATCAAAAGGTGGGATTCAAAAGATTATTAAATAGCTTGGCAAGCCGCGTTCAAGAGTCTCCATTTGCCCGTGCCTTCTTCATTTTTGAAAGTGGATAGGCATATTTTTGCCCTTGGCGTGCGTGCCGTGGGGCAATTTCTAAGCTATGGCCCGCCCATTGTCCGTATTGAGTGCCTTTGGCGTATAGCCGTGGCGATGCTCTAAATCCAAACCATGAACCAGTACACCAACCCATGCAATACACAAGGTTCCTACATTAATGCCTCCTTCTACAATAAGTGCACATATTTATACAGTCTAGAATGTCAAGAAACTAGTGTAGGGCAACCTAATTTCACTATTTAGTGTAGTTATCCAGGCAACTATTTCGATTATCGAACCGATAGTTGCATATTTTTTGTTTCTACAGTGAACAATGAAGTCATCTATTAATCATCAACCACTTTATGGCCTCAGCATCCTTTGCAGGTGAATGAGCTAAGTTTGCTTCTGGCACTACCCAAATGAATGAAACAAAAAAAAACTGCTTTACGGTATGCAACCAGTGAACTAGTTGTAAGCTTGTCCTAAAGTTCCAATAATTAAGTTATAGAGCTTTGGCATCAAAGCACAAGCATGGGACATTGAGCAATATTTTCAGCAATAAATTCCTTTCCCTGGAGTAACACAACTGAGAAACTTAAAAAGCTTGCAAAACTTCATGGTGACGGAGCTTCCTAGTGACGAGTGACGACTGTGACACACATCTATAAACTTGTGAAGCACATGTTTTTCCTGCCCACGAGAGGCTGACCACAACTGTGGTCAATGTTTTGTTCCACTCAGCAATCTAAGGTAGCTACACCTAATTTTGTCCCCTTTCTAAAACCGACCCTTACAGATTTTTGCCTAAAATGTACTCCCACTAAGGTAGGCATTCCAAAAGCGCCACTGACCTTAAAGCGCCATCTTCAGCGTGTGTACATTTCCAAAATCAGTTATGTACCTCTGTGAAAGAAACGCTTTTAGAACCAAACTTTGTTCCTTCATAACTTTTGCATATAGTATCCAAATGTCGCGTTCTTTGGTGCGTTGGAACCTCCTTTCCCTTGCCAATAAGAGTACATAAGAATTTGAACAATCTAATAGTAGTAATTAGGTATAGTAGCAATTAGTGATGGTTTAAGGATACCTACCTTATTCATGAGAGTGTAAGGTTGGTTTTAGAAACACCTACTTTCAACACTTTGAATATTCATAGTTTATTCATATGCCGGTGTCTAAAAAATGCATTCTCAAAGAATCTAGAATCCCCTTTTGACTACTAAGAAGACTGCACATAAAATTTGTCAATATAATAATGGGAACCATGTTGAATTGCTTAACTAGTCGATTTTAGGTGTAGTTACCTTAGAACATGTGGCTTTTTGTAGTGTGTGTAATCTCACCATCATCTTGTACAAAAACAACTTAACCCTTACACGATAGACAAGGTCCGAGGGGTTGGGTTCCTCGGATTGGGTTTTTTAGAGAATCTTCATGAAAACTTCTCTAGTACTCCAACTAAATATATTTCCTTGCGTATTGTTCTCTTTGTCTTCAAAAGATGCATCTATCAATATAAGTCTTGAGCTTTGAATCACAATTTGAACTTGTCCTTTTTGCATCAGAAAGTTTGATAAAAATTTTGAATAGTGACTTTGAGGTTGCTTATGGCCTTGAAGAGGGCGGAAGATCATCAGTGATTGGTCATTTGAACAAGTTACATGATGCCCATTTAAGAAAGATTTTGAAATCCAACTTTAGACAGTCCTCCCAGGACCTTTAATGGTTAACTATTTTGTATTATACTCAGTCATGGTCACATTGAAAGAGATCTATCCCTCCTATGATTGATGCCCTCAAAGACCATGTACCCAGATGCAATATTTTTGCTTTGTGTGCTCTATTTTTCATTAAATATGAGAGGATTTTTTTTCCAGAGATGGAATGACATATTGTATCTTCTACATTTTCTAAAGTTTCAAAATTTCGATGAAAATTTGAAAATATCATGAATTTATGAAGAATAAGTGAAAAAAATTCATATCAAATGCAAAAAATGCTTTAAAAAATTGATATTTTTACCACTGCTATACAATATGGTTTAAAACATCATTGTATTGACTAAATCCGATGTCATTCTATAATTAGAAAATGAATAGACTGTGATTATAGGACTGCAGTTCAAATTGCAACAAAATATTCAATTTTAGGTATTTTACAAATTTTCAAATTGGAGTCAAAATTAGGTTTAGTAAGTTTCATTTCATTAGTTGGAATCAAATTAAAAATATCATTTCAATTTCTACAGTTCAAATCAAGAGCAAGAATGTACAAGTTGCCAAAATGCACTAAAAAAGCATCTTTTTCATCTATTTTTTTTAGCATATTTTTAAGTAGAGAGGTCAATAATACTTCTACAAGGAGATTTCTACAACCATCTACTTGAGACATGTTCAAAACACTCTTAAAAACAATATAAGATAAAAAAATCTCAGTCCTTCATTTATAATTTTTCATTTGAAAGCATCTAGAAGCCACTTTTTGGCTCTAGACGCATTGAAAGGAAGGACAGAGACTATGACTATGACCATGTAGTGACCTCAACATCTTTTACTATATGTGCTTTACTTTGCCACTATATATGGATGAATTTTAAATTTTAAATTTAAATTTTTTTTTAATATTTTGAGATGCAATCACATGACTTGTATAAGTAAAAAAAAATAGATTATCTAGTCAAGGTTTTAAATTACTATCAATGAATAATTGGAAAAATATGTAGAAAATTCATATCAAATACAAGTATGCATATGTAGGACATCACAATGGAAATTTAGTCTATTTTAATATAGGACATTACAATGGAAACCAAGATTCTATGCCATTCTATACAAAGAATTGAGGTTATAGACTCTCAACATCATATTATATTATAATACTTCTTTTCAGGAATTTTTCAATGTTTTTCAAGTAGAGCAAAAATTAACCCCTAAATGCCCAAGGCCTTTTTTGAGCCTCTTGGAATTTGCTCTAAATTGAACAAAAAGCCAACATTTTGATAAGTTGAATCAATTTTTTTTGAATTGTAACTGTACAAATTCAAACTAGACATGTTAGAGATCACATAGAAAAAGAAAACACAACAATATCATTTAAGGATTGAAACATTATAATGTTTGATCATCAGGGTGTTAAAACTATGAAAATCTTTGAGCTCTCTTTTTGCATGTCAAATCTAAAAAATTCAAGGCCAAAAAAATATGAGGTTGAAGGGCCTAACAAATATAACCCCAATCAATTTATGACCTCTCAAAATCTACTCTACAATTTTTTTAAATGAATTTCTAGTGTGATTTTTTCTCCAAGATCTAGTGTATTTGAGGCTCATTTTCAAGAGCCCTCAACACTACAAAAAGTCAAGATTGCAATGGGTACCTTTGCATAAAATCTTGAATAGAAAAATCATAATCATTCATTTTCAAAATTGGATTTTTGATGCTAAAACTAGACTTCAAAAAGAATCTTTCAAAAATAGAAACTACTAAAAATAGCAACTTGGTAAGGTTTTATTTAACTTCAAAGTTTCTTCGACACCACATTTGGGTGCCTTGGGCATTTAGGGATTAAATTTGAAACCTTCGTACATATTATAGTTTTATTCATAAGGCGGATGTAGCGTTTGGGGTATTTTTTGAGTTTTACCATCTATTTTCCCGTAATTCTCATGTTGAACTAATTTCTCAAGTACCAAGTCCATACTTTTTTCTAATTTTGTAGATTTTTTCACCGGGAAGGGTTTCTCCAATGTTTTCAAATTGCAACCACTTTTTTCCCCCAATTCCACCAGCTAACACTGAACTAACACACAGTTCTCACCAAACATTGGGTGGATGGCAAACTATATTAATTTGCAAAGTGAAATGCTCAAAGAGACGTGTAATCACCACTAAGTAAGTACAATTAAGGAGGACTAATCATTTTTTATTTTTTTGACACAAATGAAATGGAATTTCATTGCAGAATTAAAATACATACTGGCCAGCCGAGAACGGCCTGGCAGAAGGACTAATCATGTTGATGTTTCTCATTTTCGTAACGTAAACATGTCTGTGGGAGGGCAGTAATATAGTCCTCGATTCTTTGGAAAGTAGACATTTTGCGCAAGAGATGCCACGGGGCACAACGGGGCTCTGCCATGTACAAACCCAGAGTTTTATTGTCCCACGATCTCAAACTTAAGTTTGATTGCACATCTGAATTGTGTAACTCAACAGGCATGTGTTTGCTTTAGGCATTTGTTTTCAACTGAGGTCAATGGATTGTACACAACGTGGTTCGCCTTGAGTGTTGGTTGACCAAGTTAGTACATGACTTGCAGACTTTGCACGTTTCAGCCTGCTCAAGAGAGAGAGAAAATTCCTTTGGAAAAAAGAAAAGAAATTCTTGAAATAAACTCCATTTTAAAAAAAATAAAAAAAGAGAGAGAAAAAACTTCCTGGGTGGACTTAACGTAGGTGGTCCATAAAGTGCCCATTTGGGGAGGTTAAAACTTCTTGAAATATTTTTCAATAAAGTTTCCTTGAACAACAAATGGAATTGGCATCTAAATCAAGTCGTTTCATATTTTTTTAAGCTTCATGGAATTGGTTAATTATGAATCTTTGAAGTTGAAATGTAGTAGTGACCAAGAGCATAGTGTGTTTTTTTCTGGCAATTTGGTGCAAAATTGCACCAATTTTTTTGACCTAGCACGAAGCCTATAAGAAATTTTTAGTAAAATTTTGGATGAAATTGCCAAAAAACTTCAAGTTCAAGAAAAATCTTGGATGAAATCGCCACATTATGAATGAAAATAGAATTATAGATATGTGGTATCACATTTTCTATCCAGTACGTGGATGAATGTTGAAACTTGGAGCACCACCGTAACATTTAATATCGCCACTTCGCCACTTCATGGAAAATGAAAAAAAAAACATTGCAAGAGCACACACTTCTTGAAATGTACACAATTTGTACATTGTTGGTGCAATGAGAGCAAAATTTACTTCTACATTAGAGGACGCTTTTAGAGCCCAAGTGCTTCATGGACCTCCTACTTGATTGATGAGTATTATAAGCCCACTCAAGATATTTTGTGTACCCAAACCCTAACATCAATTGTCATTGATCCACATTTCTAGAGTCAAGTGCATTGATTTGCACTATTAGTGCATGGCACACTCATTTACCAAAGTTACACTATTTGTAAAATAATTACCCCCTAGAGGACCAAAGCATTCTTCTCGTCAAAAACACTCAAAATTAACATTTCTATTGCAAGGTGCAACACTTTTAGAATTTTTTAGTCTTTTTGCATATTAACTACATGATCTTGTACTAAACTAGTGTAAGAATATGTGGAAGTAGTTTCAAAAACTTTGACCATGTAGATTACAAGATATAAGTGTTTAAATTGAAGAAAACAAGTATTTTTGCTAGTGAATGACTAGATTCAAAGGCTTTGAAGATTTCAAATTTCAAACTTTAATGTAGAAGAATTAAATTGAGAGTTTGGAAATTTCTTAAGAAAAAATACTTCGTTTTAATTCTTAAGAAAATTGTTAAGTAGAAGTAAGTGGGAGATAGAAGGAAAAACTAAATTGCTAATAGTTCTTAGATGGGATTGAAATAGACTAATTTTAGTCGTGAGATTTTCTTTGTAGGCAAACTAAGCCATGTAGATTTTCTTTTAATTGTGAAAATTGAGTTAAAAAATAAATCTTGTAAGTTTATTTTATTTTATTTTTTAAATTGCTTTGATTGCATCCAAAGAATATACTCCAAAATTTCTCATCAAAAACATTTTCTATAAGAAGCAAAATTTTAAGATTTCAATTTTGAATTTCTATGGGGTCTTTTTTTGTTGCATGGCAAACTCTTATTTGAGCTTTGGGTGGCATAACTTTTGCTAACAAACACCAATTGAAAAAAAAATTACAATCCTTGAAAGCTAATGTGTTTTTCTATCTTCAATTAAGTTTCAAAAATCATGTCAAAAATTGAGATCACAAGAACTTGTCTGAACCTTCAAATGTCCTCCCAAGATGACACTTCGTCCTTTGGGGATTAAAGTGAGTGTGAGTTTAAATATAGTTGTATTGTACCAATTTCCTAAAATAAACTTTTCCGGTAACTAATGTTATTTGTGACACCAAGGTAGAACAATCCAATGCCGTCAATTACCTAATTTTGACACTTGTTACATCCTCCCATTTGCGTCAATCGTCCACCCATTACCACAATCACCTTAGTTAGCAATCCTTTAACCCCTAAAGGACCGTTGTCCCTTCGGGGGACAAATGCGTTTTCGGGCAGGTACCTACGGGCTGAAATTTTCCTGTGATTTTTTGAAACTTTTTTTGGAGATAGAAAAACTGATAAGCTTTGTGGGAATGTAATTTTTTCACAATCGGTGCCCAGGAAAAAAAGTTATGACCAAATAAGCTCAAAACAGGGGACGAGGGGCAGCCCGGGCAGCAAAAAAAAATGGACAAAAATTTGAATTTTTTTTTTTAATATTTTTTTCTCATAGATTATATTTATGTCTATCTGGAAAGCTTTGATTCATTTCATTTGGATATGTTATGAGAAAGTTATGGACATTCTTGTTTTTTGGGCAGTTAGAGCATCTTCTTGAAAAAAATAACTTGTAGGATTCATTTCTGAATGCAATCTTTCAAATTTTTTCAATTTTTTTTTTTCATAGTTTAGTTTAGTTTCTAGAACAATCTCACCATTGGGATTAGTGTATTTTAATTCCATCTAAAATATATGAATATTTTAGATTTTCCTTCTATCTCGTACCTACTTCTACTTAACAATTTTCTTAAGAATGATAATTAAGTTTTTTTGAATTTCTTTTTTTTTCCTAGACTCACAACTCAATTCTCCACTATAAAGATTTAAATCTCAAAACTCTGTAGTGCAAAAAAATTTAATTAAAAATGTTTAAAGTCAAAAAATCTAGTCCCGCAATGTGCTGAAAAACTTGTTTTTTTCACTTTAAACGCAGATATCTTGCAATCTGTGCGGTCAAAAATTCTGAAATTTTTTCCACACATTCTCATACTAGTTAGGTGTAAGATCCTATGGTTAGATTTGCAAAAAAAACATTTTTCAATTTTTTTTATTGTTTGCTATAGAAATGGCAGTTTTCAGTGTTTTTTGGTAGAAAAAAGGCCTCGGTCCTTCAGGGGTTAAGCATCATGACGATGCACTTGGTTAGCGTGTGGTTTAGCATGGATCTACCCACACTCTACCAATTTAGTCCCAACAAACATTGAAAAATCACAGAAAATTCATTTCTTGTTAGATTGCCTTCATTCTACTTGCAAATGGCTTCTCTCAAACTTCTCAATTTTTGAAAAATACACAAGTGCACAAATAGCTTCTCCAAGGTACCTAGATAGCAACCCTACATAGTAATAACTTAGGCATGTTTAGGGTGACTGCAAGAAAGACCAATACTATTTTGCGTCACAATGAGAGTGACTCTCTTGTCATTCGCTATAACTTTTGAAGCATGAACCTGATTAACTTGAAATTTTTATTGAAAATGGCTAACTTGACGATATTCAGATCCCTAATTTTTTTTTTTAAATTTCAAAAAACATTTTAAATTTAGCTAATTTGTCACACTTTGCAGTTTAGGGGTTTTTAGTGCTAGGGCGCACCCAAAATTAATGATCTAGAGCTGAAATTTCTGTGGTCTACTCCCATAGTAGGAAGTCATGTTTCTATTAGAGGAAATTCAAAAATATTTTATTTTATATCCTCCACATGCGTGCTAACAAGGCTCTTTTGCACGCGCGTTTTTGAATATTGAATATTGTTTTAAGATCACTCTTTTGGTGAAATCTCTTCATCATAAAGTTCTCCCGAATTTCCAATGTTTAGTTTTTTTTTTAAAATTCTTTTCTTACTTTTTACAAATTAAAATGTGAAAGTACCTATTTTTCAGAGACTTTTTTTAGTTCTTGAGACTTTTCTAGTTCGCCTACTTAGAGATTTTTTCTATGCCCTTCCTTCTTAGGGTACCTTCCTCATACAGGTGTATACATTAAAAATATTTTTTACATAAATATTTTTTTTCTAATTATACAATACTGTCGAAAGAAAAAACAAGTACTGTGAAAAATGCTACAAAAACTGGTAGGTGTTTCTTGCAACCACCCTTTACCTTAACCCTGGAATGACGCGGGAGGTGACCCTGGAAATCATGCATTGTATAACTGTAAAGAGTCATTGGAATAAAGAAATCCAAAAGTACTCACTGGAAGTCGAGCTACTGTAGATGTTCTCCACTTTCCACAAAAAATTCCAAGGATGAATAGTTGTAGTTCTCTCCTACACTGAAGAATTCCTTGCCATTCATCGGACACTTATTGTCCGCGGCGTCCTTCACTCTTGCAAACAGAACAAAGCAGTGTACTTTTGAAGAGCAGGCAGTTGGCAACGGTGCCGTACGCCAACTCTGTCTGACAACCCAGGCACACCAATTTGTCGGAGGTCCAAGTTAGACTATGAATGAAAGTTTTTCTCAAGAAACAGACATCGCATTGTCTCCAGCGCAGACTGTACAGAGTCCCAACAACTTCAAGTGAGAATTGAGTGAACATGTCATGTGGGGCACTCCTGGAGCTGGGGGCAATTCTGGAGCTGGAGGCACTACACTAAAATTGGTAAATAGTGTTGGCAACACTAATTGTCCCACCTAACACTAATTGTGATTTGCAAGGTTAGTGTTAGATCATTATTTACCAAATCTAACACTATTTTAGCTCGATAGTAAAATCAGATGAATGACAGAGAGAGTCAGAATTTTTACGAGAGCGCATTTAGTGTTAGATGGGAACTAAATGAAATGCTGAAATAGACAATGAGATGCTGAAATGCTGAAATAAATAAATGAAATGCTGAATTGCTGAAAAATGCTGAATTGCTGTGAGAAAACGCTGAATGCTGAATTGCTGTGAGAAAATGCTGAATTGTTGAAAAATGCTGAAAAATGCTAAAATAAAAAAGTGGCGACCAAAAAAAAAAAACTATTTTTCAGAGGAAATAGAGGAGAGAAAGACAAATCCAATGGTGTCATCCAATGTTCAATCACATACATAAAAAAGAAGATATAGGCAACGAAAGTTTGAAATTTGAAATCAAGCGGCAAAGGAATCGGCGGGAAACCACGAAGTATATACCCCCACCCCCCCCCCCCCCGTGGAAGGAGCCTCCTTCAAGTGATAGAGCAAAGAGCTCCTCCACCACTTCTTTCACAATCTCTCCACCGGACAAGGGAAAATGAAAGTTTTCTTAGAGAAGGAACTGGATGGCAAGAGGTGTGGAAAACACGGTTCTCTAGGGAAGGGCCAAAGTTTGACGGCAAGAGGTGGAAAACACAGTTTCCCAGGGAAGATCTAGAGTATGACAGCAAGAGGCAGAAAACACAGTTTGCCAGGGAAGGGGCAGATTTTGACGGCGGGAGGTAAGTGCCCCAACACTATTTACACATAAGTTGGAAAATAGTGTTGGGGGGTAAAAACAGGGAACAACACTAATTATCACCCAACACTATTTACCAATTTTAGTGTAGTGGAAACAGAGTCTGCGGCCCTTTGAAAAATGCGACTTATGCTAGCTGTAGAGGGGACTTGATTTGTTGGAACAGAGAGGCTCCCCCTCTCCGTTTGCTCCTTCATTTAGCTCTTTTCTTGTTTTGTTTTGTTTTTTGTCCTTTTCACTCATATTCTCTTCATTTGACCAGTTGTCAGGCTTGGGTGTTTCTCTGGTTACTTTTTTAATGCAATGGTCCGTCATTTGTTTCAAAAAAAAAAAACAACAACTTATAAGTGGTCATGTGGGTTTTCTCATGGGTCATTTCTCTCAAGTACGTGTAACAATTGGTGTGGACTTCGGGTTTTTGGACGACCACCATGGTACAGTAGAACCTTTCTAAGTTGATCCCCTCTAAGTCAATAAAGCGTTGTCAGGAAGTATTGATTGCTGGTCCCAACTTACCAATATGAACCACATACAAACATGATGACCCTCCCTAATGTAATAACCTCTCTAACTCAATGTATCAGACTGGTCCCAACTCTATCAACTTAGAGAAGTTCTATTGTATATGGTTGTAGGGAAGGCAACCCATTTCCGATCACCGTTGTCCCTTTGAGGGACAAATGAGATTTTGGGCAAGTACTTATGGGCTGAATTTTTCTCGTGATTTTTTGAATTTTTTTTTGAAGATAGAAGAACTGATAAGCTTTGTGGGAATATAATTTTTTCACAATCGATGCTTGAGAACAAAAGTTATGACCAAATAAGTTCAAAACAAGGGATAAGGGACAACAAAAAAAAATTTGCAAAAATTTGCAATTTTTTATTTATTTATTTTTCTCATAGATTACATTTTTGTCTATCTGGAAAGCTTTGATTCATTTCATTTGGATTTGTTATGAGAAAGTTATGGACATTGATTTCTTGTTTTTCGGGCAGTTAGAGCATTATCTTCTTGAAAAAAATAACTTGTAGGATTCATTTCTGAATGCAATTTTGCAATTTTTCAAAAAAAAATCTGCATGGTTTAGTTTACTTGCTAGAATAATCTCACCATTGGGATTAGTGCATTTTAATTCCATCTAAAAGATATTAATATTTTAGATTTTCCTTCTATCTCATACCTACTTCTACTTAACAATTTTTTTAAGAATGAAAATTAAGTTTTTTTGAAGTTTTTTTTTTCTTAGACTTTCAACTCAATTCTCTACTATAAAGATTTAAAGCTCAAAACTTTGTAGTGCAAAAATTTTAAGTTAAAAATTTTCAAAGTAAAATAAAACCTAGTCTTGCAATGTGCTGAAAAACTTGCTTTTTCCACTTTAAACGCAGATATCTTGCAATTTGTGCGGTCAAAAATTCTGAAATTTTTTCCACACTTTTTTATACTAGTTAGGTGTAAGATCCTATGGTTAGATGTGAAAAAAAACTAATTCTTTTTTTACTCTTTGCTATAGAAATGATAGTTTTCAGTGTTTTTTGGTAGAAAAAAGGCCTCGGTCCTGTAGGGGTTAAGCAATTATATGTATCTGTAGGGCGGGTTCTTCGATGGGTAAATTTTCCCTTGTGCAGCAATAGAATGCAGAAGGTTTCCATAATTTTTCAAATTTTTATTTCTCAAAACATAATTACTGTGAATTTTTCAGCAAAAGATTTTGTTCTTCCCATATCAGTGATATGGGGCTTGCTATTTCCGACCATGGGCTGAAAGAAGAATTGACCAAGGGGTGATTGCAATATTGAGAGCCTTGTGGCCAATCATTATGTGCCACAACTGCATCGGGAACCGCACCGTAATTTATCATTGTTCACGAAAAGACAACAATATACATAGCCATAATGGGGGCACTGATGAGGAATGGGTTGCCTCCCCTAAACATTCAAATGATCAAATCAAGGTCATAATGTAACTCCTAATAGTATAATTGAAAGAGGAAACAATTTTTTTTATATTAATGGTTGTGGGAAGTAAGGTAAGTCACCTTGTTGCAACCATAATTCTAAAGTAAAACAACCCATTGCGGTCAAAAATAGGAGTTTTCCTTCATGCCATTGTTGAGATTATTTAATTTTTTCCTTCATATAAAGACAAGTGTGAGAAACAATGAGAGCAATTGAAATTATATTTTTCAACAAAGTATGACTTTGTTACAAATTTTTGAAGTGTGTTGCCTATCATGGCCCAAAAAAATCTCTAGACTATCCCCAAACCAACAAAAAGTGTACCCATAATGGTCATCTTACTCATCTAAAGCAATCATAGTACTTCCTAACATGGATTGAAGCCTAAAAAAGTTTCTTCCCGCAATGAATTTATATTGAAAAGTTGGAAGTGGGTGTGTAAGAAACACATGTACTATTTTGTATCACGTCCTACATGCTAATTAGTTTTTTGACCATAACTTTTGCATTTTGGCTCCAAATGACTTAAGATTTATAGGTAAGATACTCATGACTATTATGCACCATGTCTAATTTTTTTTTGTAATTTTCAAAAATATTTCATTGTCCAAAAATAGCCCCCAATTTTATGTCACACAATATTTCATTGTCCAAAAATAGCCCCGCAATTTTATGCCAATTTGGAGTTTTTAGTACTATTTAGTACTAGAAAAACGAATTTTGAGCTGAAATTTAGAGGGGATGATCTTCTAGTAGACTTGTAGCTATTGTCCACATGAATTTTAAAAATAATTAATTGTATGCGGTGTGAAAGCCCACAAAGTGCGCTTCTTTTCGCTTGCATTTTGTACCATATAAAATATTATTTTGGATTTTTTTGGATGAATGACCATCTCCATAGAGTTGTTACTAATGGACTATTTTTGTTTTACATATTTTTGTTTTTTTTCCTATTTTTTCCTTATTAAAACGTCAAAATATCCATTTTCTTGAGATTTTGCACTTTTCTAGTTTTCTTGCTTAGAGAGTTTTCTATGCATTTCCTTTGGTGATTACCTTCATCTTAAAGATGTATACATTAGCCATTTATTTTTTATTTAAAAAAAAATATTTTTCTAATTTAAAAGTAATTTAGAAAAAAATCATGAGTCCTATTTAAAACACAACAAAATTGGCAAGTGTTTCTTGCATTCACCCTTGTTCCCATTGAGGTCACTAATCACTCAATTATTGTCACATAAGACATTGATTGTGACCCAATTCTCATTTTTTGAACCCCCCGTAATGGGATCATTTTTTAGGTGTCTATCATGGATCTTTTGTCCTTAATGGGTTATTCTACACAAAATAATGAAATTAGGTTGCCTTAACAATTAGGTTGCCTTACCTCAAAAAAGTTGCTTTACAAGCCATCAAAGTCAACAAATATTTCTAAAAATATTTCCATTTGTACACATGGAGGTTGATGAGTCCTAATTACAACAATACCTACTTCAAAAGTAATGCATTCTTGTACAATTACTGAAAATATTTATATATTGTCAAATGTTGAGAAATTAGTGTGGGGCAATCTAATTTCACTATTTTGTGTACCTTATTATGGCCACCTTAAAGAATGGCCCATTGTGGCCAAGAAGATAGCTTAAGTGATTTTTTTGTGTATGAAGTAGTCTAATATGGATTTATTAAGTGTTATAAGGTAGACATGCCTCTTTTGAACCACAATCTAATTCAAATCCCTAATTTTGAATCCAATTTTTTTCTCTTGCATCTTAGTATAGTAGAAATTGAATACTTTGATTGCCTATAGTGTTGTTGTTGTTCAAAAATGAACTAACCAAAATATTCGTAGAACATTCTTCAAATTGTCATTTTTTGATGAAAATTTTCCAAATCCAATAAATATAGCCCGGGATATAGCCATGCATAGTGGCCAAATGGTCTAGACACAATAGACTTTTTACTTTAACAACATTTGGGGGTTATAATAATGTCAACTAAAGAGTGGCTTTGTAGCCACAATAGGATTGTTTACTACTTGGCTTTCAAGTCATCAAAGAATGTAGCCATTTTATAGCCTTAAGATTAAGACCAAATAAAAACTAAAATGGCTAAATTATAGATTTGTAGATGACCTTTATAAATGCACTTTGTATTGGTTTGGAGGTGACCTAGTAGCACGTATAGGATTTGAAGAACATTGCTTCAAATTCTCATAACAAATTTATTCTTTGTTAAAAAAAACATGATTCTACTTTCTATTATTTGTATATTGTTTATTCATTATTAATTTTTTTGATACTTTTGCAATCTTCTAAAGAATCAAATTAGAAATTGTTGCCACAGTAGGATGATATACCTCATAGGGTTGGGCATTTGCAAAAAATACTTTTACTATTTCCCTGCACACTAAACTTCTAAAAATGTGGGAACATATTATTTACCATCTATAATAAAATTTGAAAAATTTGAATTCGTATATGAAATCACCAATAGAACATTAGCTAGAAAAATAATCAAGAAATCAAGAATTAACCAATTTTAATACAGGGCAATTTTTTACATTTATTTCTACAAGTACTCAACCACAAAAAGGAATTCACCTTTCAATGTTCCAATTAGAAAGAAATGTAAAATTTTGCCCTTTATTTTGTAGTGATTAATTTTTTACTTTATGACCTCCCCGATGACCTCATCTTGTTCTTACAAAGTCTTTCATTTTGAGTATGAATTCAAATTATATCAGTGATGGCTAATAATAAAAAATATCCTTTGAGCAATTGAAACAAACTGAGACTCTAATTCAAATATATGCTTTAGTTATATTTTTCCTTTGACCTTTTATTAGGAAGATCTTAATTTGACAACACCTTAGGAGCCCTTTGAGATTGAATGTACATTCAAAGTTGCGAGGTAGCAACTAATCTAATTGAATATATACATTTTACTTTGTATTTTGTGCAACTTAGAAAATTGTAGGAACTCAACATCAACTTCTAACGTTTGTGTCTCTTATTATGTACCTCTAATGTTTGAATTGACTAAAAACTTGAGTTTACATATAATGTAGAGGATGCACTTTGTTGATTATTAATTACAATCATTTATAAGAAGTTTAAGCCCCCTCAGTCCACGAGTTAGTCTTTAAAGGATATCTCAGTCTAACAAGTTTCAATTTTTCCTTTGGGGCGGAAAAAAAGGAAAAAATGGGGTCATATCTCCACTTCTAATTCTCTCATGCATTTGAAAAACTCATCAAACTAGTGCCAATACTCCATTCATTCCTCTAAAACTTGAAATCTATATAGACACCCATTTTTGAGTTAATCTTTGAGTTACAATTTAACTTAGTAAGGATACCATGGACTAAAAGTATCCAATGAACTACCTTCAAGGAAAGTGTAAAAACAAAGAATGCCCCTATCCATCCTTAAATTTGATTTTTGGGGGATTACTATTTTGGTGATAGGATCATGTCCATTTAAGATTATTTAAGATTGGCTAATGGTCTAGTATTTTTCTTGCGGGTGCAGAAAAGGACCTTGAGATATTGCTAAATGGCTTTCAGGAAAATTGTAGAAATCAAGAATGCATATCGAGATGCATATCTATCTTTAAATCTTATAATTTTTGGTTGACTGCTTTGGTCATAGGGTTACATCCTTTTAAAATTAAAATTCAAAAGTTCTAGTATATATTCCCATGGTGAAAAAAGGGGGCAACCAACAACGTCATTTTCATTTGATGTTTACATATTGCCAATGTGGTAATCAATTGTATATTTTTGTTATTCTAATTCTTTTAATCCCTATTGATCCACTTGAGTTTTATAATTTATTTAAATAGGAAAAATTTGGCAAATTCTTAGCTCAAACTCACGTAGAATTGGCAAAAAGCTTGCCCTCTAAAACCTCAAATTTCATATAGCCTCCTCGTTGGTGCCTAGACTAGATAGGTTTGTGGCAACAATCACCCCAAAAAATTTAAGTTGGCAATGAGGCTATCGATTCTCCCTACCCAATCTTCTCTTGTATGTATGGAAAAAAAATCAACAAACCAAAGCGCAACACTTGGAAAACTCCACTTCTACTTGGACTAGTGTTAAGGGAAAAAACAACAGCTAGTTCAAAGTTAGCCGGTGCAATTGGGAAAAAAACCCGATTGCATATAACATTATATAACCAAGCAATGGTCTTCCGCATGCTGGGACAGTTAATATTATGTGCCTGGGAGAGAATTATCAATTATTGCAAGGACTGAGGTTAGTTGAAGAGCCACCAATAAGGCAATTTTTCCATTGTGAAGGTCTCCTTTCCAAGGATGCAAAAGGTCACCCTACCTCATTGTTAACCCCTAAAGGACCAAGTGTCCATTCAACGTACGCAAGAAATCTCGGGTAGGTTCCTATGAAGTCATTTTTGGTCCGATGTTTATGAAATTTGAACACAATGTACAAGTATGTGCCTCCTTTGTGAAAAACTAATTTTTTTTCCGATCGGGTGCCTGGATCAAAAGTTATGCTGCCCTGAGCTTTTTGGGCAGCTCAAGCAATTTGAGAATCTTTGGAGAATCTTTTGCAAAAAAACTCATCAACTTTTGAAATTTGGCATGTATGTAACTAATAAAATATGGCATACTATTGTGTAGAAAAAAATGAATTTTAATACTCAAATCACATTTTAAGAGTAATCAAACTTTGTTAGCTATGTTGGGGCGGTTTCAAAAAAAACATTTTCTTCTACCTTCAAACGTTATAATCTTTCAATCTGCACGGTCAAATGGGCTGAAATTTTTTCCACACTTTGGTAAAATACTTTACTTCATTTTTGTACGGTTGAACTTTCAAAAAAAAGTTTCAATTTTTAGTTTTGAATAATGTACCAAAAAACCACAGTTTTTGACAATGTCTGCCTGAATACCCCCCTCGGTCCTTTAGGGGTTAAACAATGTTTTGCAATTTGAATACATCACAAAAATGCTAGTTTGAAAATATGTAAAATTTCTATTTAGAGTGAACAATGGAGAAAATTGCAACCAGACTTGATACTTGTAGAAGCCGCTCAGGGTGAATCGACCCTTCACTCATCCTCCCAAAATCTCCATTTTTTTTTGCAGGGGTGCATGTTAAAAAAAAGACCACCTATTTTATGCTTGAATAATCTATTTTCTATAATAATCCTATACAAAATAGTGAAATTAGGTTGCCTTATCCAAAGAAGTTACCTTATGACTCATTGCTTGTCCACGTGGAGGCGTATGCGACTATCTAAACCCGGGTCAAGAACCAGTACACCAACCCATGCACCACATATGTTTCTTGCATTACTTCTATAGTAATAATACATATTACGTAGTATACAATGTCAAGAAACTAGTGAGTGGCAACCTAATTTAACTACCTAGTTTACACTAAATAGTGAAATTGGGTTGCCTTCACCAAAGAAGTTACCTCATAACTCACTGCTTGTCCAGGTGGAGGCACATGCTATTCTCTAAATTTGAGCCATCAAACCAATGCATGGCAACCCATGCAACACACATGGTAAGTTCCTACATTATTACACATCCTTTTACAGTGACTATGTATATTTATATAAGGTAGAATGTCAAGAAATTAATATGGGGCAACCTAATTTCACTATTTAGTGTAGTTCAATAATTGGGGGCCTCTGATTGCAAATACAAATTCAAAATTTCCAAATTCTATGATGCGTTGCAAATAAAAAGTTCTTGTGTTTCTACTATTCTGTGAACATAAAATAGTGAAATTAGGTTGCTTGAACAATAAGGTTGCCTTATCCTTAGAAGTTACCTCATGATTCACTGCCTGTCCACATGTAGACGCATGGGCTACTCTCTAAACACGAGCCAAGAACTATTGCACCAACCCATGCAACACACATGGCTCTTTACATTACTCCATCCTTCTACACTAACACCGCATAACTTATTTGTTTAATGTAGAATGTCGAGAAATTAGTGAGGGGCAACTAAATTTCACTGTTTTCTTTATGAAGATACAACCGGGACAAGCAAGGGCGTCGGTTCACTCACTCCGGCCTTTCAGAAATCAGAACCGGTTCAATATTGGAATCAAAGGAAAAGTGCTGGCAAAACTCAAAAGAAAGAAAATATCCCAAACTGAACACTGTTTTTTTTTTTAAATTTAATTTTTTTAATTAATTTTTTAACAAATGGACCAACTGAACACTGATTTGGACACTGCCTTGGCTCCAACGGTCCCAACTCCAGCAACTAGCAAGCAACAGCCCACAGGCCTCCCCCTGCACGGAATCCGACCAAAACCCCCAAAATAGCTCCCCACGCCACTTGGACACCCCAACTGTGTTCAAATAAGCCACGAATCTGGTCACACCCACCCCAAGACAAACTGGCAAGGACCGACACACCAGCCGAAAACTCCGGCGTCTAGAACATCCACACACACCGTCCGATACACTCCATCCAACGGCCCAACACCCCCGAATCGCCCGAATCTCCTTCACGGTCACCGGTCACTGCGGTGGGAGCCTTCCCGGAGCCTTCCGACGAAGCAGCTGACTGCTGACGACGGGGGATCAGAATATCAGATCGCCTTGACGCCCACTCACCGGAAAAGAACTTGGGGATCGATCGATCGATGTTGGCGGCTCGCCCACAATAACCGCATGGCAAAGGACCAAATTGCGTTCCCAGGAAAAAGATATCTATGGGAACGTATTACTAAAAATTGTAGAAAATAAAATAATAGTAAATCTAGACCCAGCCTTTTCCTGAAGACACTGAGATTTTCAAGTGAGTGTGGGTCGATACTATGATTATGTACGGAGCATACAGTGACTTCAAAAATTGAGTCTATACTTCATTCAATTTCACTCCATGCGTCATATGTTGAAAAGAAGTGAACAAAATCCAAATGAGTAAACATGAATGTTGTAGTATTCTTTGTGTACTACAATCCTAAAAAAATTTGAAGCAAAAAGCAATTACGGTTTGGAAGTAAATGAATTCCAAAGCTAACCACCCCATAGACTCAGTTTTTGCGGCGGGGTTCATAATCACTCTAAAAATTGCCTATACATCTTTCTTGAGCTTCAATGGCTTGAATATTTTAATGCATGTTGTTGTACACCATTTAAGACCCACCCCCATTGATATTGTAAAAATTTGACATATGCGTGCTTTAAAAAAATTATAAATAGAAAAAAATGTAATTAATATTAATTTGAATGGAATTTGAAGATTTTCAGTGAATCAAAGACTTGAAATGTCATTTACTTTCATAGATGATCTATAGGTTGCAATTTGAACTATTGTTGCATCTGTTTAGACTACATTTGAAAATATTTGTCTTAATATACTATTAACACAAATCATTTTAATTTGTATTTAGCAACAAAAACAATTATTTTGACCGCAATCTTTTTGAATTCAACATATTAGTTTGTAAGGGTTATATTTAGTACATTTGTTTGGATTGTAGGTGATTCAATATGATATGACAATAACAAAAGCAAAACTAGAATATTGAATTATTTGCAATAAAATCCTTTAATTGAAATCCAATAATGTATTAATGCATTCAATTTATATATTTTGTATGTTATAGAATAAAAAATATATACATAACAAAATATTGACAATTACAATTGATAAAAATAAAATAAGACATATTGTCAATATTCTGGTTTTGCTTTTGTTGTTGTCATATCATATTGAATCACCTATGATCCAAATAAATGTACTAAATACAACCCTTACAAACTAATATGTTGAATTCAAAAAGATTGCGGTCAAAATAATTGTTTTTGTTGCTAAATACAAATTAAAATGATTTGTGTTAATAGTATATTAAGACAAATATTTTCAAATGTAGTCTAAACGGATGCAACAACGGTTCAAATTGCAACCTATAGATCATCTATGAAAGTAAATGACATCTCAAGTCTTTGATTCATTGAAAATCTTCAAATTCCATTCAAATTAATATTAATTATATTTTTTTCTATTTATAATTTTTTTAAAGCACGCATATGTCAAATTTTTACAATATCAATGGGGGTGGGTCTTAAATGGTGTACAACAACATGCATTAAAATATTCAAGCCATTGAAGCTCAAGAAAGATGCATAGGCAATTTTTAGAGTGATTATGAACCCCGCCGCAAAAACTGAGTCTATGGGGTGGTTAGCTTTGGAATTCATTTACTTCCAAACCGTAATTGCTTTTTGCTTCAAATTTTTTTAGGATTGTAGTACACAAAGAATACTACAACATTCATGTTTACTCATTTGGATTTTGTTCACTTCTTTTCAACATATGACGCATGGAGTGAAATTGAATGAAGTATAGACTCAATTTTTGAAGTCACTGTATATCGATCGGGTTCCTCACTGGTCTTTAGAAAGAAATCGGAATTCTTTAGAAAGAAATCGAAGACCCAGCCTTTTCCTGAAGACACTGAGATTTTCAATTCAGTCTGTGTCGATACTATTATGTATAACTTATATCGATCGGGTTCCTCACTGTTCTTAGAAAGAAAATCGAAATTCTTAGCACGGAATTCTTTAGAAAGATATCGAAAGACCCAGCCCTTTCCTGAAGACACTGAAATTTTCAGTTCAGTCTGGGTCGATACTATTATATACAGTATATACCGTACACCGATCGGGTTCCTCGTCACTGTTCCAGGCAGGCCAGGAAGGACCAAATTGCGTTCCCAGGCAGGCCAATCTGGAAGGGAATCGAGAGTCAGCCTTTTCCTGATGATACTGAGATTTTCAGTTTGTGTCGATCGATACTATTTTATTATATATCGATCAGGTGCCTCACTGTTCCAGGCAGACCAGTGACGGAGGAGTTGATGTTGGCTGGAGTTTACTGTTTTATTACTTGGGTGAGTTGGATCCCGCAGTTGCGTGGGACCGAAGGGTTGCAATCATTCAGGGAAAAAGAAGTTACGAATTTGGAGGTACCTACGCATGGCCAGGCTAGGCGGGGTCAATGGAATCCTGACGGAGTCAGTCAATCGGACGAAAAGTGTTTTTTGTTTTTGTTATTGTTTTGCTTTTTGGTTTGGGGGTACTGTAACTTAGTAGTGTCTGCCTGCTGCTTCTAGATCCAAGTTAATAAGGTCAGAATTCTGATGACGAATTAGAATGTGCCTGAGCAGAAAGAGTAACTGGTACGCATTGATCACCTCAGGCGTGGGCCACAATCTTTCGCTGTGGCGTTGCTTTCTGAGAAGAGCTAAAGTGCCACGTTGAGGTTCTAGAGCTAGCTAGGTGGTGTCTTGATCATATAATGAGCCTCTCGGGTGCTACTTGTGCCACCCACAAAGTTGCAGGGCCGTTGAGTTCGGATCTTCCGCCTCTTGGTGGTGACTTGGTGACACTCACCACGGCAAGTTCGAAACTTCGAATTCCTTTGGCAGCTAGCCTTTCTTTTGGGGTACTGTCTCTTTAGGAATTCTTCTATGATAGCTTCGGTATGTACAGAACTTTTCAGTCTTGGCTGTATGATTAAGGCTTTTGCTGCTGGCATGGGAGAATCTGGCGATTGTCTAGGAAGCTCTCGCTTGGATTGCTCGTGTTGTGTGCGGGCTTTTGGGCCGATCTGGTCATCTGGTGCCTGTTTTCGGGAACAGGTCGGTTTGGGGGCGTCGTCTAGCTAGTGTAGCGAATTTGGGGGCGAATTTACTAAAGCCGGGGATTGGGCTTACCCCGGAACTTCCCATTTGAACGGTCTGCATGTGCTCAGCCGCATTTACGCATTCCAAAGGGGGGTTGTCCATCGTGCTGCTGTTGTGTTGGTCTCCTTGGAATTCACACCCTCGAAGCTCTGATATTTAGAGGTAGTGGCGTCAGGGCGTCTGTTACAAGTTTGCAGAGACGAGAGGATTCGAACTGATGGAACCTGCCAATCAGTTTCAGTTTCGTAATTTCGACTGCAACTCTTCTTTCGAATGAGAATGTAGATACGAGAGTGGTGAACTTCGTTTTTGCTAAAGAATTTCGTTGAACTCGTTGCAGGTGTTGTGGGATTGTGAGGCGAAGTACTGAAGTGCTGAGGTGGAGATGCCACCCCACGCGGCCACTCCCAAAGAGGAAGCAGCCGCTATGTCGTCTGGGGCACCCATTGCTCCGCCGCTGGAGCACTCGAGATCTCGAGATGGAGGTGCGTTGGATTCGTCCGACGTCGTGAGTTCCGGGGAGGTAGAGTTTCGTCACGGTGGCCCTGAACCGGCGGTGCTCGGTCGTGATTCAAGCCAACATCTCAGGGGCAACCTTGCGAACGGTAATTATTAGTGCACTAGTTTGTACTGCTGCTTTTAATCACAGTTCGGTAGTCACATCAGTAATCGCAGTTTGGTAATATATTAGTGAGCTTGAGAAGTTGTGGGAAGCTGATTAGGAATCGTGTGGTGAGCGCTGCAGGTGACCAGGTGAACGGCGATTACACGAATGGCTTCGCCTCTGCTGGGACTGCTGACGATGAGATTCCAGCCTCGCAACACGCCGTCGACATTGATACGCCAGCCAATTTCCTGCACAGGGGTCGGAAACCGCCGTTGCCCATTACTGTCAAGGTAAGATACTCTTTTGCCACTCTTTTAACATTAGAAGTTTGGTTCTGGGGAGTTTTTTTGATCACGCTCGAGAGGTCACTTCGGGCGGAAGAGCCAAACAAGATCAAATTTTTTCTCACTTTATGCAATCATTCAAAATGGAATTGTGGTGAAACTTATCATTGGAACGGTAGACAATCCCATTTGATTGGCCATAGGCGTTTAGCAAAGTCAGGATTACATGTGCTCCCAAGTTGCTAATTGAAGGCCGAATAAGTGAATAGGGAGTCTAGATGCGTTGCTGTTTGTAGAAGGGTTAAGAGAGGAATAGGTTCCTATTGGATTTTCTAGACGTTTTTGAATAGTCTTTCCCGTCTAAATACTCAATGAGCCTCACTCGTTAGATACACCGACAGAGCATGCGCAGGGCGAAAGTCATGTATCTTAGGTTTACAGTCGATTCATCAGTTTTTATTTTGAATTTGGGATTTGGCGAATCGGGTGCAGTTTGTGGATTTGCGGAACAAAGTGAAGATCGAGGGGAAGACGACTTGGAGCCCTAAGCGCCCGTTCGGATTCAAGCGTCAGCCCGAGATTCAGAAGGAGATTCTCCATGGCGTCACGGGGTCGGTGACGCCGGGCGAGACGCTGGCCATCATGGGCCCGTCCGGCAGCGGCAAGACCACGCTCCTCAACTTGCTGGGAGGCCGCAACCAGCACGGCATCACGGGGCAGAACACGTACAACGACATTCCCTACAACAAGGCCCTCAAACGAAGGTAAGTTTCCATTCTGAATGTACTGTTCCGTTCACCATACAAGTGAACTTTTGAGCCTTTTCCCTACAACAATCTAGGAAGTCGCGCCATCGAAAGTTTTGCAAATCTATTTTCGTTAAGAGTTAAAAATCAATTGCAAAAAACCAAATGTCAATAGATTCAGTGTTTTAACACTAAGCACTGTAATTCATAGGTCACCTGTATGGTCAATGGAACCTGTAATGAGCTGTATGATCAATGGAGCCTCTACTTTACCAATCCCAAATCTCGACACCAAATTCTCCAGTCTTATCTCAAAAAATGCATTGATTCTTCACGCGGACTCTCGTAATGAGCACTAATTATACACGGAGTAACGCTTTGGCATGAATTTTTGGGCTTTGTTCGACTGGTAATGGATTTTGGATTTTGGGGTGCAGGATGGGCTTTGTCACCCAAGACGACGTGCTCTTCCCGCACCTCACCGTGCGCGAAACGCTGGTGTATGCGGCGCTGCTGCGTTTGCCCACGAGCAGCTTCACGCGTGCGCAGAAGATTGCGCGAGCGGATGAAACCATCGTTGAGCTCGGCCTTGAAAAGTAAAGACCTCCGCCCACTCTTTCCACATTTTGATTGCTTTCATGAAATTCGATCATGGTCGTGAATCTCAAGTGTTATGAATACGACTGATGGATCCATTGGTATGAGTATTTTGCAGGTGTGTGGACACTGTCATCGGCGGGCCATTCTTCCGAGGTGTGTCGGGTGGAGAACGGAAGCGTGTGTCCATCGGCCATGAAATTCTCGTGGATCCGTCGTTGCTGTTCCTCGATGAGCCGACGTCCGGGTTGGATTCCACCACCGCGCTGCGTATCATCCAAGTGATCCGCAACATTGCCAAGGTATGTGTAAACGCGAATCGATCTCACCTTCAGAGCTCACAGTTTCAGTCACTGGAGAAATCCGATATGTTCATCTATGGAATTTTTGATTAGTTTCGTAGTCAATGTGCAGTGGGTATATGTGAATCCCAAATCGATCTCCTCCACAGCTCAAAGTTTCAATAACAGGAGAATAATCCAAAATGTCCATCTATGAAATTCCTGAAGAGTTTCATAGTCAATGTGCATTAGTAGGATACACTAGGAATGGAATTTGGACATAAAAAGGCGTTTGTCCAATTTCCATTTTGGATACGTTTCTCCTGTGAATGCATGCACTGAAAGCTTGGAGTGGAAGAGCCATCTTACGGCTATGGAACCCTAATCAGTACCTTCCTGTAGATAGAATTCTGAAAAACCTTCACTGAGATTTTGAAATGCTGTGCTTGCAGGCGGGTCGCACAGTCTTGACAACCATTCACCAACCTTCCAGTCGCCTCTTCTACATGTTCGACAAGCTCATCCTCCTCTCGGAAGGCAACTCCATCTACTTCGGCGACGCCAGCGAGGCCCCAAACTACTTCTCCTCCATCGGCCTCACCCCCTTCATCGCCATGAACCCCGCCGACTTCATTCTCGACCTCGCCAGCGGCAACTTGAACGACATCTCCGTCCCCCACGAGCTCCAACAGAAGGGGTCCGACACCGCCATCGCTCCCTCAACATCTGACGTTCATAGTTACTTAGTCCACCGCTTCGAGCAAGCCCTTCTGCCCAATGAACGCGCCAAGATCCAGAGCCAAGCTACCGCCACCGACGAGCTCAAGCTCGCCGTCACGGCCAAACGCGAATGGTCCACCTCCTGGTTTGAGCAATTCTCCGTTCTTCTCATCCGAGGCCTCAAGGAGCGCCGTCACGAGTATCTCAGCTACCTCCGCTTCGTCCAAGTGTTCTTCATCTCTGTCATAGTCGGCTGTCTCTGGTGGCGCTCCAAGCGCCACACGGAAGCCGAAATCTCCGATCAAATGGGACTCATCTTCTTCATCGCCATTTTCTGGGGCATGTTCCCGCTCTTCACTGCGATTTTCACTTTCCCCCAAGAACGCGCCATGTTAACGAAAGAGCGCGCTTCTGATCTTTATCGTCTAAGTTCATACTTCATGGCGAGGACTTTGGGTGACCTTCCCTTGGATCTCGTCATGCCCACGATTTTCGTGATCATCGTCTACTTCATGACGAATCTCGAAGTCACTTTCGCAGCTTTCTTCCTAACCCTTCTCACGGTCTATTTGAACGTGGTAACTTCCCAAGGATTGGGTTTTCTCATTGGAGCTGCGCTGATGGAAGTGAAGCAAGCGACGACGCTGGCTTCCATCGTCATGCTGTCGTTCATGCTCACGGGAGGGTTCTTCTTGCAGAACATCCCTGTGTGGATGAGCTGGTTGAAGTATCTGTCGTTCAATTACTACAACTATCGGTTGATCACGAAAGTGCAATACTCTGGTGATGAGAGGTACGATTGTGGGACGAGTGGGGGCTGTAAAGGGATGGCGACGTCGCCGGCGTTTCATGGAATGTCGTTAACTGGAGGTGGCTTGGATGGGATGGCGTTGCTGATCATGGTGGTGGCGTATCGGTTTCTGGCGTATGTTGCGTTGCGGAGGTTGAACACGCCGCGGTAGAAAAGGAAAATGCCTTTTTTGTACTATAGGATTCAATTTTTTTGATGGTAGAGCAGGATTTTTTGATGGTAGGGTGGTTAAATGGAACCTCCGGAATCAGGACTTTTTATAACTGATTGGGGGGATACAGCATACTTGAATGTGAGGACAATGTACAAGTTTTAATGACAATAAAAACACAGAAGAGTTGATCACAGGTCATTCGCACACGGCGCAGCATGCTATGCAGAATTATGATACGTCGGTACTGAAACTCCGGAATCAGGACCCTTTTTATGAATTGTTGGGATGTTACAGCATACGTGTAGGGCCAATGTTCAAGTTCTACTAACAATAAAAACATGGAAGAGTTGATTACAGCATTCGGGGTTCACACAGTGCGTATCGCGCTATCTTCAGTAGATTGAGGTCACTGCAGAATTTTGATACGTCGGTAATGGATTACATACAAGCAAAAATTCATAGTTTAATCAATCATGTGGTATATTAGAAATGTGGAACAAGAGAATCTAGAATCCTTTTTTTTTTAATTGTCAAGACTCAAGAACTAACAAAAAGCACTCATCATTTCATCGAGGAGGAATCCTGGTGTTGCTTAGTTACTTTTTAGTTGCAACTTGCACACTACCAAGTGGCACATGATGACTCTTCAGATTCATAAATCTCTTGTCCCTTTTCGATGTTCAGACCCCACTTGATGGTCTCGCTTTTACTTCCTTTTCGATCCGCACGACAGTTTTCCGGCAGTTTGCCACAAGGAAAAGGAATAAAATCAACAAGAAATAAGACAAATTAAATAATAGGAGAAACCATGCTCAGAATCTGATGTTTGGATACGTTCCCTTTTTGGAGATTCTTTCTTGATGCTGTCTCCCGTTATCATGGAGGGAGTAGGTGAACTGTTTTTATCTTCAATTGTCGATCAACAAGTCTCATTTACAAAGTGAGTTTCTTGAATCAATAGTTGAACATGACCTTCTTTACGCTCATAATTGCTAAGTTACGACTCTAATTATGTGAGCTAAATGTCCTCCTTTGGAATTTCACACACTCGCTCATCATCACTCGATGGGGAATTGGTTTACAAAGCTTCGCTGATAAGCGGGATCTTTTCGACTGATCAATGATGCCTGAAACCCACAAATCTGCTTCAAGTGTACTGGTTTGCAAGTTCGGTGAGAAGCTCCGTGAAATCCTTGCGTCATTGCAGGAATGGTGAATTAAACATCAAAGTTGTTGTGCATCATCGATCATGTTGTTCAGCATCCTAAGTACTGCTTGGAATCCTCATAGCCTCTATGTTGTTGAATGTTGTGATTGGTCGGTAGCAGGTTCAACTACATTCTCTTCCAACACCCATTCCTCAAGGTCTGAAAACCCTAATGACAATTGGCTAGAAGTCGCGTTTCTTGAAACCCTAACCTGATCGATTTCTAGTTTCTCATTGTTGACCATGACGGACCCCGAGCGATTCGTGCTTCGGGCACTTGCGTCCTCCGACTTCCACAAAGGTATGTCCGCGTAGTGCTTTTCAAATTGTGTGATTTTCCAGTCTGATTTTCTGTTGCGTTTCTCAAGCGGATGTTGTGAATTCATCGGACAGGGTTCATGCAGCTGCTGGGGCAGCTCACCGTCGCGGGAGATGTCACGGAGGCGCAATTCGCCGGTGAGTACCACTAGTGTCCTATATGTGTATCTCTTCAATTCCTTACCAATAGGGCTTACAATAGCGCTTACAATAGGGCTTACAATAGGGCTTACAATAGGGCTTACAATAGGGCTTACAATAGGGCTTACAATAGGGCTTACAATAGGGCTTACAATAGGGCTTTAGGTTTTAGGGTTTAGCATTGGAAAACTCTAAAATGTGGGGAATAGAAATTAGATCCTATTACAATCAATGGTACTTCGGATTATTTGCCGCATTGGTTCATTTTCTCTTGGCGATTGCCGAATGAATGTTGATCAGTTCCTTTCTAGGGTTTCCACCTCCTTCAGGGTTTCGAGTTCTCTCTCTCTTCGCAGCTACTATTCTTGTGGCTTTGAGTAGAATCCATTAGTAGAATGGGAAATTACTTGTGAAGGTCATTTTCCTATTTTTGAGAGGTTTCCTGCACTAAAATATGATGTACTCCGTATTAGATACTGTATTGTATAATAAGTTATGAATTGTTGAAGTTTGAAGCAGTAGGGTCCCAATCACAAGCCTAAACTAATCTCATGGATCGTGAACATTGCGTCTATGCTTTGCCTTATGGAAGCACCTTTGATTGTAATAGGATCTTATTTCTTACAAGTCATGTGCTTGGGTGAGACTTGCATTGTTATTGAATGCATTTTGTAACCCTTGCAAATGGGTTCCCTACCTTAAATTTATTGATTGGTTTCTTGCTTGACAGAGAGGGTGCAGTATCTACAACGACTTGGAGATGATCACTACGCTGCTGTGATCGAAGGTATGTCTACAATTCCTGCGCAGGCTAAATCCTCTCCAATTCCTGTAATTTTTGTTTTTGGAAATTAAGGTTTAGGGTTTTGCATTGTCTTAAGGTAATATCACCTGAAAGCAACAATTTTAGTGCTGAGTGCGGTATTTGAAAGTTACAAGGGTTCAAAGTTCTATTGGTAGACGACCTATAACCGGCAACCTTCATGAGTTTGATATCGAGGTGGTGTACATACTCAAAATCATTGTGTACTTGTTGTGCAAGATTTGAGAGTGTAGCATTTCAGTCTGTGTTGCAATTAGGTACTTCTACCTTATTGCATTGACCCACCCTTTTTGCTGAAGCAGATATGGAGACAAGCCAGATTGTAGCAACTGGATCAATCTTAATAGAGCACAAATTTGTGCGCAATTGTGGCAAGGCAAGATTCTCTCATCGGAGTATTTATTACACTTCGGTGCTTTACACGTATCTGTTTGAATTCCAATTAGTTGAGGAATGTGGGGTTACAGTTGAATTTAGAGTTTTACAGTTAAATTTTTTTCGTTGCGAGAGTTGCAACCTCGCATTTTTGGACGCTTGGAACCCTCAAAATAATGTGAGATTGATGCAGGTAGGACACATTGAGGACGTTGTGGTCGATCAGTCTGTGCGGGGTCATCATCTTGGTCAGAGGTGAGTATGACACCACCCAACTTCATCGGGCTGCCTCTTGAGTGTGAGCTGAATTTTATTATTTTATTTGTCAAGAATGTCCTGATGTCTGTGACCCTATATACTCTCAATCCTCTCTAACGACGCTGCCTTGGGGAACAAATGGGCTTCTAAACGCGCTCACATTTGTTCACAAATTGACATGTGAAGTTGTCCAACTAGATTTGCACAACATGACAAGATTCTCAAGATATATTGGGAATGTGCAATGGCAGAACGTTGAGTGTATATATGTAGCAAACAGAGATGCAGTTCAACTATATAGTTATTGTGGAGTAGAAATTCATTGACCTTTCCTTTCAGTTCAGGCTATATGGCCTTCAGTCATTTACTATTGAAAGATTGAAACGTGCACTTAAAAAGATAGATTGGCTGGTAGCTTCTTTTAGAAGGGTTTGTTTTGAACTGAAATGGAATTGTTGTGAGCTACGTGAACAGGATCATTGAGTTTTTGACCAAATTTGCCAAGGACAAGGGCTGCTACAAGGTCTTTCATCTTCTCTCCTCGAGACTTGAGTTCTTATTCTGATTTTTGAGGAGAATGTGCTGTATTTATGTTCCAGCCAAGATGATGATTGCTTGCTTTTTGAAGATATAAATACCACCTAATTGTACAACTTAAGTGTGAGTCGTGTGCCGTAAGATTTTTCAATCATTTTATTCTTTCGCCTTGTTTCTGTTTTGTTCAGGTCATCTTGGATTGTTCCACCGAAAACGCATCATTTTATGAAAAATGTGGTTACGTGAGGAAGGAGATTCAAATGGCTCGGTACTTCTGAAAACTTCATTAGAGTGTTCAGGGAGTCCTTTATTCAATCTTAAGCTCCAAGGACTTTCTCAGTTTGAAGCACTCATCTGAATCCTCGGATCTATATGCACCCTAGATTTTAGACCCTCAGTTTGATGCACTCATGTGAAACCTCTTGTTTGTGCAACGCCTACAGAAAAAAAGAAGTGAAATTAGGTTGCCTTAACCCCTAAACGAACAGAGTCTTCTCCAGGATTGACAACTTGAGAAAAAGTCATCATAAAGTACTATTTGGAAGAATATTTTGGAACTGATATACAAATAAAAATTGTAGATTTTGAGTTTTAGATTCCATCTGCACGGTTAGATTTGCCAATGCTATCAACAATATTTTTTTATAAATTTTGAAAGGGAAATTTCAAAATTCCTTCTAAATTTGATTACAAGCAAAATATTATCATTTTTTGAGTCAAACTTGTTATGATGAAGTTGAAATGAGGTTCTCTTGACATGGTGGTTTTTTGAAATTTTTGTGTTCTTTAAATCTATGACCTCATTTTTGTTTTCCCAATTTTGAATTAGAGTCAATGCAATTTTGGTTTGGTCAACCACTTGACATACTTTCACATTTGTAATGTTAGAAAAGTAATATTTCTAGTAACACCAAATTCAACCATGATTAGATAGGACAACAACTTCATAAAGTATTTCTACAAATTAGGATGACTTTCATCCAAACAGTAATGAGAAAGAGATGTGAGTTTCAATTTGTTTATTGTTCAGAAATTTAATGTCGGAGTGCTTAGGGATTAAGAGTTAGGTTGCCTTGTTTAGAGAAGTTACCTCATGACTCACTAGTTGTCTACATAGAGGCACATGCGACTCTCTGAACCCAAGCCAAGAACTACACTAAAAAGGGTATTTAGTGTTGGCAACACTATTTGCGAACCATGACACTAAATATCATTAAGCCTACTAAAGTAAGTAACATTAAATGTAATTTCTAACATTAAATATACTCTATGGTAAATCTGAAATCTGAAAATGTTTACATTTAGTGTTAGAATTTATTAAAGGAAGGTAGAAGGGAAGAGAAGGCAAAGGCGGCGCATTGAAGTTTAGCACTACACTAATCGTCCTAAAATTGACATTTAGTGTAGGGTCAAGTAGGGTGGTAATTACACTAAATATAATCCAACACTAAATACCCTTTTTAATGTAGTGCACCAACCCATGCAACCCATGGTTCTTGCATTACTGCATCCTTTTACAGTAGCTATATATATTTATATAGTATGGAATGTTGAGAAATTAGTGAGGGCCGGGGCAACCTAATTTCACTATTTTGTGTAGATTTATGAGGTTTCCGCTGGGCAACTGAACATTTGGAAGTCCTAATTTTCAGCACTTATTTTGGCACACTGAAATTCACTAAAATAGATAATATGAACTTAGAATTTTTGGTCGGGCCTTTCCAAGAATTACTTCAAAATTGCATCAACAGATCAACACAAAATGATTACAAGTCCTACAATCTATAAGCTATTACACTCAATCTTCTTCAATGTCACACTATTTAGGTGCCCCAAATGTATGTGATTATATAGAACTTTGTTACAGTGTGATAGTCAATTATAGTGTTGCATAAAAAAATGACTTCTAAAAAGTACTTGGAAATTTAGGTGGTTGAGAATCTTTTCACACTTTTTTATTTTTTTATATTTTTATTTATTTTATTTTTTTATCTCAATTGTATACAAGTTTTGGAATGGATAAATTGGTTTCCTAACGTTTAATAAAAGAAGATAGAATGTAATACTCCTCTATTCCATAATGTTAGTATTTTTTTTGGTAATGAAAGTAATAAGGATTTGGCAACAATTTTTAATGATATTAGTTTCATCTAATAATTGCAGATGAATTTTGGGATGAATGTATCAATATGCATGCAGTTGAAGAAATAATAAAGGAAGATGCGGGTGATTGCAAGAAAGATTGGTAAAATTTGTTACACTTTGACAAAACTAGGGTTGTCCTCTGCTATAACTTTTGAGTGATGAACCTGATGCCCAAAACAAAAAATAAATTTTTAGATGCCTTGATTGTAATTGTCCTTTACTTTTCAAAAAAATTTAAAAAATCATTTTATATTTAAAAATAAATTTCTCTAATCTCTCACACGTTCAAGTTTAGGGGTTTTGAATACTATTGAGCGGTTTAAATTAAATACTTTTTGCTGAAATTTCTATGGTATATTTCTATAGTAGGTAGACATGTTCCTACCAAAGGACATCTAAAAATACATTATTTTATGTCCTCCTCGTGTGTGCAAATAGGCCTCCCATGCCCGCACACTTGTAAACAATAGAATTGGTGTTGACCTAATTTTTTTGTTTGAAACTCATCACTAGGAAGTCTTCCCAAATGACCAATGTTTAGTTTTTTTTATAATTATTTTTCCTATTTTTTACAAATTAAAATGTCATAGTATGTATTTTGGGGGACATATTCTCGAATATAGAATTATAGCAAAAAAACACATGCCTTGATATTTTTATTTGTAAAAAATAGGAAAAACAATTACTAAAAAAACAAAAAATTAGCCATTTGAGAGGACTTCCTAAAGATGAGTTTCAACCAAAAAAATGAGGTTAACACCAATTCTATTGTTTACAAGTGCGCGGGCAAGGGAGGCCTATTTGCACAAACGTGGAGGATATAAAATATTGTATTTTTAGATGCCCTTTTGTGGGAACATGTTTGCCTACTATAGGAATATACTACAAAAATTTTAGCTAAAAATAATTAATTTAAACTGCTTAGTAGTATTCAAAACCCCTATACTCGAAAGTCTGATAAATTAGAAAAATTTCATTTTAAATACTAAATGACTTTTAAAACTTTTTGAAAGATGATATATATGATTACAATCAAGACATCTAAAAACATGTTTTTTGTTTTTGGCATTGGATTCGTAATTCAAAAGTCATAGCAAGGACAACCTCGTTTTGCCAAAGCGTAACAAAAATTGACCAATCTTTCTTGCAATCACCCATTCATGGGGGCAAAGAGTCTACCAAGGCAAGAAAATTGTCATCACTATTTATTACAAGCAAAAAAGAAAGAAGGTAATTATCTCCCAAAGGACCAAGCCGTATTTTTTTGGCAACATTGTGATTTTGGACAGCTCACTAAGAATAGAATTTTTATTTTTTTCTTTGAAATTTTCACACAGCATAGGGACAAGGTTTTTCTTTAAGGCCCAACAATTTTCATAATTTTTGACTACATGGTTAAAAAGTTATTGTATGATATGTGGGATTTTTCCCCGATTGGGTAGTTTGGGCAGATAGGAAAAAATCACTTTTTTCAAAAACAAAAATTTGAAATTGGTTTTCTAGATTTAAATATACGTGGAAAGCTTTGAACCATTCCATTTTGATCAATGAGATGAAAGTTATGAGGAGTTTTAGTTTATGGGCAGTTATGGATTCTCTACTCTAAAATAAACTTTGAAGTCCTTTATTTAATTTAGTTTTCAATGTTTTTTGAAATAAATAAAATCATAGGATGTAGATTGTTTATTACAACATTACAACCATTGGGATTGGCATTTTTCAATTTCATAACTAAATTCTTAACAATTTAGTATTGTGAATCATTTTCTACTTCTTTCTATTTATTATTTTTTTCCTATATGTTGTACAATTCCAAATGATCTGAAATTTTTCAAGCATGTAACCAATTTGCCTTGAAGAATGAATCCAAAGAAGCACCACCACTTTGGAATTTTTTTCATACAAATGTGACCTTGTGAAGTGCAACTGCTTGGTTTTTTGCAAGGCTAAAAAAAGAATTTTTGTGAATTCAAACACTAATATCTTACAATCCACACTATGGAAATTTTTGAAATTTTTTCCAAATCTTTTCAAACCAACTTTCTACAAGATCCTATAGTTACATGTCTCCAAAAATGTTTTTTTTCCAAAATTTGGTACTTTCACTAGAAATGGCAGTTCTGGAGTGTTTTTGGAAAAAACATAGTCAAGGAACTTTTATTAGGAGTCATGACATCTTTCATACGGGAAGACCAATTGTCATGCTCTTCTATATTCTCACTTAGTATTGGCATCAAAGTTTCAAATGCATGTGGTCATATACCACCAAAAAGGAGGTCCGCAAGGAACTTAGGTGTAATCTCATCACATTCAATATATTTCATGTATTTGTCATTCAAATCTGTTAGTTTCTTTGATTTCTTTATTTTATTTTTTTGTCTTTGAAGTATATGTCATTTGATTTTTTAGGAAGGTCTATACACTACAACATGATGATTTCAAAATAATCTAGTCAAGACTTCTGGAAATAGACTAGTTTATACTAGATGTTTTGTTGTCTACATTCTATTTTTTTTCTTAATCTACTATTTTTATAATAGACCCGGTTTGCTTTTACAAGATGGTTTTTGAAATCATGTGCTATATTTTCTAGTATGATTTTAGTTGCTTTCATAAACCATAAACCATTGCCGGGATTTGTCCCTTGCAAATGCTAGCCAAATTTTGTGGCCAAATTAGGTTTTTATACCCGTAATGCCCGATAGCGCGGTTTTGCACGTGTAATTCGGCATTACGCATTTTTCATCCAATTTTTTTTGTCATCCAGAAATATTCTGCTGCCCACCTGTGGCTTATGCCAGGTAATGCCCTCATATTTTAGGCATTCCATGAAAAACGGACCTCCTTGTCGGCCCCTTTTTCCATGGAATTAATGCCCTCAGACTCCAGCATTACCCTATACACAAACCACACAACAATAGTTCACGCTAAATGGGTGAGATTTGAACACTCGGAATACAAGTGGAACTTCTGCAAAGTTCTATAAACTAAAGACTTAGTTTGCTCCGGATCATACCCTGTTGTGCTCTTCATCACCCTTTGTTTGCAGCTCATGTTTCAATTCATGAAAGTAATATTCAACTTACAATTGCAGTATATATTATGGTAGAATAGCCCAATGTCGTTAGTCACCCAATTCCAACATCTATTGAACCCTCCCATTTGTGTCAGTCACCCACCGATTATCACAATCTTAGCCACCCTTTAACATCATAACAATGCTCTTGGGGACACGTCAACATGGTTTAGCATGGGTCTATTCATGCTTTTTCAATTTAGTCCCAACAAACTTTGAAAAAAAAAAAAAAAAAAAATTCTTGTCGAAATATCTTGATTCTACTTGAAATGACTTCGCTCAAACTTCTCAATCTTTGAAAAATATGTGAATTGACAAAGACTCTAAGGTACCTAGATAGCAAATTTGCTTAGTAATAGGCATACTTACCTTAACCCCTAAAGGCCCAAGGCCGTTTTTCTGCCAAAAAACCATCAAAACTGCCATTTCTATAGCAAGGAGTACAAAAAAATGAAAAATGTTTTTTTTTTCACATCTAACCGTAGGATCTTACACCTAACTAGTATGAGAATGTGTGGAAAAAATTTCGGAATTTTTGACCGCTCAGATTGCAAGATATCTGCGTTTAAAGTAGAAAAAACAAGTATTTCAGCACATTGCGGGACTACATTTTTTAACTTTAAACATTTTTCACTTAAAATTTTTGCACTACAGAGTTTTGTGCTTCAAATATTTATAGTAGAGAATTGAGTTGAGAGTCTAGGAAAAAAAAAATATTCAAAAAAACTTAATTATCATTCCTAAAAAATTTATTAAGCAGAAGTAGGTACGAGATAGAAGGAAAATCTAAAACATTAATATATTTTAGATGGAATTAAAATACACTAATCCCAATGGTGAGATTGTTCTAGCAAGTAAACTAAACCATGAGAATTTTTATTTTTTTTAAATTGCAAAAATAGCATTTAGAAATGAATCCTACAAGTTATTTTTTTCAAGAAGATGCTCTAACTGCCCGAAAAACAAGAATGTTCATAACTTTCTCATAACAAATCTAAATGAAATGAATCAAAGCTTTCCAGATAGACAAAAATATAATCTACAAGAAAAAAAATATTAAAAAAAAAAAAAAATCAAATTTTTGCCAAATTTTTCTTGCTGCCCGGACTGCCCAGTTACGAAAAAAAGTAACATATTTGGCCATAACTTTTGACTCCTATTTCCAAATGTCCTGAAATTTATTGCATATGAAAGATATTCCTTGCGCCCACCTTCTATTAAAATTTCAGCTAAAAATATGGAAATCTCTAGTCACACGGACCTGCCCAAAATTTCTATACGGCCAAAAAACGCATGCCGGTCCTTTAGGGGTTAACTGGTATTCAACTCCTGGATCAACTATATTTTGTTGTTTCCTTGGAGGGTCAAGGATAGCTCTTGATTCATCTTTTTTTTTTTTTCTTTTTTTTTGGACACAAGTAAAGGCCTTATTTTTATTTCATCCTAAGGAGGGTGGACACATTAAAGTTTATTTCAGCAATGGAAAAGAAACCCATTCAACAACTCCTAGATATGAAGCTAGGGGGCAAACTCAGGACAAAGAGCTATGAGCTACCAGGGCAATCTTTGAAACACTTGACCTTCATCTCATCCTCACAATAAATCGGTTTAATTTGACTCCATTCGTGATCAAATTGCACTAACAATCAGCAGCTCAAGTAATAAATCCTACAATAACACTTTTATCAAGCAATACTTTGTCTTCTCTAAGCTCCATTTTTGCCTATTGAAGATGAAATCACTTTTGGCTATCCACAAAGTTCAAAGGGTAGTCCCTTTGAGCAGTTGCTATTTGTTGCTAACTTGATGAAACCTCCCTAAAAGCCTTATTTCATTGCAAAACAAAAACAACATTCAAGTGAGGGGACAATTTTGCTTTCTATTTGAGTCTAATGAGTCCATTTATAGTGTTTGGGTCAAAATATAAGGTCAAGGGACTTAATTTTGACCCTTTGAGGATTTTAGATAAGAAAGTCTAGTGTAAGGAATCTATAAAATTTTAGAAAGTGTAGGTAGTTAGAAATGATTAGTTTTCATCCAAAAAATTAAAAAATCCATTACATTTATATGTATAAATAAAACAACAAAGTTAAATTGATACCAATAATTGACCTTTTCAATTGAATTGTCAGGTGCATGAACATGATCCAATAACAAGAATCTCATTGGTCTATACATTTGGATTTTGGGAATGGAAAGGAATATGAAAAGGAAAGTTTAGGTGCAACTTTTAAGGAACAAATTTGGAGCTAGGAACTAAATACTAGGATCCTTATTTTTCATATGTGGATTGTCATTTGAAATGTTTGAAAACATGTCAAATAAATTATTTTGTGTGACCACTAAAAATTACTCAAGGTTGTCTTTTTGACATAAATCTTCATATGATAGCTGCTTGTTATTTTTCTAGTTGACTCCAAGAATTTTGTTGAGGCTACCAATCCTAACAAATTTGGCATAGTAGAATACAATAACATAATTTTCACTATAGTTTTTCAAAAATTTAGAATACTTTACATAAAAAATCGACCTAGTAATTGCGTTTTCTTCCTTAAAATTCCTGAAGGCTTATAGACAAATCCAAAGTTTTAATGAAATTTAGCAATGCTTAGTAAATCATAAAAAAATGGCGCCCATTAGTCCCTTGTTTAAACACAAGTTGTCTTCTGCAGGTACACTAAAGTCTTGAAGACTTGTGATTAGTCTTATAATTTGGCAAGCATACACAACCCTAATGTATAGGACAACATATGCTCTGTAAATGTGAATTGACATGCCTACACAATTCCAATACATAGGACAATATATGCTCTACATAGGTGCATTGGCATGCCTACAGAACTCCGATGCATATTGCACATAAGTGCACACCCGCACCCTAAATTAACCTCAGTTACTATGGTTGAAACAGAATAGTGAAGTCACTGTACACGATGTCTCAATTAGGAGCAATGTTCGGGATATTTTTTTGAATTTTACTAGCTAATTTCCTCCAATTTTCATATTGAATCGTTTATTCAAGTACCGAGTCCCGGATATTTTTTTTTCTTTTTTTTTTTACTGAAAATACAAATTTCATAGATTTTTTCACTGTTTTGTTTCCCAAATTTTTCAAATTGCAAACGATTCGTGTACCAATTGCACCGGGTAACTGTGAACTAAGTTAGCCGCCAGTTTTCCCGAACATGATCAGGAGTTTCAAATATAAATGCCACGATGATGACACTTGAGACGTCGAATGGATGGTACATCGCCATTCAGTTCCCTTTCAAATTTGGATGGAGTTCTCCATTCATCCGCGGATCCCGTCAACATCATGGGATGAATGTCATCCACCTACAGCTCGTGGACCGCCAACGAAAGCTTGCATCTCCTCCGATCCTGTGAATCGAGAAACTTGCACAAAGACGGATGCATGCCGGCAATTTGAAAGCTCTATTGCAAATCTTTCTGGAAGCTTTCGGCACCAGCTCATTGATCACTGACTTCAGTCGTGCTCGCCATTTGATTTCAGGTAAAATGCTTATTATTTTACATGTCTTCTAGTCATGCAATTCATTTAGTTTTTCAGCTGCTTTTTATATATAGGATTTATAATTACGAATTGAATATGTACTGTTCAGTTGGACTGTGCGCAGTGAAATTGTGAAGAGCTCCAAGCGCGTGATCGAGCGTTTATGAGCTACAATTCGCATCCACGGACTAGTGCGATAGTAATTCCAACGAGCTGATATCTAACAATCGAGATCGGCAACCTTATTTGCGAAATTACGGCTGAGAAGAAAGACGGTGCATGTTTTGTTTGATCGGAATTGAGATCTGCATTTTGTGTCGATAGGTGATAGTTACATTGGATGCGCTGTCAGAAGGTACTACAACTGCTCGACTCTTGATTTGGTTTCATCTTTCTTACTCTTTGAAGTTTTGAATCTTGTACATGCGGTGTTGATCTGGAGTCTAATTAAACTAGTCTTGAAGCGAAGAAATTTCATGTAAATGACTCTTCCAGTTTGTACTGTCTAGTATCTACCGTGCAGTTAATTAATTATTGTATCTCCACGCTCTGGAAAATCCTTTCACAAAGATGCATGTGAGAGCTCTATGCAAAGAATTGCGATTATTCCTCGAAGTAGGAAGAAGCTTTTTCCACCAGGTCATTTGCCGGTGGCTTTAGAAATGTTTGCCTTTCGATTTCAGGTGATGGCTTTAATCACCTGAGCTTCTGTGAGCTGCAACGCACATCCACGAGCTGGTAAGTGTGATATTGCCAATTAGATGATGTGTAGCAACGATGACCGCTATATATAATTTGTAGTGAGATTACGTCTGGATTGAATACGGTGCATATTTGCTGTTCGAAATCGAGAGCTGATTCCTTCTTTCGGGAGGTGCTCGTTGCATGTGATGCTTTGTCACGCCTTATGGAGAGATACTAACACTGCAACCGCCATGCTCTTTGCTCTATCACTCTTTCGCTTTGGCAGTCTGAATCTTGTGCGGTGCTGATATGGATTGTTACTACATGTTAGTTTTTGAGTTTCCAAGAAATTGGCTGTAGAACGCTCTTCCAGTTTGTACTCGTATCGTGCGCTCACAAATTCGATATACACATTTAAATTCCAGATCTGAAAACACTCAAGGAGTACCGGATCGATTGTATACGCTGCTGATAGACATGAGCACACGTAAGATCAAACTGTCACAAAAGTTGACTCTCAGATTTCGAGATATTTCCATGCCCGATGCGAGCGGGGTAACAGATTTATTGAACGAGGATCCAGATCCAAGCAGTTCAGCTGAGACATTTGACAGTCTCCCCGATCTCTTACCGTATCTCTTCCAGTCACAGACCGAGCCTCCCGCTCCTGACGTGACGTACCTTGTAAGTGATTGCTCAACGTATAAGCTTTGGGAGTCCTGTGCAACTGATGTGGTTCCTATTGCTTCACAAAACGAAGAAACGGAACATTGGCCGCCGAGCGGTATGCATATCAGAGGACCCAGCCAGCCACTTGATTCTCAAAACGAAGAGGCAGAACGCTGGCTTTTAACCGGTACGCAAACCAGAGAGGCTAATCACAGTGAATCAAGTGATGATGCTCACAAGAACCTCAAGACCTATGACAGAGACAGCGTCTTTGAAGTGACAAAAACTGGTGTAAGAGAGAACCTGCGACGTGTTCAAGCCTTCTCACCACACACATCCATCCTGTTTGTTGAGAAAGACCACAATCTTGATGGTCTCCCAGTTAGGGAGACAGCGCATGATGATATAGCATGTGATGCTGTAGAAGAATTGGGAAGGCAACCAAGTCCCTTCGATATCGATGCCGATACAAATGAGATAGACAGCTACCTGATTCTAGAAGAAGATGCGGCAAAGGAGACTCCCTTTGACGAACCTACAGATGCTGATGAGACAGCTGAGAACCTCAGACCCTCCAGCATGGACGAGGCACCGGATGGTCTGGAGACCGTTGAAAAGCGTACGGAGGTCAAGAAGCAGTCAACGAGGCGGAAGTCTTTAAACCAAGCTAGTGATTTCCCAAAAGAATACAGAAAGCAGAAGAGGTCCACACCAAGAAGACGAGATCAACCTTCAGTCTCCATTAACCTGGTGCGCAAATTGAATTGGCTGTCTGACACCGAACATGACCATCTAGGTGGTGATCAAGGTGCACAGGTAACTGCGAACATAGAGGATAAGGAAGAGATAACAATATCCAAAACGAGGAAGACAAGGAAAACTGTGCCCGTGGCATCAGTAACAACAATTTCCAGCAAGCCACCGGTCAGTCAGCCCAGGGGTCGTCGAGGGAGGAAAAAAAATCCTCTCAGGTACGCATTGGGTGCACTAACTAGATCATAAATTGTCCCTATAAATCTGACTGAAAATTTGCAAGTCTTGCAGAAATCCTAACAAGATTGATCCAGGATTCTTTCTATAGAAATAGTCTTCCTTTACTTAGAACTATAAACATGGAAACCATCACCAACCCTTGGATTCATATTTCCCCAGATCACCAGTCAGCTTGAACGGAGAAGAATGATGCAGTGTTAGCAGCATGGCAGCACAGAAAATGCACCCCGAAAGCGCAGAATTGACAAGACACGCTACCCATCATTTGCAAATTGCTCGGTATGCCTCGTCTCATGCTCCTTTGCAGTAGATACCAGCGGCGTCATCCATATGCTGACCTCACCACCCAAGTATGCTGCTGATTAATCATCGGTCAGAATAATGATTTCTACAGTCGGAGGAGATTCTTGTACACTTTTGGCACATGCCGGCATGTGAGCGAAATCCGCGTCCCTGTCCTTGTAAGGAAACTCGTCTCAGAATCAATCCCTTTCCCCAGGTTCAAATGCGGAATATCCTCTGCTAGCCTTAGAACCTTCCCTCTCTTATGCGATAGATAAGAGTCCAAATTCACCACCTGCAGGAGAAAGGGTGAAAAGGAGACATTAAACAAACGGACAATCAACAAAAACAAAAGTCTTTGAAATGTTTGTCTGCCTCAGCGAAAAGACTTCAGTCCGCTCAAGCGTGACATCCAGATCACCAAACAATACCTTGTACCCTGTAACGTACACGGTTTTAGTCAATTCAGCTTCATTACTAGAATTACCTAGAGCTTTTGCTGGGCCCACGCTAGGAAGATCCTTTGCAAAAGCATAAAATGTACAGAGACCAAAGCCAGAGCATGTTGTAGTTGTGCAGGAGATGATTAGAGCATAGATTACGAGTTCGCATTAACTTTGAATACCAGCATTAAAAGGGTCAAAGCATAGTTGGGTCATACTTTGTCATCCAGAAGATCTTCGTACGCCTCGTCAATCCCGTGCAGATAATCTTCACACAGCAAAAGCAGGTATGAGTTCCATAATACACTTAGAAATCAACATATAAAAGCTGAGTTTCAAATTCATTTGCACCAACATCCCTTATAACAGAGATTTCAGCAAAATTAGATTGTTCCGGTAACTTCAGACATCATTATAAAGAGAGTCTTCTTCCTTCTCCCTATGGTCACAATGACCATACAGAGGCTTCTCTCAAATCAGGCGGAGGCTTTCATAGGATCATTGTGACCATAGGGAGCCCTCCCCATGAATCCTTGAATACACAGTTGAACAGATTTTGGAGAATTTGTGCAACTCCTTTCGAACCAAATGGGAAGTTCAGATATGCTAGAGCATTAGCCCAGTACCGAAAAAGCCATTGAGCTTACCTGCGTAAGCGGAGTCTTTAAACACCAGTAAACTGCCGGGCATCAACACCAATGAGCACTTTGCTTCCACCTTATGCTCTTTCTCGCCTTGAGCCTCCTCACGTAACCCATCTGACTTTTCGGCAAACAACCACCCAACCACAATGAATTGAATTCCATGAACAAAATTGGCAATGCTAGCTAGTCCCAGGGCTATTAACAACCCATATCATCAACATTTGGGAGTTCAACCCCTACAGGACCGAGAATTCATGGTTTGAAAATGACCAGTTCAATAATGCAAAATACAATTCAGATGAGGCCATACTTTATAACCCAAATCAATGAAGAACATTGCAGGCATTGGTCAAGATATATATAAAGATGTAGGGGAAAAAGTCTACTCAAAACTACTATGAAAAATAATTCGGGCCTCTTGGTTGCTGTAAGGTCAACCATTGAAAAAACAAACATTCATGGATTTAAAATGGACGATTTGATTGATCATATCTTTGAAAATATAATTCGAATGGGGCCATATTCCGTGTCACTGGAATCAGTGAAAGACGTTGCATTGTTGGTCCAAATATAAATAAAACTGGAAAAGAGAAAAATCCACCCCAAATTATCCTTCTGAAAACCATTTAAGAAAATTTTAGGGACTCAAAATTGGGCCTCTTGATCCTTGAGGGTTTAACACCTTAGACCAAGGATCCACGGTTTCAAACTAACCAATTCAATCGATCATTTTGTGAAAGATGTAATTCAAGTAGGCTCATATTTTTATACCAACAAAATCAGTGAAGAAAAATTGCACATAATAGTAAAAGTAAACATAAATGTGAAAAGAAAATCCTCAAAATGACACCCTCAAAACTGCTAAAAACACACACAAGGAACCCAATTTTGGGGGTTAAAATAACTCTAAAATCCACTAAATGTGCATCAATTGATCTAGTGTGTGCCACTAACCATTTTTGTTGGCCTCCGTCAAGCGTGAGTGAGGAGTGAAGTGCATCAGTGTGGGAGCTCCAAGTGAAAGAATGGCCACCACAGGATGATATACCGGACCATCTTGATGCGACTGCACTTCCAGAGTTCCATGCATTAGTTTAAACCCTAAAGGACTAAGATTTGAAATTGACAACTTCAATAAACCACATTGTGAACAAAACCTACATGATATGTAAAACAATGACCTTGTCTTGATATGCAAAACTCTCAAAAATAACAATCTCTTACGTCATCAAATAACGCCTCTCTACTTCCCTCCTTTATGTGTATTTATTAGCAGTTTCAAAACTGCTAATAAAACACAAGATCTTGAATGTTGAGGGTTAAATTCTCATTCAAAAGATGATAATTCGGGCCAGCAGGGAATGTTAGTATTTAAGAGCCAGATGTACACACCGTGATTCCTTGGCCAGGCAAGTATTCATTCACGAGGACGTGATTGATAGGCGCTGGAAAGAGATTTGTCTCCTTTGTTATCTTCTCTGTTATGGCGCTTAGCCATGCCGGAACTGCATTGCAATATGGTCCTTAATTAGTTCATGGGTGCCAGGTATGGACACCACGGTGATGAAATAAGTAATTTTCAAGGTACGACATAAGATTTACCATGCGGCACTTGGAAATTTAGATGTCATTGGTTTGACTTAATTAAGTGCAAAACTGAGCCAAATAGGGTACCACTTTGCCATAACATTCAAATCAAAAGTATGTGAACCAATATGAGATCAAATATAATTTAGCTTGTCAAAGATGGATACATACTGGGCTGTGATATGAGGCCTTTTTCGTGGACGACGCCTCCTGCTCAATAAACAATCTCCCTCAAACGGTCAGCTAAAAAGGGTTTAACCCCTCAAAAATCAGGTTTGAAAATGACCATTTTACTGTCAATACAATAGAATTCGGATAGGCCAATTTTATATCACCAGAATCAGCTAAGAACATCACACGTGCTGGTAAGAAAAAAATGGAGAAAAGAAAGTCTTCATATGAATAACTCAAAACTGCTAAAGAAAACACGGGGCACAATTTGAGATACTTGGCTTACGTTGAAGAAGAGAAAGAATGAAAGGAAAAATCAATCTTAGGGCCGATAATTATCTAATTTCGATGAATGAGATGCAAATTTGATTTAGGGAATTGCAATGGCTTACCCCAGTTCTGGAGTCGGCGATTCTTAAGAGTTTTCCACTTCGCGACTGGAGCGCCCTGCACCTGCACACATACGATCGGTTAAATCTAAAAGACCAAGGATTCATAGTTTTGTAAACACCAACTCAATTGATCATATTGTAAGAAAATATGCTTCAGATAGGACCAAACTTCGTATCACCGAAATCAGCAAAGAACATGGCATGCGTTCATCAAAATTTGAATAAAAAAGAATAAAAGAAAGTCTCCACATCAACTACTCAAAACAGCAGAAAATAACATGAGACCCAATTCGAGCTTCTTGGGTTCCATCATCCAAAAACACGATTGAGATCAAATCAGGTCGTGATTACAGGAATTTCAAACAATGAAAAATTTGAGATGAAGCATCCCGGGAGTGCATGCACGCTTTTCATTCTATTGCAAGGAAGGTAAGAGCGTGCCCTAGTCAAAATCCAATCTAAACCCTAATATTGAAGTCTTCAATCATACATTTAAGCGAAACACCACAGCTGCAGCAAAGTTTGAAAATTCATAACTAATTCCACAAGAATCCAAAACACATGAAAAAAATTGGGTTAGATTCAGCTTCCACTTGTCTTCCAAGCAAAATTCACTGCAAAATGCCCATCCCCATAAACCTCAAAAGAGCACTCTCAACTCACAAAAACAGCAATGACTCGATCAGAATCATGAAACATGCAAATGCCGCTAAGTTCACATCAGGCGACAGAATGCCAACCTCGTGGATGAGAGAGGACTGCTCGGAAGCGGAGACGAAATCGGGGACGTAGAAAATGGTGGGCAAGGAGCCCACGCGAAATCGATCCAACCCCGCCGACGAGGACGACGACGATGGTGCCGGCGTCGGAGATGGTGAGGCGCCCACCATGGTCGCGACTAATTTAGCTTTGATCTTCGGTGCTCGTGCTCGTCACCATCGCCACCGGGAAGTCGCAAAAAACAGAACAACGAACTCTCCAAACACAACTCTTCAAGCACGCACTCATCCAAGAGACTCCAAAGAGTCTCTAATCCAATGAACTTAATATAATAATAATAACCATGTGGATTGTGGAATTGCTTCTTTGTGCGATTTTAGGTGTAGTTATTAGGTATGTTCGCACTTGGTGTTTAAGAGTGTTGTTATTGAGGGTCTTAGGAACAAATTTAGACCTACGTCTGGACCGGATTCACATTGCAAACATCACTCCTAACACTAAGTGCAAACATACTTCAAGGTAACTACACCTAAAATTGCACAAATAAGCAATTCCACAATCTATATGGTTCTTATTATTATATTGAACAATTTTTAGAGGGTTATTGGTGGTAGTCAAAAGGGGATTCTAGATTCTCTTAGAATGCATTTTTTGGACATCATTAGGGTGTTTATTTGGTGATTTGTCACCAGATTCTAAATCCTATTAGAGGATTCAACCAATGTATGTGGCTCCCTCAAAATATCCACCTTTGTTGGGAGGGCACACAAGGCTCTAGCACTGCTCTACAGTTCCAAAAAAAATCCGTTGAATAAACTATTAATTTTCAAAATGCTGAAAATAGGTGTCTCTAAAATCAACCATAGACTCTTATAAATAGTGGGAATACATTTTAGGCAAGAATCTAGAGTGTTCGGTTTTAGGAAGCGGTTGAAATTGGGTGTAATTACCTTATATGTAGAAGAAAAAGTAGGTTCGACAAAGTTGTTGTCCCCAACAAAATTGCAATTTTGGGGTGCCAAAAAAAATATTTTGGCCCAATCAAGCATTTATTGTTCACTTTTCATCCCAAAAACACTAGGTTGGGCTTCTTTGGCTTATTATTGGCAATGCGTAGTTACCTCAAGCTTACATCAAGAAATAGGGGGAATCATAGTTGAATATTAATCCAACTTGCGGAAATATGATATGTGTCCCTTTTTTCGACAACCTCGTCATTAAATTCCTCAAACTCGTTGAAACTTCCTACTTGCCCAAATCCTTAATTGCATGTTCTTCCAACTTAGTGAATTACAAGTATGCTCACATAATTGGGTTTTTTAGGCTTATTATCAAGGTCTACACCGGTTACACCTAACTTTATAGAATTAGAGGTGGTAGAAATTACCTTTGAATGTGTGCTTGTTGATGGATTCACTGGAGGGAATCATTGGTCCTTGAGAATGGATCACATTTGCTTCTAGAGTTGCTATCTGGGTGCTATCACGCCCCCTAATGTGACATTTGGGATCAACCATTCTTTTGAGGCTAACCTTGAAACCCTCTACTTTCTATCCTCTATTTTCTCGCTATTTGTGAGTGAAATCTTGTGGTTTTATTTTTTCAAAGATGAAATTTCTTGTTGAATAAATGTTACTAAAAAATTCAAAGTTTCTTGTTATCATAATATTTTGAAGAAAAATGAAGAAAATTTATATCAAATACAAAATATGCTTAACCTCTAAAGGATAGAGCCCATGACCATGTAATCAAATCTTAAATTCTCCATTTTAATTTTCAGAGATGAATTCACATGTCTAATAGATGTTGTAATGTTTTTAGATTTTTTTGTGAAGAATTCAAATTACCATGTGTTTTTGAAAAAATAATGAAGTAAATTCATATCAAATACAAGGCATTCTAAAAAGATCTGAAAACTCTTACTATAATACATCATGAAATAGAAGTACATCTTAGTATAGAATATTCTACTATAAAGAGGTTTTTGTGTCATTCTATATTTAGAAAGGTAATTATAGAACCTCGACTCTAAACTTCAATAAAATGTTCATTTTCAAAACTTTCAGGTGGAGTAGGATCTAGACTTCTAAAGCTTCATTTGATTAGTTTTGCTTAAAAGCAAAAAAACATTTGAATATCAAAACGGTACGGAGTATCTCATAGATTTTATCAACTGTCTCGTGTAAAATCCCAAAACAACTAATATGATTTAAATTTAACTCAAATGCCCACTCAAATGGTGTATGTATAGTATTACAAAAATTGCACACTGAAACAAAAATATTAGATGAAATTCATTTGTTCTGCAATTTAAAAAGACTCTTTGACCATCCTAATATTTTTTGTCCCATGCATTAACTTGACACAAGATGCTAATTGTTGAATTATCAATCACAATGTCCCTTTTATCCTTCGAACATCCATTTTACAAAGCTTTAAAAAAATCCAAACCCCTAAAATCTAAACTACATAAGGCATGTACATCCATGATCAACATTGCCCAATAACACCTAGTACATGTGGACCAAAAAGCAACATAAAAAAAATAGAAGTTGATTACAAAATATTTACACAATCAAAACATGAGAATCTAACAAAGCCTAGTGTTGTTTTTTGGTATATCTAGAGATAGTGTTTTGAAAATTCAATACTTATTCACATTATATCCAAATTATACATGTCAAAGTGCATTGAATTTTTCTTTTAATTGCCAATAAGATTTGATAAAATAATTCATGTTTTATAGTATTAACTATATAATTGAGTTGTAACTACACTAATAATGAAATTTAGTGTTATAGTACCTATAGTGTGATTTACCCTATCATGCAACTTGCTTTATTTCTCGTATAGTTGACAATTAGTATTCACATTGAATACCAAATTTGTGTTGGGGTGAACCATCTCGATCCTAATTTATTTTTTTGGTGGAAATTTAGTTGACAGTTAGTGTTCATCTGATTTAGTGTTGGGTGAACTATCTCCATTCTAATTTAGTTTTTTGGGTGGAAATTTAGTTGACAATTAGTGTTCATGTTGCCATTTAGTATTGGTAATAGTAGCGATGTTGTTGTCATTTAATGTTAGAGTTTTAATTAATAGAGTTAATCGTAAAGTTGTCTTATGTTTGTGAACTTGTGTCAGGGGAAGGTTTAACCCCTAAAGGACCGAGGCCTTTTTTCTGCCAAAAAACACTCAAAACTGCCATTTCTATAGCAAAGAGTAAAAAAAAATTAAATTGTTTTTTTTTCACATCTTACACCTAACTAGTATAAAAAAATGTGGAAAAAATTTCAAATTTTTTGACCGCACAAATTGCAAGATATTTGCGTTCAAAGTGGAAAATATAAGTTTTTCAATACATTGCGGGACTAGATTTTTTGACTTTGAACATTTTTAACTTAAAATTTTTGTACTACAGAGTTTTGAGCTTTAATTCTTTATAGTGGAGGATTGAGTTGAGAGTCTAGGAAAAAAAATTCAATAAAACTTAATTATCATTCTTAAAAAAATTGTTAAGTAGAAGTAGGTACAAGATAGAAGGAAAATCTAAAATATTCATATATTTTAGATGGAATTAAAATGCACTAATCCCAATGGTGAGATTGTTCTAGCAAGTAAACTAAACCATACAAAAAAAAAAAAAAAATTGAAAAATTTGAAAAATTGCATTCAAAAATGAATCCTACAAGTTATTTTTTTCAAGAAGATGCTCTAATTGCCTGAAAAACAAGAATGTCCATAACTTTCTCATAACAAATCCAAATGAAATGAATCAAAGCTTTCTAGATAGACAAAAATATAATATATGAGAAAAAAATATTTTAAAAAGAAATTCAAATTTTTTCAATTTTTTTTGCTACCTGGACTGCCCTCCGTCCCCTGTTTTGAGCTTATTTGGTCATAACTATTGTTCCTGGGCACCAATTGTGAAAAAAATTATATTCCCAAAAAGCTTATCAGTTTTTCTATCTTCAAAAAAAGTTTCAAAAAATCACAAAAAAATTTCAGTCCGTAGGTACCTGCCCGAAATCGCATTTGTCCCGCAAAGGGACAATGGTTCTTTAGGGGTTAGCTAAGAATATAACAAAACAAACACGACACCAAACTCAATCACATCTGGGTTTCAATGCTCCAGGGTGTTTGGTCCTTTGTTTTTCCAAAACTCCAACTCCTGGTCCTACCTTTCACACACTTTACGATTAACTCTAATGTTGCAAACACTAAATTTCATTATTAGTACAGTCACAATTATAGGTGTGTATACCGGTGTGGACCGCATTGTAACAAGCCAACTGGGAGCAAGAAAGCTACAACATGGTGGACAAGGGTTTAGGGTCCAACACCGTTTAGGGTTTCATATCTGTGTTTCTTGAGGTCTTCTTACTTTTGCTTCACTTGTGCTGCTCTCTGTTGTGTGTTTCACAATTACTCTCCCTTTGTTTGTTCTTCCAAGTGCACTCCCAATTGCGCGTTAGCTGCAGGCACTATCTCGGGTTTTATTGTAATTGTGCAAAAACTCTTTGCATTTTCTAGAACCCTGTTTCCCGACTGTTTCCCGAAGTTGTTGCGTGGTTCGTGGTGATGGCGGGTGCAGGCAAGCTCCTGGGAATAGACAAGCTGCGGGTGCAAAACCTCCTCGTGGCGGGCGGCCTCACCTCCTTCGTAAGCGCCGTCTACTTCTACACCATGAAGGCCGTGGGCTCCGGCGACGACCTTCAAGAGGCCGTCCACATCTTGAACCAAGAGAAGCAGGAGAAAGAAGCGACCTCCGTTGCTCCTTCCGCAGCTTCTTAGCTTCACTTTGCGGACTTTCTTGTAATCTTTCTCATCTTACAGGACAATTTGAACCCCTGCAGGTACGGGAGTCATTTGCACGCCGAGAATTCGAGAATCAATTAGAGCTCCCGACTGCATTTGACCGGATTAGGGTTAGGGTTCTGATTCTAAGCTACACGCATCCAATTTGTGGATGTTTTTGTTCTTGCTGTAAGGTAGCATGGCCTTAACCCTTAAAAGAGGTTGTGGCCAACAATGGCCTATAGATTAGGGTTTAGGAGATTTAGGGCATGAAAATGACTATATTTGGCAAATTTGGAAGGGTTGCCTTATGGGCACAATCATGAATAAAATTTAGAAATTTTTTAGGGATTGATCCGACTCAACATGAAAATTTTATGCCTTTGCAAAGGGTTGTTTTCTTGTATTTATGTGTGTACATCAACCAAAGGCAACTGAGGGGTACCAGTATTCTGTGCATGGTGACTGGCTAGGTCGGTGCAGGGCAGTTGAGTGTATTCTCTGAGCTGTGAGAGAGAGAGGTCATTGGATGCTGAAGTTGTAGTTTTCTTGTGCGCTTTGGGCAATTCTTTAGTTGTTTCTAGTACTAAGTTTGCAATTGCACAAATTTGAAGTGGTGGCGTGGCCGTCTCTGAGGATTGCGACATTGGTGAGTTTTGAAGAGGGAGTTTAGGGGTTTTGATCTTACTTCATTTTTCTTCGATGAATGACTAGCCTTGTCCCCCAACCCCTAATTTGGATTAATTACATTACGGCTGATTGTTGGCTTTGTTGCGTGACAATCTCGTGCTTTTGTGTTAGGGTTTAAGTTCATTTCTGTATTGCACCCTACCCCTTTGATCTTGATGTGTTACAACAGTGTTGGTCAAATTTCTCAAATTTCCTTCTCCCTCTGAGTTCTCTGTTTCTATCACCTTCATCGGATGGGCATTCTTTCACTGTTGTCATCCTGAGGTTGAAGATCACGGGTGATTGCACTCTAGGAAAGGGATCTATAATGGCAGAATTTGCTTAAACTGATGTGAGAAATTCTCGAATTTTTTACTCCACATTTAGAAATAGGTTATAAATTTGACTCCATTGTGCAAGGATCATGGTTTTGATCAAGCAAGCTGGTGTGGAGCAGGCTGTGGTGAATCCAACGACAAATACGTTTTACTCAGTTAAGCGATTCATTCGGCGGAAAATGAACAAAGTGGAAGGGGAGTCTACGCATGTTTCTTACTAGGTTATTCGAGACTCCAATGTTAATTTGAAGCTTGATTGCCCAACAACCAACAAGCAGTTTTTAGTTGAAGAAATTTTTGCTCACGTCAGTGTTTATGGAACTCACTGCTTTTGATTTTGTCCTGTCACATGCGACTGCTTCTCTGCATTGTTATGAATTTACCATGCACAATTTTGAGCGGTAGGTTAACGCAAATTAGTTGTCATTAGAACATCCTTGTGTCCAGGAACATCGTGTCGTCCTGATTCACGTCCTGGTATGCTCTACAGGTTTTGAAAAAGCCAGTGGATGATGCTGGCAAGTTTCTAAACGATGAAGCTGATAAAACAATGATAACAGTAGCCAACGCCAAGCTCCCAAAGATGCAACTCAAATTGTTGCACAACTTTGTAACTTTGGTACATGAAAAAGCTTCTTTCTCTTCGAAAGAGTCACCAACAAATATTGTTGATGTCTTGTGTCCATGGACAATCGGTACATTTTGTTGGAAGGCTCCCCATTGGCCCTAAGCTTCAGCTGGCAGAGTCTCAAAGGCCAGCAAGGTAGAATGAATGGGCTAAACCGGTTGCCATATGACCCATGTGACTTGCACAGTGCCGTCAGATTATCCTCCACAGTTGTCCTTCCATCTTCACCATTGTCTTGTATGCAAACTTCTTGTACAGATGAAGCTCTTTGTAGTTGAGAAATTTTCAAAAATGAATGGTAGTGCGAAACCAGGATCTTACAACACAAGTTTGTTGTTCAATCTACCAGCTCACATTTGAAAAAAACACGGCTCTAAAAGCCATTTCCATCTCGTAGGAAATGTGTTGTACACGGTGGCCCTCCTAAAATACACCTCACAATTCATTGGTAGAAAGAAAATCAACCTCTTTTAAGGGTTAAATGGACCAATTACGGACTGTTCAGCTTTTTTCATAGGCTTCTGTAGACCAAAAGATTTTCTGCTTATTTTTCAGAGAAAGACAAATGAATGTGCCAGAGAACCCAAGTGGTTTCATATTTTTTGAAGCATTTTTGAATTACTTATGAATTTTCAAAAAAAACTATTGTAGGCACCTATTTGTGACCCTAGGTCTTCCAAAATCTGACCACTTGCAACTTCTAAAGTGATTTGAGTAAATGGAAGCGAATGATTGGCTCTTGTAATAAATAATGCTTTTCTCTCGATTCTTTCAATGGCTTGAGAGGTCCATTTAAGATCCACCTAATGTCCATTTCATACCTAAATATAGGGTCGATTTGAAGAGGCCGCTCGCTTTTAGAGCAGACTACCTTAGATTCCGTTTATGAATTCTCGGGGGCTTTACAATGGTAGTGTATTTCCTTGCATCGGAAAATCAACATTACAATTACCCCCACTTTTATTGCAACCACCCCTATTCAAGACATCCTCATCGCAATCACCTCCATTTGAAATGTTTCTATCAAATTTTCTTTCAAATGAATAGATTTTCCCCCAACATATTTATTTTGCAATTGTAAAAAAGAAAAACAAGAAGATGTGTGATTTTGCCAACACTAGAAAAAAATTGTGTTGGAACCCACAAAACCATGTGGAATTGGTTTTGTTGAGTTCCTAGTTTCCAACGCAAAATTCTGCAGAATTCCAACGCAAAAATGCATTCCAACGCAAAAATCTGCATTGGAAACTAGGAACTCAACAAAACCAATCCCATATGATTTTGTGAATTCCAATGCAGTTTTCTTCTAGTGCAAAAACCAAGACTTTAAAGACATGCAAAAGAGCAATTTGTTTTGAAAGTTCTTCATTGAACTAAAAATAAAGGTACTCCAAAATCCAACTTCTACAATTCAAATTATCATCTTAGAATTGGTTCATAAGAGAAACCTGAAAAGAGTTATCAATTATAGTGACTTAAACATCAACAAAATTCCTTTACATATTACTATCTACTGTGATTACAGGATCACGTAGTTTGGCCTCTTCCTCCCCTCCAAGAAAATCCCGTACCGTTGATCAGTGGGAAACAAAACAAATAAGCACCTCCCCTACCGTCGATCAAACATAAATTGAAAACAAGTTCTCCAGAACCCAAGGCTGACTCCCTCCTTGATCAGGCCATTAGGATTTTGAGGGGGATCCCCTAGCCTCCCCATTAGTGTTTTGACGGATATTGAATACAAATACTGAATATGGTATTGGATACTGAGTACGCACATACAGAGTATGGATATTGGTTACAAATACAAATGGTATACATATTGGAATCACATAATCCCATATCATTTGCAAGGGGGGCTGTCTCAAAAAAAATACAAGTAACTGAAGGGGGTGGGAGCGCGTGTAGAAATTTAATGTATTTAATCTCAAGGATTAATCAAATTGAAAATGAGTGAAAATCTTCACTATACACTCAAAAGATAGAACATAGAAGATACTATGCAAATGTTCACTTCAACAGATTTGAAGTTAGAATTTGAGAAAAATGCAAGGCTTTTCAAGAGAAAATGGAACAACTTTGATTACATTATCAAAAAAACACTAGAAAAATGTTGCATATCTTATTGTAATCCATATTCTACTTTATTCATATAGCGAAGAAGAATTTAAAAAAAATAATGAGCTGAAGAAATTGTTCAAACTTTGTACAAATAAGAATTTTTTTTTGAAATTGTTGGAATTAATGTATAAATCAAATACTATACCAAAAGACATGGAAAAAGAAGAATTACTACATAAAAGGAAAGAAGTGAAGATGGTTTTACTTGAATTTCAAAGCTACTTTTTTAAACAAAAGGTCTTTTACTTTTTATATTTTTTTTTATACTTCAAGGTTGGTTCTTACCATAAAATTATCTAGGGCAAAGTGTATCAAGTATTTTGTAATTAATAAACAAGATTATCACTCATCAAAAATGCATGTTACCAAGTAAACTAGAGTATTTTTGTAATTTTAGTATCAAAAAAAGAATATCACTATAAAAAATGTTGTGACCGAAACAACTAAAATTCAACTAAAAACTGTTGATTTTTCAATCATTTACGGAGCATTGTTTTGGACAAAATGTAACTAAAAACTATTTTTTTCCTGTTGTTTTAAACAAATAAAATAAATATAAATAAATAAATAATTGATTTTTTTTTTTTGTTGCCCGGATTTTATGGGCAGTAAAAAAAAATTTAACAGCCCACCAATAGGTGGATCGCCCCCTAGGCAGGTCGTCAATGAGCAAACTCCACCTAGGCAATCCCCCAATGAGTAGGCACCACCTAGGCAACCCGCCACGCGGGTGAGTGTTGCCATGAGGTTTTGAATCTTGAACCTGTGTTTGAGGTCCAAGGTTCTTAGCCATTGCATCATGTGTAGTTATAAGTGTTTGAATTGTATGTAGAATTTCATGTATTTAGTTTTTGCAACTATTTTTCGTTTGCTTTGTAAAGTCAGAAGACTTTGGAGGCCATTTGGACATAGTAAAACAACTTTTTTCAAAAAACTTTGAACTAAGAAAAGTTGTAAAATAAAATAAAATTTCATCTCCAAAAATCCGTTTGACATTTGGAGTCTCTAATCAAAAGTTATGGACAAAATTCAGAGAGGATGTTTGAAATTGTCAAAAAAATTGTCCCTTTCAACTCCTCTTTGAAATTTGCCCATAACTTTTGACTGGAGGCTCAAAATCTTAAACGGATTTTTGAACATGAAAGTTAACTTGATTTTACAACTTTTCATGGTGCAAAATTTTTTGAAATTTTTTTTCTACTATGCCAAAATGACCACCAAACTCTACTGACTTTAAGAAACACCGAATTGTGAATAATTAAGTTAAATAAAAAAATTCACAATGAACATAGAATTCCAACAATGGTGTTTTATATGTTGCCAAAAGGAAGAAAATTTATTAATTTTTAATACTTGTAAGTAAAAACCATATGCTTGTACGCCTTTCAACTTGTGGAATTACATCAACAATCTTGTTGAGTATGTATAAAGAATTTCAAACATATTAGATCTAATTGCCATAGCTGCCTAAAACTAACTGTTGCTAACAAAATGACTTTTAATTTCAAACATAAATTTTTAATTGCAACTTGATATAAATTAGTTTAATTTTTTTTAGGCATAGAGCTAGTAGTAAAATACACCTTGGGTAAAAATTTTACAAAAATTGTATTCAACAAATTTATATTGCATTTGAAAAAACTTGCATAAAAGTAGAGAATGGCTTAAAAATATATATGCCCTATGGCCTTAAGGATTAATTAGTTATTCGGCATCAATATGCCGACCTTGTCTTATTGCTACGGTACAAGAACATTTCAAAATCTTCCAAAATTTAATGAATGTATTATACAGTGTTCAAAGATTTCAAAAGATTTTAGAAGATTCCAAAAAGATTCTAGATTCTCTAAGATTCTGTTGATTTGGTCATTGCACTACTCAAATCAATAGAAAGGTTAATGCCATTTTGTTGATTTTTACAAAAAGTTCAAAAATCAATGGAAATGGCCATTCTACTGTCCCAAATAACAAAAATTAGTTGCTTTTTTGTTGATTTGGTTATGGTTTTCTAGTAGTGTATGTAAAATACATACAACTCCGAAATTCATGGCCAAAAAAATGCTAGAAATATATCATATCTATGCCATTTGTAAGTCTGAATATTATCTTACAATTTAGATTTAAGTAATTAAATTTAGATTTAGACCAATTCAAATTTGTGTTAAATATATTAGAAATTGTAAGTTTATTCATATCCTAATTAATTGGTTGTTTTTATCAGGTCTATAATTCTATTTTTGAATACACAAACAACAAAAAAGGGATCATTCTACATCCAATGAAAGATATGAATATTATTCAACTAGACATTCAGTTGATTTAGTATGTCTCTATCAACTTTCTAATTTTTCAATTTGTTTACTAAAATGACTTCTTTTTTATATTCTGAATTTTTTGAAATCATTTAGCTTGGGCAAAAGCTTAGGCTTTTGATAATCTATAACTAAACATCCTGGAGATAAGTTAATGGGTTACTTGTAGTAGCTTAAAAGTGGCTTTTTGGGCAAAAAATAATACATTTCTTCTTGTTTGGCAATCTTTGAAGTACATTTGAAAAAGAACTCCAAATATAAAACAACAAAACTCACTTAGTATACTTGAAAATAAAAAAATTTGCTTGCACATTAATATGACTGTCTGAACACATCTGTTGTAGAAAATTGATTGCAACTGTCTTTAAATTTTTGAATTGAGATAATGTAATTTGAATCTTACTTGCTTTTCATCGACATTTGACATTCTTCATAGAAATATGGTTGGTCACTTGATATGAAATAAATGAAAGAAACAAAAGGCACTAGAATTTTGGGATGGAGGGAATATTATTGAAGTATTGAAAATTATGATTTTTACAAGTACTTTAACCAATAGTTAGGTGCCCACAATTTATTTGGTACCTAGTTTATCTTTATTCCTAGTGACTTATGCAAATTTTTGGGAGGCATTGCTTATTAATGCATCACATTGTTGGACAACAAGAAAACCTTTTTTCCAAAAAAAATTCTGCATAATAAAATGGATTTTCTAATATAATTGTAATACAAAGTCACTAATATATATACATCCTAATATGTTTTCTAAAGAGTTGAGTACAAAGTGAATAATATTATTGAAGTGTTAAAGTTTACTTTTAGTCAATCTTAAATGCAAAATAAATAAACTGTATTTTTCATGAATTGTTAAATTGAAAGGCATTGAGAATGATTGTAGTTAGACTTTTTATTCTAGAAAATCCCTATTTAGTTTTTCTAAGACAATATAGGAAGATATTTAGTACTTAAAAATACATATAAATAAAAATAACTCAAAAATAGCTAATTAATTTAAAAAGGGTTAGGGATATTATTATAAGAGTTAAAAGTTAAAAGTTAAAAATAAAAATAAATAAAAAAGGTAAAAGTAAAAACCAAGAAGACATTGCCTTTGGGAAGGGTTGTGACCTTCCCGAGGCAAGCCTATATAAAAGCCAAAGAAAATTGTTTCGATGGCATTGGTATGACCCACTTATTTTAATATATATTTATATACTTATTTATGCAAATTGTGTGATTTGTGTTTATTCTTGTGAGAATTTGTAATTGTTATTGTGAGAGAATAAGTAATTTCCACATTGTTGTGTATACTGGTTGCACTCTATATGATGAGGCTGTAAATGAGTGAAATTGGAAGTTTGTAAATGGAAATTTGATGAAGGATTGAAATTGATTTAAAGAGTAAGAATAAATTTCATTGAGAGAGAGATTGATTTCAGAAGCTTGTAGTGATTGTGGAAATTCAAAGTCACTGCTGCATCCTAGTTCAAACACGGGAGTTTGATCCAATTTCGGAGCCCAATCGGAAGAACATGTGCAAGGATCGTTGGGGAGAAGGAGAAAGTGCACTGTAACGTCGACAATCATCCCACAACCAAACCTTGTTGATTGAAGAGATCCAGGACGAATTCCAGTGATGCAAGCAATGTAGAAAATTTCAGAAATTTCCAAAGTTGTGGATTTCAAGGATTGGTTTCCTCACGCACAATCTTACTTCAGATTGGATCCCTCATGACCAAAATTTTGTCAAGAACTGGAACAATCAACCGAGTTTTGAGCAATTCGGACTTGAGAAACGCTTGAACGTCGTAGCAAAGCAAGAGAATTCGGCGCCTATCAAAGCGTCAAAATTCCATCAATTGATCGAATTTGTGAGTTTGGGGAAGGTTGAAAAGATCAAATTGATTGATTGCATAAACAAATCTGGACGAATCGATCAAAATTTTGCAATCGGAATCAGAATTGGAAGCCAGCATAGTCGCTGCAACAAGCTGCAGAACCTACAGTTCGAATTAGGAATTTGATCCACGGCCATAGGGTGCGGCGCACGGTCATAGGATCCAGATCGCGCGGTCATAGGGCCAGATCTTGTAATATGTGATTTTTGAGCTGAATTTCTTAGTTTTAAGTCATTTTTTCATGGCCATAGGGTCATATTTCGTGGTTTTATGGCTGAATTAAACGGCTTTAGGGTCCAGATCATGGTGATAGGTACAATTGCATGGTTTTAGGTCCATAGACTACGATTTAAGGTCTTTATATTAATATTTTACAAATTTTAAAGTGGTTGGTCTTGGGGTTTTATATGTTTGGTCCAACTTGTAATTTGTTCTAATGTTTGTGTGAATTTAGGGATTTAAACAATGTTGGTTTAGACCATTTGACCATTTGACCATTTGACTTCAAAGTGTTGGAGAAAAGCGAAAAAAAGAAAGATCAAATTTGGATATAAAACTTAAATCCACCATACTTTGCATTAACTAAGACAATTTGATCTAGAATTGACGGACTTAGGCATTTTGCATTAAGATTGCTCATGGCGAGCACTTACTAGACAATTTGACCAATAAACATAAAAAGGAATAATTAAAGAATTATTTGTATTATTTTCAAAGTATTATCTTGGAATTGATTAAGTCCTAGATCATTCATTGCATAAGATGATTTGACCAAACCTAAAGTTTTGACCAGACTATTTGACCACCTTGTAGAACATTATGTAGGATTGGGACTTCATACATTGTGTCTGCATACATTGATAAAGGACTGAGAACAAAATTCAAACCCTTGGGAATAAGAGTGTTTGTGAAATACAAGACTAAAACCAGGTATTTTCAAGTTTTAAGTATTATTCTATTTGAAGAGTGACATTAGTCACATAAACGTCAGACTGATTAAACCTTTCCCTACAAAAATCCCTATACTAGTGTTTTCTTGGATTTTGTTAGAAAAGGCAAAACCTAGATTACAATGATTCTGACAAATTTTCTATAATTTTTTCAAATTAAATTGTGTACATCATTTATATACACAATGCAAAACATATTCTTTTCTAATGAGAACTTCAATTTTCATGGAAATCACATATTATTTGTGACACATCTAAATTTGTCCAAGACACCTTCAATTATTAAAAATCAAGTACATGCACCTATAATCACTGTTGTCCACAATACAACACTGTCATACCAAAAAATGACACTAAATCCAAAAAATTGATTGCACAAGAAGTACAAATCAAAATGTACAAACCTATTAGAAAATGTCAATCTTTGGTATACCTAGATTTAGATTTAATACTTTAAAAAAATTCATTAACGTATTTACCACTATTCAAATTATGCACGCTAATGTGCTTTACCAATAAGATCCATTTAAAATAATTCATGCTTAGTAATTGTAAATATGTCAAGTTGATGTTGGTGACGATTATAGGTGCACTTACAGTTGTCGTCGACGTCTGGTGTGCTACGTCACCAGGCTCGTGGCCACTGCACGTCCGTCCGTCTCATAAACGTCCGGCTGTTTCACAGACGTTCGTCCCATCCGACGAACGTCCATCTCGTGAACGTTCGTCCTCCTGATGGACGTCCGTCCTCAACAGAGCCGCTCCTCTTCTCTTCGCTTCTCTTCACCGACTGTTGCGAGAACACGGCGTCGCAGTGCCGTGGTGAGGAATCATCGCCCTCCTCACCCATGCGCTCCTTCTGTTGTCGCCCTCGTGACGATTCTTTTGCAGAGAAGATCGTGTTTTTCTTTTGATTGTAATTTTGTTTCCATGTTTTGTTGCGCTTGAACGCGAGAGGACGGAGGCAATGGCCGCGTTTTCAGCTGCTCGGCAGCTCCTGCGGAACCGATCTTGCTCGATCTTGCGAAATCCCTTTGAAGCGGCTATTGCCTCTGCTTCTGCTTCAAATTCTTCGTCGTCTCCCTTATGGAGGTCACAAATGAAATCAACGGTGCATTCCTGGACGAACCCTAGTGGCCATCCTACGAATTGGCGGCTTGCTTTTCCATCGGCAAGGTGATCACCTGCGCTTTCCTTTCTGATTTCGAAGATTTGTGAATGGGTTCGAGTTTCGAGTCAATTGGAAGATTGAGCAGGAATTGGATTTGAGATGAATTGCTTTGTAGGTTAGCATCGTTTGCCTGGGCTGTATCCATTGAGAGCAAAGCTTTTCGAGTTTTCTAGAGTTTTGTGTTTCTGCAAAGGATCGTTACGGGGTTAAACTGAATTGGAATTGGAGATCGTTTAAAATCTAGAGGCGGAAATTGGTCTTCTGTTCCTTTTGGCAGTTTTGAGTAGGTCATACTGGTGCTGTTACAAATGCACTCATTTGTTAACTAATTCATGCAAGGTTCTTCGCTGATTTCGCTGATTTCGCCCTGTCTGAATTATATTTCGCTAAATAAGATCAATCAAATTGTTAATTTTGAAATCCAGAATCTTTGTCGTTTTTAGTGTTTGTAGGGACTAGTGAATTTTCAGAAGGAATTAGAATTCGCTAGCTATGGGGGTAAATGAGATGAAGCGATTTTCACCAATTGACTTATATTGATGCCGAAGAAATCCTTTGGTAGGTTGTTTTTTAGGTTTCACTGTAGTACGATTAATGCACTTGCGTATAGGGGATCACTGTATGAGACATACCCTGAGAATTCTAGGGTTCCCGATTCCTTGGATTTTATATTGATATATTTGATTGCCTGTGCTTTGCTTGATCAATCAGTGGTTTGGACATTGGGAGAGGGTTTGCAACAAGGGCCAAGAGAGTGGATATAGGAGCTAGGGCAAGACAGTTACAAGCTCGACGGCTATGGACCATCGCATTGTCTGGAACAGCAGTAGCTGGCTTTGTTATTGTTATTTTGAACACCTTTCAAGAGAATCTCATGTATTATATCACGCCTTCACAGGTATGGGCTTGGATTTCAAGGCAAATTACGTTAATTTGGAATGCATACAGACTTCTGTACAGTCTCTGGTGATATCTGTATCAGCGAGGGCTGATCGTTTTTAGGGTTTTAGAGAATATGGTCTGAAAATATGTTTTTAGATGACATGGTCTGAAATATGATTTAGACATATTCTGAAGAGGAGTTTCCGGAGAGGATGTTGTAATAAATGGTGTAGATTGTGCAACTCCACTTGCAAAGAAGGATTTAATTGTTATAAAACTTGATTGGGTCTGTTCTATTAGTTTGGATATTCCTCTCTTAATTTGTTCTGACCTTCGCAGGCTTTGGAGAAATTTTTCCTTGATCCGACGAAAAATAGATTTAGGCTTGGAGGCTTGGTCTTGGAGGGCAGGTTTGCTCTCTTCTGCATTGGCTTTGTGTTGCGCAAGCTAGACTAAAGAATAAAAAGGTTCCCTCATGCAGCAGAGATGAGTTATAAGAAAAAAAATTTATTCACAAGTTCGAAGCCTTCTTACTTTTTTGGAAGCTTTTATGTAACACGGCAGCCGGATGGATAGGAGACCTAGACTTTACCAAGAGTTTGTGATTTGAAGCTTCTGAATGATTTTCATGACTAGGTCCTTTATGCATCTCTGAAGTGGCAGTATGACTAACATGTTTTTGTGTTGCTGCTTCAGTGTACACCACTTCAAGAATTCCACAGAGATGGAATTTGTTGTAACAGATCTTGCAAATGAGGTATTCGCTATTCTATTCTTCTATTTCTTTGTGTGTTTCTGTCTCGGCATTCTTGTTTGACCCCTATGCTCATTTGACGTTATTGAGGCTGGATTTGATCTCCATCGCTGTTGCCTTCCTTTTCTGGGATGCATCTGCCCCACGTGTGAGATTATAGAACTTGACCCTCTTAATTTCTCGATCATTGCGCTTGGTCAGATTCTTGTAAGGTACCGTGGAGCATTGCCAGACTTGTTCAGGGAAGGACACTCAGTAGTGGCAGAGGGATTTGTCCGCCCATTTGATCATTACCCGGGCGATCTTGCTACTGGTGCTGACCAACACGCAAGTCTTACCGCAAAGGCAAAGGAATCAGGTTGCTACTTCGCAGCTATTGAAGTTCTTGCCAAGCATGACGAGGTAACTCCTAGGAACCTCTTAAGTGCTCAATGTCCCCCGTGGGGTCTTTGTATCGATAGTATTGCAATTTCGATTAGAAGATGATGTTTGTTGGATTTTGTCTTGTATAAAATAGATCGTCTTAAAAATCCGTCTCAAATATCCAGATGTACATTTTGATTTTGAAAATTCAATGTCATAAAATAATACTAGCATCCTTCAGCAGTACAAATGAATACTAATTCTTCATATCTATAATATACTTGTTGCTAATATTTGCATACATTTTGAATTCTGTTTTGAAATTCTTTACATCAAATTTCTTCAAACTTTGTATTTAAACACATCAGTCTAGCAAATTTGAGATTGTAACTGCACAGATACTAACATCGATTTGATTTGTAACGACTCTGTATTGATTGAAGTAAATTTTGAGAATTGGAAAGCTACCAATCTTAATATTTCTAGAAAGGCTCTCACTTCGAGGTCTACGAACAGTTGAATTGATTATTAGAGTAATCAACGATGGAAACTTTATATGAGTTCTGAGTTAGAAATGTACTTCTTGGCGATTACCGTATCTGCCTATGTAGACTCTATTCTGCCTCTTGAGATTGAAGCTGTGGCTTGCTACAGAAATACATGCCAAAAGAGGTTGCTGCAGCTGTGGCGAAGAACAAAGCCATGCAGGAGAGTCGAGAACAAGCGCCAGCACTCTTGACAACAACCGCAGTGGCAGCAGCAGCGACAGCTGTTCCTCCCCCTCCTCCCCCGTCTGCTGGAGGTCCCAAGAAGAAGGGAGTTGCACAAGCGCCAGCAGTCGCTCAAAGATACGAAATCAGTACTTGACTAGTAAGAGTGTTCTCATTGCCCAAGAGACTTGGGGCTAGTACTTATGAGGAATATTTGAATGCATGGTTGATTTGCCATCGGAGTTCTTTACAATGGTTTTTTACTTCTCCGTTGATTCGCAGTTAGTCAATTTTGCAGATGGTTAGAAGAGAAAGGTTCAACATTAGTTTAGAGGTAGAGCCCCTTTGACATGGTAGAGATTATTTTCTGGGTGATACAACTTCACTGTTTAGGGATCATAAACTGAGGACTTTTTTTCTTAGTGCCTGAATCCTCTTTGTAGCAATCATTCCTATTACGGTACTGGTCATCTAATTTGATGACACAGTTTTCATTCTCATCACTTCATGTACAGTACATTATGGAATGATTTTACCACCCCAAAACTTGTAAGTTTCATAAGGAGTAATATTGTTTGGGTCTCTTCACAGACCATACGATGGGCAATCCACATGAAAAAATGAACATTTCACTTGCACCCAATTACTTAATTTCATAACAATGCACATTTGCTTCATTTCAATACCTAAATCTAGGAATGTCATTCTTCTCTCAATCATGAGAAGCAAATCTCATAAGACAAGTATGACTATCCTAGATTTAGATTCAAGAATATAGAAGGAATGTACATATTGATGCAATTAAGTGGGAATTGCAATTAGGTGTACTTACCTTATATCGCTTTGCCTTTTGCCGTGTAGCCCCAATTCCTTTCAATTAAAACTACAAACTTTTTAACCCCCAAATGCCCAAGGCTTTTTTTGAGCTTCTAAAAATTTCCTCTAAATTGAACAAAAAACAAACATTTTGATAACTTATATCAATTTTTTTGAATTATAACCGTAAAAATTCCGAAGTTGTTTGAACATCTGGGGTTTGATATCATTGAAGGGAAGCCTTCAAGATGCATAGGTCCATATTTATCAATTTCTGCATGACGTCAAGTAGAGGCAACGACAGAGGATTGTGCCACTGCTCTGCCTGTATCAAATTTGGCAGCGTGCAATAGAATCAATTCAGTTGTTAGCTTAAGATTAAAAAATATGTCTCACTAATGTCATAAAACACATTCGGAAACCTCACTTGCAAAATTCTCCTCAATTCTGCTCAACTAAAATCGACTCAAGAAATGGGTAATTAGAGCATAGTTGAAGGTTTCCAATCAATGAAACAAATTAGCAAATAGGCAATAGGATGCATTCATAGGCAAATTAGGCAAATGGAATGCATCCTGTTGCAATCTCATAACACATCTGACTCACATGTAAATTCAACTGTTCAAACAGGGACTTAGTCCTTCAACTGTTGAAGTACCTCCGGTGCAGTGCTCTAGTCCCCACGACTACGATCCCTTTGAACCTTCAAAATCAGCTACAACTCTTTCTTATTTTTTCAAATAGTCGCAAGGCCGACTAATATTCTGCAAATTCTCCTCACACAAGTACATTCGAAGCCTTCAATCCCCGTGTAATATATCATGCTTCTCGTGCAAGATGAGCATGTCCTCAGCTATACTCCGCATCAACTGAATGACTTAAATCATTCAATGGAAACTATTTGTGAGTTTCATTCGACGGTCAATGAGCAACCACGGTAGATCACCCCACCGTCGGTACATCAGAAAGGCTAACCTTCCATTCACACTCGCATCCTCCAACAAAGTTCCTCCCAGAATTGTATTCAAGGGCAAGTCATACAGAAACTTATATTTGGAACGAGCTGACAACATTCCAACGGGCCATTGCGATTGGAAAGATTCGAGAGAAACATCCATCTCCTTCATCACCTTCACCACGAGATCAAAAGGACAAGTCAATTGCAAGTGAGCCTCATAAATGTACGCTCGGCGATCCAACACTGATCTTCTCACCCAACATCAAAGTATCAAATTCTGTGAAGAAACGACCACACTGAGGATCTTGCTTAAGCAACTCAAAGTGTTTACGGTGGTAGGCCTCCGCTGCCCACTGTGTTTCAGTCGTGGAAGAACCCAGTTCACAATAGTGAACTGTCGAGGACTCCCATCTCGTCTTCGGTCTGAGTACTAAAAGTACTAAGAACTCCGTTTATAATAAGGCATGAAGCTCTCCGGTTGCCTTCATTTCTTTCACTTCATCCACAAACTCAGTAATTTCTCTTTTCCTAGCTTCCTCTTCCAAAGCTTTCTCCTGCGTTAATCCATTCACACAATGTGTCGCACTGTTCCAGAATCACATGGACGATGGTGACAGATATGAAATTTTATTCAAGGAACTTCTTCAAGTGCAGGAAATGGTGATGATCGAAGAGGTATGCATGATCCGTGAGTTTATCTTACCTCGAGGTGAGTCTCATATTTTCTGGTTTGGCGGTAGAATCAGCAATACCGGTAGCTCTTTCTGTCTGATCGTGGAGCAGGGCTCGCATTCTGTACTATTTATAGGCTTTCATCTGCAAGGACATTCATACTTCATTGGTCTAGACAGAAGTACTTGCCACCCTAATACTTGTACATATGTTTCTCAAATCAATTCCACTTCACAATACGTCATTCATATTAATACTTCACTTAAATGCGTTTCAAAATTTTAAGCAAGAAACCAGTTATTTGGTCAGAGTCCCTGCCACCAGGATTCTTAAGTTTAACTTTAGACAACCAGCAACGAGAGGAGACAAAATCTGTTCATCACGGATAATTAGCTGAAAGGTTAATAGTTTCAGTTATGTCACCCCTTGTGAGATAGAAGAACTCTTTAGCTGTGACAATGAAATTAGACAAAATAACTTTTCAAGATTCGAGTATAAAATACTGAATTACGCATAAATTCAATTCTCACAGCAACTTGGAAGGTATCCTCTCTCTTTTGCCATTATCTTGCCTGTTACATTCACAACCTCAGGTTGGATTCACAAAGATGTTGGAATCAACTCAAGTGAGCGACATGCACAGACCAAATGGACCACAAGGGTCATTTTACCTTGAGGCTTCATAATGCATGCAACTATATACACAATACAATTTTACGTTTAGATGACAAAGAACATCCAAAACTATTGTGCATCTCATTACACTAGGAACTCTACAAGTCCAAATCCCAACAACATTGGAGACTTCTTATTGATCAAAAAGAAATAAAACAAGACAAATTTTAAACTTCTTAGCTTCAGTAATTAAAAAAATCATAATATTCATTGTTTACAGCTTCAAACAAATTAGTTTAATGAAGTTGGTACTATTAAGAAGCTAATCCACTCAACTACCTCCAGATTCTCACACTTGCAGGTTTCGCAAAATGTTATTAAAGTCAGAGTGCTAAGATTCAGAATTGAAAACTGGTTGAGAAAAGAATGAAGGTGAGAGGCCACGACATTCCCAGGGTTTAAAAAGAGAAAAGACAGATCGAGGAAAAGGTTGGTAAGTACCAATAATCATAATCAACAGAATCGCACCATGTACATGAATGTACATTGTACACACAGACCTTGTTAGCCAAAAGCACAGAAGTGTCTACACTCCAATTACGATTGCTTGATCCATCTATGCTTAGGTACTGTCCATGCTATTACTACACAACACTAGACAGACGACGAAATCTATGAGGCAAGAAATAGACATAAAGTTCCAGGAAAATTATTTACACAAGTAATATATACACAACGTGAGAATTTCCGCCATCCTGTACGCTTGGAACGCTCAACTCGTAAAGCCCAACTGTCTCCTCTTGCCAGCACCTTCTCAGAACCGCCCAACCTCTGGGAAGCTCAGTATGTACAACACGCCATCCGAGGGTTTATACCGCGGACATCAAAACCTAAGGTTGTGTTGGGACAAAGGCATACAACAGTGCAGTCAGTTCACGTATTTATACTGCTGATACGAATCGCTCATGGCCAGCGAGGGCTCTGCGTGACTGTCGTTGATCACATCAAAATCTTGTGAGTCGCTCGACAGGTAATGCTTCTCTTGTGGCTTTGCATAGTATTGCAAATGATCCTCAGAGTTTCCGTAGGCACTTCTATTGGCATATCCAGCCGGTATACCCTTGTCTCGGCTTGAAGTGTCCTCTGTCGAATTATACAAGTTAGCTGTGAGAGCGCCCTCCCACACCATCACATGTAGACGGATAGACTGGCCAGTTTGTCGGTGAAGCGAAAGCTTGTTGGACATTGAGATAGTGTCATAACACCGAATTGAACCGGAAGACGCAACTAACCACGGCGTGATCTTTTCCCCTCCTAGCCGGGAAATAACAAGCAGCTTTCCTGCCGCACAAGCGGCTTGATACACAGTCTGCAGTCCTGCCCGATCAGCCACTGTGCCCGGGTCCACGGAAGAGACATGGCAAAATCCCTGCAAAGCAAACAGAATTAATTCCTCGTGGTATTTCTGCCGCTCAACAGTAACATCGTTCACTTCATCTAGAATAGTCATCAAGCTCTATCCTAAAATGTGCATAGCCATGAATTTCTAGAGTTGGTCATAACACAAGCTTCAATAGAACGTAGAAATAATCATGCTAGAATGTGCATAGAAATTTGCCAACGTGGCGCAGGCGCAATGGAGAGCCTTTATCTGCCTATCTCCAAACATTTAAAAATGACTCCATGTGATGATAATTTGGAGTCAACAGCTTATGGGACACTTTTTAGAAGGCCATGGCCACACACTAATTTAGAGGCAGCTACACTCCAACGAAGAACAATGGCTTGCAAAATAATCTACTGAAATATACCTCCTCTGTGCAGCTGATGCCAACTCCGAGGCGAGACTCGTTCTCTTCAGGTTTCAGGTCAATCGCAAGCTCGGCAGCTGCAGGGGAGTACCACAATCGTACTGCTCTGACAACGTCCACATCCATGGCTTCTCGATCCTGCACTTACAATTCCCTTGTTAGTACATAACAGGACTTCCGAAATGCCGCAGCTACTTGAAGGGCCCAGATTCTTCAAAATACTGATAACAAGTCCACAGATCACCTATAATTATGGAATATCTTCCGCCAACACTCAAAATACCAGATTCGCCAACATTTGGATGAAAAATTCTAATGATAGACGATTTTACAGATGAATGTACACACATGGATAATACTATCCAATGTTTCGAAACATGCTTACATCCAAGGGTGCGTTTGTCGCCCTACCAACAAGAAAGCAATAAAATTGGTCTACTCTACGAGACCAAATTGTGTCACTTAAAAGTGTCGCGTTGGAGAGGTAGGACGAATCAAAACCTAAATAATTGAACTCAGGAATTGACAGTCATCTATCTAAACAAATAACCATTTCTTAATGTCAAAGCACGTCGTTAAGTTAGACCGTAGAGCCAGAATCTAAGGCAATCGCTACAAGCCTTATTCGACAGGAAATTTCAAACAAAACCCCGTCGTTCTAACATCGGCTATTCCCGCTCTTTCAAATGGTTCTATGGAACCGACGTTCAAGTAATGAGAAGTGTAAGAAAGAAGTAATAGGGGAACCTTATTTACCTGTAATCTATAACAGCCGGTATTGGCAATAACCGCAGGATCCTGCTTGTACCCAGGAACTTGGTAATCTGCAAACTACATTTCCGAAGTATTGCACGTCAGGATCGAACATTCGAACGACTTCAGCAGACCAAGGCGAAAATCAAACTGATATAGGAGGTACTTCGGGACACATGGACGGCATGAACTATGGTCAAAAGCAAAGCTCAACCACCATTTCGTAAACAAACCGAGAAACAATCACATTGATTTAAGAAGTCCAAATTAAAAATCGAATCTTTTGATCAAGCTATCTGCCGGAATCTTCACCGAATGAGAAGCGTCGCGGATTTTGCCCCCAGCCTTTCAATATAAAGGAAATCACAGCTGACATATATGATCGTTGACCACTTACTTGCATAAAAAGGGGCTCTGTCTGAATATTGACGAAGGTGATTGGCACTCCAGACGCCTGGGCAGCGGATAACCAGGCAATAGCTCGAGCCGACGTCTGCTCAACACCAGCGTAGTCGCGAGCCTTGGGTGATAAAGCTGGTGGCATGACAAGGAGGGAAAACACCATCGCGGAACCCGAGACAGGTAAAAAAGTCATCATCTTCTGCTCCCAGGGATAAGAAACATAGCTGTCCTTCAACTTCATACTACTCAACTTCACCAGCAAGTCGTCCTTCTTGGAAAAATCCCTCAGCATCTTGGATGCTTCCAATAACTTTCGACTTTTGTCTGCAGGAAAAAATAAAAAGCATTTGACTCCCTCCAAGTTATCACATGGCCAGCATTCGAAGTTCTAGGACTAAAATATTTACCGATTAAAAAATGGAACACTAACATCACGAACACCAACTTGAATTTCTAGAAAAAAGGTTAGACATAAACCAGCAGACGAAATTTTAGTACACATTCAACTGATGCAAGAGGCAAATTTGAATCATGTCAAGGCTTCCACATCGACAGCTTGTTAAGAGCAAAAACAGTGAAGAAACCTCCAGGACGTAAGATTTTGCGATAGAGATGACCTATAGAAAGTCAAACTACTATTTCAGAACAGGGGAAATTACAGTGAGCACCTTGCAGAACCAGGCAGTCTTGCTCCATGGCATCCACCAATGTCGCTATGTGACTGCTATCAGTAGCGCTGGCTAGTACATATGTCTTCTTCAGAAGGGAGCTCTCATCCGCTGAGACTTTAGCCCGAACTTCAATTACTGAAGAGCCTCTCTTAACTTTAACCTTTATTCCTCCTGAAGCATTGTAGAGTTTCTTCAGCTCACGCATGAGGCCTGTCTTTCCGCCGGCAAATGGGGCTACCAGCATAACTCCACTGTCGCTGCTAACCTGCAACAAACTCTTCAAGATGACTACAATCTCTTTGGAGACTACAACTAACAGTGGCGAAGCCCCCAACCCATTGCCAATCGTACTTCACGACGTTCCTTGGTGGCAGACTCGAAAGTAATCTCCGAGAAACATTAAGCTAATCCAATGACTGCGGAGATAGGACAGATGTGAGTGCGGAGATAGGGCGGGCTGGACAGCGGAAATAGGATTACTCTATTTCGAAAAATAATGGTATTGAGTCATCTACGAAAAAAAGGGATATACAATGGTCTAGGTCTTGATCGGATGGTGAGAATGTACATAATAAACCGCACATTTCGCGAAATATTCTCCACTTTTGTCATGACTAGCCAGGTCTGACCATTGGCGGATTCAAAACTTCCTTCAAGGACATTCTAGACTCTGCAGTAGCATTGCTTGCCAGCAGGGGAAACATCCATTCGAAACTATAGGATGTGCGTACATTGAGTGAATAAACAGCGCATAGCTAAACCATGACATGTACGGCCTAACCAGCGCACAGAGAGGATTCGCAGTACATGAGTGCATTAATATTAACAAACAAAGTGAAGGTAAGCAACCCCTGTAATTTCTTATCATCATTATCTCCGCTGCGAAATAACCCTCGAACAAGGCATTTCTTTCAATTGTTGTTGGTTCCGAAGTGTGGAACCCGCCCCACTGTGATCCTAAACCGTTGCGGCTCACGCTCCAATGATACTTCTAGTCTAGAATAGTTCTCAAATAGACATCTAAGATAGTGTTGATCTCTGTCCAGACAGCATTATGGACTCAACGCGACTTACAAAGAAAAAAAAAGAAAAAAAAGAAAACTGAAAAGCCCTAGATCATTCTGAAATAGGTCACTGTCCTAGTCGAAGAGAAATTTTCGGAAGATTCAAGTGAACCAGAAAGTAAGGCGCAAGACTCTGAAACCACTCGAACGAGCACTACATCCACATTAACAAAATGTCCACAAAAACAGAAACCATTTCGTGCTCCTTTCCGACTGAATTTGATCCCTCCGCATATTTCGGAATCACGAACGCAACAAGAAAATCATCCTTCCTTACCGACTCGACACTTCAAAACGCATCTACATTACACATCTACCAAAACACTACCATTCACGGGGATCAAACAACTTTACCTGAAGCACAACATCTCCACCTAAGAGCTTGCCTTCCGTCCACGTTTCGGCCGGCGTCGACCCGCTCAGTTTCACAGCCACCACAGGACTATTCCCACCCCCCGCCATCTATCTCACACAAACAACTCTTCCCAAACTCTCACTCCACTAAACTCAGAACCTAAAACCGCACACACCTTCCAACATATACAGATCCCGCGAAGAAGATTCGCCCCACGCACGACCGAGTCAAAAACCTCCTCTCAACAGATCCCGACACTCTCAATCCCCGTGTCAAGCCAGAACTCACACTCCCCGTCGGTAAAGCAACGCACACACGACCTTCAAAAAAAAAAAGCCCGCACTCTCTCAGATTCTCTCCCTCCCTTTCCCTCCCTCAGCCAATACTCCGACAACCAAACGGAGTAAAGAACGACAACACGAAGCAAGAACTCGAGCACCGACGACTCTGCAAACAACCGATTCGTGATCTACTCATTTGCAAGAGATCAGGAAGACAAGATCTGTACCCTCTCTCTTCTTCTTCTTCTTACCACCAAGAGCAGAGCTCGACCACCACAAAAGTCAAGACGTGAGCCAAAAGAAGCTATAAAAAAAATTAAAAAAAACACGGAGAGAGGAGTTTGCACGATGATGATCGCCGCTCAAGCAAAGCAAAAGAGTTTCTGTCTCGAGCTTGGCTTGCGATCACTGCACTACAGCGGAAGAGACAACAAACAACAAGAGGTCGGGCTTGTGCGAAATTCTTCTTAAACCTCGTGGAATCGTGGCCCGAGGGGGAAGCGGAAGAGGAGGGGAGACTCCGGCCCCAAGACACGGAGCATCGCACTACGCCTGCCAACGGATTCCTGCCTTCGCGCCGCGCTTCCGGGACAAACACGACGACTGTTTCTTCGTCGGAAACGTCGCGGACGATGACGACCGTTCTGGAGCGGAACGAACTTCGTGGGGGGACGGAACAGGCGGGGAAGGGGCGGAACTGGATGGGGATGACGACCGTTCTAGAAAGGAACTGTCGTCGCTGTGACGGAAAGAATCGTCACTGGCTGAGGAGGACGATCGTTCTGTCGTGGAATAGTTGTGGTGGTGACGGAATTGTTAAGTTAGTGAGTTACGAAATTGTTGAGCCTTGTTCCACTATTCCACCTGAATGGTGGGATGGGGCGTACTCTCACTTGTGAGAGTTAATCGGAAAGTGTGTGCAATGAGGGACTAGGAGCCAGAGTTTAAGAAAAACACGGGATGAAACTTCTTGAAGCATCCAAACTTCATTTAATAAAATTTGGTGCTACGTTTCTTTTATACCATTTTTAGTTAAACCTTCCTCTGATATTTCTTCTACAAACTGGGGTTTACTTCATGATTAACTCTATTGTGTGACAAGACTTTGCACAAATTTTTCCTTTGTTAATGTGTATTTATTTGTCCGAATTTTAACGATTCCACAATGTAATTCACAAGCAATGGCAAAGCCCTTGAGTGAAGAAGTGGTTTCATGTTTTTTGATTTAGCTCCCATAGCACCCATCATCATGCATAATTATTATTGAAGGTGAGGAACTGAAGGATCCTCTTCATTGTGTTGATGAAGATTATAGAGAGGTTGGAGATGTGGTGGTATTAATGTTCAAAGAGAATCATAGGTCAGTTAATTGTTAGCCAGTGGAGTTGAAAAAAAAACAATTACAATTTGAAAACATCAATTTGAAAAAAATTGGTGAAATAATTTATAAAATTTCTATTCAGAGAAAAAAACAGAGAAAAACATGAGATTCAGTACTTAAAAAAACAATTCAATATAAGAATCGGAGAAAAACAAGCTCGGTAAAGCTCAAAAGACATTCCCAACACTAAGAGGTATGTATCCATCAGCATCTTTAGAGCATCTATTATGCAACTTGTTTGTGAGTACAATAACCGAATAGATGTGGTGGATCCTTTTGAAACCAATCAATCACCTACTCATCACTATCGTTACCAGTGGCATGAAACTCACAGACTCTTGAGTCTATCTTCTATAGTGACACTATGACAAGTTCCAAAGATATGTATCCATCATCATCTTTAAAGCATCTACTATACAACTCATATGTGAATACAATAATTGAATAGATGCAGTGGATCCTTTTGAAACAAATCAATCACCTACTCATCACTATCGTTCTCACTAGCAAACTCACAGACTCTCGGGTCTATCCTCTATCCGACAGTATGGCAGTTTTTGGACAAAGATCCTTTGAATTGTCTCTTTGTAGAAAGAGACATTTAGAGAAAAATAGCTCACCAAGCTCAAAAAATATCCCGAACACTAAGTGGTATCACTGGTATCCATCAGCATCTTTAAGGCATCTATTATGCATCTTATATGTGAATACAATTACAAAATAGATGCGATGGATCCTTTTGAAACAAATCAATCACCTACTCACCGCTATTGTTACCACTTGCATGAAACTCATGGATTCTTGAGTCTATCCTCTATATGACACTATGGCAGTTTCCAAAGAAACTTTGAATTGTCTCTTTGACGATGGCTAGTAGACCCATGATTTCTATGCTTGAAAGGGCAAAATCTTTTCGTATTCCTTCTTCTAAACTCAAATTGCCAAAGATTGAATTCCAAAAGTGATTAAGAATTTTGGGTCTCAAATTTCCACTTCTAATGTGGCTATGTGTTGAATATTGTGCAATGACCATTTTTAATTTTAATTTTTAATAGTAAAAAAATTAATGGTAGCTCTATATCAATATTAGTCAACTTTTTCTTACTGTCAACTATAAGAGCATTGTTGCATGTACCCCGCAAATGTGTTGAGCACAACATGGAATATGACGTGCCTTCAACAAAGGCCTCACCCTAGACTCACTAATAGGAAAATGATAATGGTGTTCATCAAATAAGCTTGCCCTTGATATCATTACTAGTTATCTATTTTTGGTCTATTAGAGAGCCTAATATCCGGATAAACGTTTATTTAATTTTATCATATTGTGTGGTTATAGTCAAGGTTTGAGATGGTCTAACCTCACATCTTAGAGATAACAGTACCAATCTAAGTTGAAACTTAACCCCTAAGGTTCCATGACTATATTTTCACCGAAAACACTCAAAAATTGCCATTTTTAGTACAAGTACCAAATTTTTGAAAACATGTAACCGTAGGATCTTACAGTAAACTAGTTTTAGAAGATGTGGAAAAAATTTCAGAATTTTCCACAATGCGGATTGGAAGATATTAGCATTTGAATTGGCAAAAATCCTTTTTTTGTCCCCGCGAAAAACAGGGCAGCTGCACTTCACAAGGTCACATTTGTATGAAAAAATGTCCAAAATGGTGGTGCTTCTTTGAATTATTTTTCCTAAACAAGTTGACTACATGCTTAAAAATTTTCAAATCATTTGGAATTGTACAACATATACAAAAAAAATAGTAAGTAGAAAGAAGTAGAGAATGATCCAAAATACTAAATTGTTAAGAATTTGATTATGGAATTGAAAAATGTCAATCCAATGGTTGTAATGTTGTAATAAACAACCTAAATCCTGTGATTTATTTTTTTCAAAAAACATTAAAAATTGAGTTAAATAAACAACTTCAAAGTTTATTTCAGAGTAGAGAATCCGTAACTGCCCGCAAACTAAAAAAACTCATAACTTTGTACTCATTGGTCGAAATGGAATGATTTAAAGCTTTCCACGTATATATAACTCTAGAAAACCAATATCAAATTTTTATTTTTGAAAAAGTGATTTTTCCAGATCTGCCCGGGTTGCCCGCCCCGTAAAAAAAGTAACATATTAGGCCATAACTTTTGACTCCTATTTCGAAATGTCATGAAATTTAGTGCACATGAAAGATATTCCTTGTCCCCACCTTCTATTAACCCCTAAAGGACCAACATGCCTTTTTTGGCAACATAGATATTTTGGGCAGGTACGTGTGACTGGAGATTTGCATATTTTGGGCTGAAATTTTTATAGAAGGTGGGGACGAGGAATATCTTTCATATGCACCAAATTTCATGACATTTCGAAATAGGAGTCAAAAGTTATGGCCGAATATGTTGTTTGTTGGTCAACTCGGGCAGTCCGGGCAGATCAGAAAAATCACTTTTTTCAAAAATAAAAATTTTGAAATTGGTTTATTAGATTTATATATACGTGGAAAGCTTTGAATCATTCCATTCTAATCAATGAGTCAAACGTTATGAGGATTTTTAGTTTGCGGGCAGGTTTAGATTGTCTACTCTAAAATAAACTTTGAAGTCGTTTATTTCACTCAATTTTCAATATTTTTCAAAAAAAAAAATTGTAGGATGTAGATTGTTTATTACAACATTGCAACCATTGGGATTGGCATTTTTCAATTCCATAATTAACTTCTTAACAATTTAGTGTTTTGAACCATTCTCTACTTCTTTCTACTTATTATTTTTTTCCTATATGTTGTACAATTCCAAATGGTCTGAAAATTTTCAAGCATGTAGCCAACTTGCCATGAAGAATGAATCCAAAGAAGCACAACCATGTTGGAATTTTTTTCATAATAATTTGACCTTGTGAAGTGCAGCTGCCCGGTTTTTCGCAGGGCCAAAAAAAGGACTTTTGCCACTTCAAACGCTAATATCTTCCAATCTACACAATGGAAATTTCTGAATTTTTTTTCACATATTCTCAAACCAAAATACTACAAGATCCTACGGTTACATGTGTCCAAAAATGATATTTTTCAAAAATTTGGTACTTGTACTAGAAATGGCAATTTTGGAGCATTTTTGGTGAGAACACAGTCAAGGAACTTTAGGGGTTAAAATTTCAGCTTAAAATATGAAAATCTCTAGTCACACGTACCTGCCCAAAATCACTATATTGCTAAAAATAGCAAGTTGGTCCTTTAGGGGTTAACTACCTATATTTACAATGCATGTTAAGAATTAGCATATATGGTTTGGAGTACCCATTTGCTAACCAACCATATTCCCATACAAAGCAAACTATGTCTATCACCCTATGTTGGGCATCTTAAATTTAAGGTATAAGAGCTTCTTCATTGAACTTACACATCAAATTTATCAAGCAAAAATATTACTAACTTTTGACTAATGTAGAAGTAGAACCTAAGAATACTTGTCATTGGAAGCACATCAAAAAGTGACATTCAATGAACATAGGCAATTAGAATTTGGAAATTGAACACCCAAAATACAAAAAACATATATGCCACAAAAAAAAACATCCTTGAAGAAAAAAATTGTGCAAATTAAATGACAAAGTTCTAATTCCACATTAGTCAAAAGTTAGAAATATTTTCTACTCCCTTTATTTATGAATAATACCAATGTTTCTTTTGTAGAACACAAAGAAAATATTGGCATTATTCAGATATAGAGCCAATATTTTGCAATGAAATAAAGTTTTCCCTTGTGTAAAAAACAATTGAGTTAGTAGTATATTTGCACGGCCGCTTTGTTGTGTTCCATTGATGGCGCTATACTACATACTCATTTTGTAGAGGTCTTGCAAGCTACTTTCGGCTCGTGCAAGTTGTACACTAGTAGAAACACGGCACAAGTAGACTGTTGAAAAGATCCACGAAAAGACCCCTGCATGACAAACTTCATTAGGTGTGAATCTTTTGGGATATGTTTCTCAAGTCTATGCTGCCCATGTTTCTACTAATGGTATGAGAGAAAGTTTGTAACTTATAATCCAGAATGCAAGACTTTTTCCTTCTAAGGGTACGTTCGCACTTGCTGTTAATTAAAATTTTGGTGTCATTACAGGGGGGTTGTTAGACACAATGTCCCACTGAGCCTCTTTCGAGGGCAGGGCTGGGATGTGGGCAAGTCAGGGGCTGCTCCACAGCCCTCTGAGGACCCCACATTCTGCTTTTAATTTTGGTTTATAATTGATTTTTCCAACAAAGTAGAATAGAATGAACTAGTACACAAGATTTTCAATAAGAAAATTGAACCAATGATGTGGATCCTGTGCCACATATTTCATTCTTGTCACATATTCATTTACACCTTGTAGCCAATTTTGTGTTGAAGTAGGAGAGGAAAGAAGCTCTTTATACTAGTGGATTAGTGGTAGGTGAAACAAACCATGTGGGATATGTGAATTAGGACAAAAAAGAGCTCCTCCACTCATGGTTAAGTGGAAACGCAGGAATTGTGATAAAAGTCAAATTTTAAACCTCATTTAGACATAGTAGACTATATTTCTCAAAAAAACTTCAAACCAAGAAAAGTTGGGGAATCAAGTACACTTTTATCTCCAAAAATCCGTTTGAGATTTCGATACTCCACCTAAAACTTTTGAACAAATTTCAAAGGTGGTGTTTGAAAATGTCCAAAAAAATGTCCCTTCCACCCCACCCCACCCCACCCCACCCCACCCCCTTTAGAATTTGTCTACAACTCTTACATGAGGCTTCAAAATCTCAAGCGGATTTTAGGGATAAATGTTAGCTTGCTTCTCCCACTTCTTCTAGTTCAATTTTGTTTTTAAGGAGATTTTAGAATACTGTACTGACTTCTACTAAAATCCTACAAGAGTTTGGTAGTTTCTTTATACAAACAATGTGCAATTGCATATTCAATCACATGTACACATAATTACTTTATGAGAATCTAAGTAGTGATGTTTTTATTGTCAACCCTCCATTGTAAATATTTGTTTCATATATATGTGTAATGCATAAGTTTTGTCAACCACAACAAACTTTCATTCAAGCAATGAAAAAAATTGTACTTTTCAAGTTCTTAAAAGTTATGTGTTTTTTAATTGATTTGACAAATACTAATCATGAAAGATATTAAAAGCTTGATATGAATATTTTCTAATCATAAATTTGAACATCAAACAAAGTAAGAATGTGAGAAAGGTTGTACAATATTACATACTATTAATAGCACATGTAGGCCTGGTTTGAATTGACTTTTGGCATTTGGGAAATAAATTCCATTTAATTTCCTGTAAGTTTAGAAAAAATAAATGAATTTTTAAAACTAATTAAATAAAAAATGTTTTCAAAATGTAAGCAATGATGAGCTCTAAAATTACATTGGATTGAGTACTTTGGAAGAAAATAACCGAGGACAATGGTGTTCAGTTCTATAAACATGTCCCTTCCAATCCCTCTTTGTAAATTCTCCACCACTAACATTGTACCATATTCAACACTTTTCAATTTTGTTTATAGAAAATGAAGCCGTTCATAGTTACATCTCAAATTTTCCTCCCCCCTTGTTTCATTGTTATTTCAACTTTTGGTGCAATACTATACTTTTTCAAAGTAATTTTACAACTAAAAATCAGTCTAATGTTATTTGAAACACTGATGGAATATTTTACCATGTTTACCTAAAGGTTAAATGTATAAAAAAAAGTTAAATTGTTTTAACAACATGTCATCAATAGACAATTAAAATTGAAATTAATACATATTTCATACCTTCTCATAAGAAGTTACATTTCTTGTAAGATACCCTCTATGTGATAAGAGCTCCGACATGCTTTGACGTCCTACTAAACCAAAGGGTTATTGTGTGTACAATACCATCTTCATACAAACCTAGTAAATAAATAAATAAGTATTTGCATCACATCCCAATATTCAAACCCAATATAATTAGTTTGAGAGAGGAAATAGTCTCCTTTTGCATTCTCAGGTAATTGGAATTTTGGATATTGACAAGTTTCTTTTATCATCATAAATCTATCAACAAGTGCTTGCAATACATGAAGGGCTGAACAATTGGCATAAGATATCCACCAACATTTTCAAAATCCCAATGTTGTTTTAATAATTATAGAATATCAACATGGATTGAAAGGTATGAATTGTGAAAGGGTGTCATTCCCCCATTAAAACCCCAAAGAGCTCTTTGTTATAGAAGTTGGGAGCAATTTTACTGCAAAAAGTTAAAATTTGACAACATTCTTGAACTAAAATTTAAACATTTTAACTTGAAAGCATGAATCAATTAAAATAGAACAAGCACTTACAAGCACACAATGAAGTGATTATGTTTTTAATTTTGAAGTCTTGAAAAACTCTTGTAGAATATGATTTCAAAGAATTCAACCATGAATAACTGTTGATTCAATATTCTACTCCACCATATTGAAAATGTTGAAACAATACCTTCGAATAATTATTGATTCAATATTCCTACACCACCATATTCGAATAATTGAAACAATACCTTTGATTTACAACATTGATTCAATATAACTTGGGACATTGTTGAGACAACCTTAATGGCTACTTTGTTTTTGTCATGTTGTTTCAATAATGATGAAATATTGATTTAAAGTTCTTAAGAATTTGAGATGTAACTAGAAACGCAAGAATTGTGTTCAAAGTTGAATTTTAGACTTCATTTGGACGTAATATAATAGCTTCCTTAAAAAAAATTGAACTAGAAGAAGTAGGAGAAGCAAGCTAACATTTATCCCTAAAATCCGCTTGAGATTTTGAAGCCTCATGTAAGAGTTGTAGACAAATTCTAAAGGGGGTGGGGTGGGTGGGGTAGAAGGGACATTTTTTTGGACATTTTCAAACACCACCTTTGAAATTTGTTCAAAAGTTTTAGGTGGAGTATCGAAATCTCAAACGGATTTTTGGAGATAAAAGTGTACTTGATTCCCCAACTTTTCTTGGTTTGAAGTTTTTTTGAGAAATATAGTCTACTATGTCTAAATGAGGTTTAAAATTTGACTTTTATCACAATTCCTGCGTTTCCACTTAACCATGAGTGGAGGAGCTCTTTTTTGTCCTAATTCACATATCCCACATGGTTTGTTTCACCTACCACTAATCCACTAGTATAAAGAGCTTCTTTCCTCTCCTACTTCAACACAAAATTGGCTACAAGGTGTAAATGAATATGTGACAAGAATGAAATATGTGGCACAGGATCCACATCATTGGTTCAATTTTCTTATTGAAAATCTTGTGTACTAGTTCATTCTATTCTACTTTGTTGGAAAAATCAATTATAAACCAAAATTAAAAGCAGAATGTGGGGTCCTCAGAGGGCTGTGGAGCAGCCCCTGACTTGCCCACATCCCAGCCCTGCCCCCGAAAGAGGCTCAGTGGGACATTGTGTCTAACAACCCCCCTGTAATGACACCAAAATTTTAATTAACAGCAAGTGCGAACGTACCCTAAGTTGAACATTTTTTTTTTAAGTTATTTATCCATGGTCTCTTGAGTTTAAATAATTCTCACATGGTCTGCCTTGACTTGATAAATGATAAATGAAAGTACATAAAAGAAGAGTGGATCAATATGATTACTTGTCCTCTCGGATTGCCACGGTGTTGGGCATTGCATTGAATGATATGCACAATATCATATCCAAAGTACAATACTGGATTCCCAGCACCACTGTATGAGAATTTTCATTTGCAAACAGATTTTTATTTATTTTTAATTTTTACACAAATGAACGGACTCTAACTTTAAGATTTCTAGTGCTTCAAGTAAAAACAAAGTGAAAATTAAATCTTCAACTTTCTCTTAGAAAGCAAGATTTCCTTATTTTTCCTTCATGTGTTGGAGAGCATCTCCATCGGGGTGCATAACACTGCCCGAGCAAGAGGTTTGCCACAACCGGGTGAGTTCTTAAGTCCTACCAATTGGAGATTTCAGGAGTTTTTAATGCATGCCTCTCCAAAATTTACTCACCACACTTCAAGTTGTAGGGATCTTCACGTTTGACTTCTGCTACACATATGAAGTTTAGATCGTGAATTGAAAGATCCGGATTCCAATGGCACCTCAGGGTTGCGATTCTAATGGGCTTCCAATGTCATACCTAGGCTTTTGATATGCCATGTCAAAACCTTAACTTGGTTCATTACTATTGCTCCTTGGGTCCCGAATTTTGCTCCTACATAGGGGCTTTGAAAACGGCAACCAATGGGAGCCCGATTAATAGGCGGGGCGGAGTGGGCAACAATCACTCAACAAAGGACCTTTCTTGTGTTCATTTCCTTGCTTCCTAGTAGAGATGCTCTTAGTATTTGTCATTCAGCTTGGATTATCCATTTGAAGTTTGATTGGATGTTAAGGTAGGAGATAGGAGGCTTTAAAACTAACTAGACATTTAACGTGCAAAGGTATATGTTCCTTTCTTCAATGCACCATCAATGCACTAATGGTGCACATTTAGGGCGTGGATGCTTATAATGACGATTGCATTTTTACTATAAAAATTTGTAACTCATACCAAAAAAGTTCCAGAAATATGAAACTACCTTGCTCAGATGCCAATTCCATTTTCTTCCTTTCTATAAAAATTTATAGAAAAATATTTCAAGAGGTGTGGAAAGTGTGATTAGCTCCTAAATGCAGGCTTTGTGAACTTCTTGCCTTAGCATGACATAAGGTAATTCACCCCATTATAGACACAATTTTGGATAAGCCCATTGCATGCACAATTTTTTTTTGTGAAGTATATATCACACTACACATGTACACCACAAGAATTTTTGTGCATGCCATAGGCTTGTCCAAACTTGTGTCTGGAATAGGGTCAATAACCTTAGTGTGGGACAAATGGCACAGCCTCAGAATTGTATGAAAGTACAATCCTGTCCAATAAGAAAATTACAGTCTTTGGAAAGACCAGTCATCTTTTTATGTTTATCAAACATGTCACAATATTATTAACCATAGTTTTTAAAAATACATTAATTTCTAAAGCAATTTGCTATTTTTAAGCCCAAAATTTCTTCAATGTACTCTATCCTAAAGCAAGACTAAAATCTTCATCTATATTCATTCATTATTCTAGCCAATCCTTGTTAGAATATACCCTCTTAAAATTTTAGAATAAATGATCTTATCAATTGCAAGATCATGATGCTTGGATTTCTAAGAGAAGTACTTTCAACTCTTCCCAAATGATTAGGTTTCATCTTTCAAATTCTTTACACAAAAAGATGTAGATCCTATGACTTGCAATTCTCCATAATATGTTGAAGAAATAAGTGGAAAATACATATAAAAAATTTCAACAAAAATTATTTCATATGCATACTTGACAAAAATAAGAAGTAGAAAGAAGTAGAGTATGATTTAAAATACTAAATTAAGAGTTAAGAATGAGTTAAGAATTTAGTTATAGAATTAAAAAATTCAAATTCAAATGATTGAAATGTTGCAATAAACAATCTACATCCAATGATTTTAATTTTTTTCCAAAATATTGAAAATTGAGTTAATAAAGGACTTCAAAGTTTATTTTAGAGTACAGATTTCATAACTATTATCAAACTAAAATTCTTCATAACTTTCATCTTGTTAATCAAAATGGAGTGATTTAAAGCTTTTCAAGTTTATATAAATTTGGAAATCAAGTTTATATTTTTATTCCTTATAAAAGGAATTCAGTTATTGAGCTACTTGAGGAACAATGAAAAATATATATCATACAATTATAATGTTTAACCATATAGCCAAAAGTTATGAAAATTGTTGAGCCTTAAAACTGCTCCTTGACCACATGTGTGAAAATTTCAAAGAAAAAAATGAAAATTCCTTTTGTAAATGGATGATCAAAAATGCTATGTTGCCAAAAAAATGCTACTTGGTCCTTTAGGAATTAATGGACAAATCAACCCAAAAGTAGATGCAATCAATTCTGAATTTCAATTTCCAAATGGAGTTTTCCATTTGATCCTCTCTCCTCCATAACATGTAGAAAATTAAATCTTCTTTCCAATAACATTTAATTTAGCCATTTAGAGCTTGGATACATTCCAAAATGATGAAAGTGTTCTGAAAATCCCTTGCATTTTTGCAACCAAGTACAAGAAGATGGTCCCTCCTTTGAGGAGACTTTATGGAGTTTACATTGGTTAACTTAAAAGCAAAGCCAAACCATATGGGCCAATGACAACCATTAACTAATCTTTTAGGCTTGATTCACAAATTGTGTAATTATTTTTCTAATCTTATTGATTTGCAAAAAAATAATAGTATTATTCAAGTAGATTTGAGTAGATAATGAGTAGAATTTTTGTGTTGTTTCACACACAAACTCTAATTTCTAATGGTATTTTTCCCTCAAACCTTCAATGTATGACTTTTGAATTACAAATGAATAAATACAAATTGCCCGCCTAAAACAATGTGCATCCCAAAGAATTTTGCAGCTTCACACACTACAATCTTTTGATGCACTTTTGAGATTATTTTTTACATTTGGTTTAAAACCAAGTAAAGACTCTACAATTTTTATTCCAAAATCATGGCATAATTTAAAATACTATATATTTTCAAAGAATGCAAAAAATATTAAAAGTTCCATTGCCTTTACAAAATGCTTGACGTATACCTTACAATTGATCTAAAGACACCAATCCCTACATGACTTCACCAAATGCATCAAAATCCAAAGCTTGCACTAAAATACTCAAGCAACTTCCACCTTAGTTCCTCCCTTTTCAATCTATTTACATTTTGCTCTCACATCACTTAAGTATATTTATACCAACTATTTTGTTTGATTTTTTTCTTGTAAGATTACATTGTACGCACACATTGTAAATAGTTCTACGCACAATTTTTTACATAATCTAAAGCACCTAATTAATGGGCAGATAGTTTCAAATGTATTATTCTTCCTTCTCTAGATACATGGTTTAAAACGCCTTAACGCAAAAAATCACTCAAGGGAAATAGATACAATTCAACATCAAGGACATTCTATGTTATAGATAAGGGCCCTATTAATCTAATTTTTTCCTCTTAGAATCAATTGGTAATTTATCATAGAAATCAATAGAAGAAGAATAAAATTATCAAATAAACATATTTAAATCTAAAGTCTTGTGAGTAACATGGCTATAAATCCAATAAATCAATCAAATATGAATTGTTTGCACCATTGACACAAAATGCATAGTTTTACACAATAGGTTTATTGACAAACTGTCCCATTTTGACAACATAGTACACAAATATATAATTGCAATTGCAATTAACCAATCCAAAACCATCAGAGAATATCTATCAAACCATTTATAAATCACATCCTTTAGAATATGTGCACCACATTAGCAAATGTGTCAAATCATTGTATATCCATCATATATGCATTTCCTATACCCTTGGCTATCCTCTTGTTAGTGGAGAATATTAGGAGGGTCCCCAAAAAATAAAGAATGTACAACACCATCCAAATCTACATCAGTGCATGTACGTCAAATCAATTAGAATATATGTATCAAATCTCTTTGGGCACGTACAGTCACTACATCCACATCAAAGAATAAGTGTCAAATCACTTTTTTGCTACAGTAAGTAGAATATATGTGTCAAATCAATTTATCCATCAACCACTTATAACTACAATCACAATCTGGATAGCCATTCATACCAAGGATATAACTTAGTCCTAGAAAGAATAAAATAAATTCTAAGGCCACGGAAGAATGTCACACATTGTTATAAAAGTATAGTGAACTTCCAAGGTTTAGAGCAAGAAGCATGAAAGGAAAGAGTGACCAATTTAAGACTATCCTGCCTCTAATTAGTCTTTCATTTTAGCATTTATAAATGTGTAGTATATAAATTTAAAGTTTATGATTTTACAAATTCAAAAATTAAGATAATTAACCTCTAAAGTCTTAAAGTCTCCTTGGGGAACAATTGAAAATTCAAATAGGCTTATAATTTTGTAATCTATGTACTTAAAGTTTTTGAAATTTCTTCCACACATTCTCATACTAGTCTAATGCAAGATCCTATGATTAGATAAATAAAAAAATTCTCTTTGCAATAGGAATGACAATTCTGAGTAGTTACTGTTGGAAAAGACCTTGGGACTGTATGGGTGGAATCAACAAACTTGTATACTTTGGTGTCTAATACTCAATTTTGGGTACATTAGGTGTAAATTAGTCACACCAAATATTAGCTCAAATTGACCAAAATACCCGCTCAAATGCTCAATAGCCCTTTCATAACCAATAAGAGACTCATGGCTACTATATTCAAAATATATACAATTGATTATTTCATTAACTCTAATTCACCCTTTAATACCCAATTTGTATATGATGGATGATTTCAAGGAGGTATATACAATGAAAAAATATGTTTTTTCACCCAATTTTTGGAGGAAGTGTTTGGATGCATTTGTAGTTGATATTATTAAAAATTCTCTCATTTTAGTATTATAAATTCTTCTACAGATGAAGATGCTTCATCCACAAACCATCTTGTCATGTATTTTGTTTGGCTACCTTCAATCTCAATATGAATTTCATCCATAAAATAGGAGTTTCATGAATTTGAGCCCAACCCATGAATGAAAATTTGAAATCAGAGACCCTTGTTTTGTTAGGATGGGTTAGAAAATACAAAATTAATCAACTACTAAATAGGAGATGGATTTTACTTGGAGACACCAACAAGGCTTATGGTCTACAAGGCTTTATTTTCATTTTTTGTGAAGTGCCAAAGTGGTGATATAAAATGTTATAGTGGTGCTCCACATTTCAGCATTCATTTACACATAAGACAGAAAACATCACATTAGCACATATCTCATATCCATAATTTTGTTTTCATCCACAGTCTGGCAATTTCATCGAAGTTTTTTTCTTTTTTCAATTTGAAGTTTTCTGGCAAAAAACCTTCAAGATTTGTCATCATATTTTAGCAAAATTATTTGGAGGTGCAATCTGGCACTATTTCGCCCAAAATAAAAGCCCATTGGGCAATCCTGTAATTGGGGATCAGACTCTTGACCCAACTCAATCGTAGAAGGTAAGTAAGTTTGATTAGAAAGGATTTCTGGGATTGTCACGGTAAGTTTTGTTTGCCCTCAAATAGTAGAGTCTCAGACATTTGCACATACAGTAAATTGACCCTTACATTAACCCCTAAACGTCTGGATTCATCTCCAAAATTGACGATTTGAGAAAAACCATTATAAACTACAATTTGGAAGAATATTTTGGAATTGGTATACAAATGAAAGCTGTAGATTTTGATTTTTAAATTCTATCCGTACGGTTAGATCTACTAATACTATCACCAATCTTTTTCTATAAATTTTGAAAAGAAAATTTCAAAATTCCTTCTAAATTCAATTACAAGTAAAATATTATCATTTTTTGAGTAAAACTTGTTGGAATGGATTTGAAATAAGGTTCTCTTCATATAGTGATTTTTTGAAATTTTTGTGACCTTTACATCTTTGACCTCATTTTTGCACATCTAGTTTTGAACTAAAGTCAATGCAAATTGACCACTTGACATACTTCCACATTTGTAATTTTAGAAATGTATATATTCTAGTAACACCAAATCCAACTGATGGATAGGACAACAACTTGATAAAGTATCACCAAAAATTAGGATTTACTTTCATCCAAGCAGGAATGAGACAGAAACAAGGATCTGAATCTGTTCATCGTCCAGAAAATGGACGTCGGAGCGCTCCAGGGTTGACCTCAGTTTTGCATTAAGCTTAACCTCAGTCATTTTAACCTCAGTCCTGTTTTGTGGTGTTGGACTCACGGCAGAAAAGATATTGAATTTTGAAGTTTTTATGAATTAAAAGATTAGAAAATTATTTTTATTTTTGATTGTGACAATGGTTTAGGGCACACTACTTTAAATGCAAATATGACGAAGAAGGCAAAAAATAGGTTTTAACAAATTCCATCTTCAAATTAAGTTAAGGTGGGTACACTCAAAATTGCACTGTGCCTAAAACTGCTTTTAGTCTATGTACATCTCCAAAATCAATATTTATCTATGTGGAAGAAATGAGTTTAGAAAACATCTACCAAAAATAATTTTAATCCTTTATAACTTTTGCACAAGGTATCCAAATGTTTCACGCTCTTTGGTACGTTGGAACCTCCTTTCACTTGCCAATAAGAAAATATGAAAAGTGAACTAGCCTAATAATAAAAACTAGCTAGGCACAATAGCAAAAAGTGGCGGTTTTGGAGGTACCTACCTTATTTGAAGAAAGTAGGTATATCTAAATTATGTGCATCTAAAACTCTTTCATCCAATTAGATCTATTTAATTATTTTCAATCTCAATTTTATCTATTTCATCAAACTGTACAACCACTAATAAAATTGAATACAAATCTGAAATGTTTTCATTCAAACAACTATACCAAAAGCATCAATGGACAAAGTCCAAAAGTGGATATACAAAAGTTGTCGTGAGCAATATACTACATGTTACCATGGAAGTTTGAAGAAAAAACTATTTGTAATTTGAAAGAAACTTAATTTCAAAGTTAGCCATGTCTAAAACTCGGTTTTATTCACCATGATTTGAATTATTTTATCTTCTGTCAAATTTTTCTTAGAACTCCGAGAATTTTTTTTGTGCCTTGGCATGTTGGTATAAATCATTTTCAAATTGTTGTACAAAAAACTGAAAGAAATTGGCATTTATAGAATTTAAAATATCAACAATTTAACAACACATGCAAATGATGCTGGTTCTTTTGGTATTTGAATTTTGGGGGGAATTGAGAGCATGGAATTGCATTAGCCATTGTAGCGAGAGTATAGATTATAACATAGACCATTGTTATATCTTAATGCCCTTGCATTTGAAATATTTGTTGAAATAGGGCAATACAATACAATATATATTTTATAATTGTATAATGCTTTTTTAGGATCAATTTTTTTTGTATGAAGACTAGAGTTAATGATGCATATAGTTGGCCCAAAAAATCCAAAAAATATATTTATCATTCTCAATTTCATCAAGAAACTGCCAATTTCCAAAAATTACACTAACCTTCATAAAATTGTCTAGAAAATCCCCACATATGTCACAAAGCAAACAAATTATAATTGATAATAATTATAGTGCTTTGGTAAGATATGACCTTCAACTACTGTACCTCGGTGATTATATCTCATATGTTCAGGGTTAAGGTCAAATAATGTGACCATGAGTCTTTGTCCTAAGTAAACAACAACATTAGTTTATTGATATCATTAGTAGATGGTGGGGAAATTAAACAAAGAAAACATTGAATCAATGATAAGCAAAAAATAATAATAATAGTAAATAAAATATTTAAAGTAAAATATAGAGTAAAATATAATATAATATATAATAAAATAAAATAAAATGGGGCCCTCCACCTGACCAATGTGATGGGAGGGACATCCGACCCAGTGGGATTAACCTAATCCTATTGTGCAATGTGAATGCAATTGTAGTTAGGATTTGGAAATTCAAATTCTCAAACCATAGTTGACGCAAGAATCTACGTCATAGTCCACTCATGTCTAAAAGATAAAGCCAATAAACATCATTTAGAGCACTATTATACCTCCTTGACATACTCCAAACATTATTAAATACTACAAAAACATAGATTTAAAGATTTGAAAATGTCTCTCAAGGTCTGAAATTCTGGACAAGCTGCGTGAAATTTATTAATGAGGGCATTCATTTTTTGTGGGCTGTGTGCACCCTCCACCCCCTGGTTGTAGATAAGATTTAGAAACTCGGATTCTCAAACCATAGTTGACGCCAGAGCCTACATCATAGTCCATGTCCAAAGGTCAAAGCCAATAAACATCATTTTAGAGCACTACACTATTACACCTCTCTATATTCCAAATATTTTTAAATGTTGTACAAACGTAGATTTTAAAATCTGAAAATATCTCCAAAGATCTAAAATTCTAAACAAGTTGCGTGAGATTTATTGATGAGGCCATTAGTTCCCCACAGACCGTGTGCACCCCCCGGTTGTAGATAGGATTTGGAAACTCAGATTCTCAAACCGTAGTTGACGAGAGAGTCTACGTCATAGTCCATGTCCAAAGGACAAAACCAATGAATATCATTTTAGAGCACTACTACACCTCCTTGACATATTCCAAACATTTTTAAATGTTGTACAAACGTAGTTTTCAGGATCTAGAAATATCTCCAAAGATCTTAAATTCTGAAGGAGGCGCGTGAGATTTATTAATGAGGCCATTCATTCCCCACGGACCGTGTGCACACTCCACCCCGGGTTGTAAATAAGATTTCGAAACTTGGATTCTCAAATCATAGTTGACGTGAGAACCTACGTCATAGTCCATGTCCAAAGAACAAAGCCAATGAATATCATTTTAGAGCACTATTACACCTCCTCCACATATTCCAAACATTTTTAAATGTCGTACAAACGTAGTTTTCAGGATCTAGAAATGTCTCCAAAGATCTGAAATTCTGAACAAGGCGCGTGAGATTCATTAACGAGGCCATTGATTCCCTGTGGACCGTGTACAACCCCCACTTGTAGATAGGATTTGGAAACTCGGATTCTCAAACCATAGTTGACGCAAGAGTCTACGTCATAGTCCACGTCCAAAGAAGAAAACCAATAAATATCATTTTAGAGCACCATTACACGAGCTCCTCAAAATATTCCAAACATTTTAAAATATCTCCAAAGATCTGAAATTCTGAACAAGGCGCGTGAGACTTCATTAATGAGGCCATTAATTCCCCGCGGACCGTGTGCACCTCCCCAGCAGCCCCAGCTGGCCAGGTGGAGACACACCAAGATGCGGAGCCCACAAAAGGGGGCGGTAAGTTAGTCCAAACGCATAACGACAACTGATGGATTTCCCCGTCCGCGCCTTACCGGGTCCATTCCGTTCCCATTAGAGCTCCCACAATTTTGGAGCCTTTTGGGCCCTGGTTTCAAGGGAATCTCCAGTAGGAACTTTCAGAATTTAGAGCGAGTTCACCGGTACCCGGTAAAGGACGATGGGAAAAAAAAATACAGTACCTAGGCAAAACTAGCAGGGGTTTGGTAGGCGTGTTCACTAGTGCCCGGTAAAAGACGCTGTAAAAAGTCCCAGCCAAGAGTTGTAAGGAATGAACGGAATGGGCAGCAGGGAATTCTATGTAAAGTAAGCGAACATTTACCAGCTGATTGCATTTGGGGGAAGGAGAACATGGCTTTCTGTAAATTTTCATTGAAAAGATATATAACAGAACCATCATTGAACCCCTAAAGGTCAGAGACTATGTTTTCACCAAAACCACTCCAAAACTGCCATTTCTAATACAAGTACCAAATTTTAGATTTTTTTAATTTTAAAAATGTAACCGTAGGATCTTGTAGTACACTAATTTGAGAAGTTGAGAAAAAAAACTTCAGAAATTTCCACTGTGTGGATTGCAAAATAATAGCGTTTGAATTGACAAAAATCCTTTTTTTTGTCCCTGCAAAAATCCGGGCAGTTGCACTTCACATGGTTACATTTGTATGAAAAATGTCCCAAATGGTGGTTACTCTTTGGAATCATTCTTAAAGGCAAGTTGGCTACATGCTTGAAAATTTTCACTTCATTTGGAATTGTACAACATATAGGAAAAAAATAGTAAGTAGAAAGAGGTAGAGAATGATTCAAAACACTAAATTGTTAAAAATTTAGATATGGAGTTGAAAAATGCCAATCCCAACGGTTGTAATGTTATAATAAACAATCTACATCCAATGTTTTTTATTTTTTTTCAAAAATATTGAAAATTGAGTTAAAAAAAGACTTCAAAGTTTATTTTAGAGTAGAGATTCTATAACTACCTTCAAACTAAGACTCCTCATAACTTTTGACTCATTGATCGGAATGGAATGATTCAAAGCTTCCCATATGTGTAAATCTAAAGAACCAATTTCAAATTTTTTTTTTTTTTAAAATTGATTTTAAAATAATTTTTTTTGCTGCCCGGGTTGCCCGCTGTCCAATGAAAATGACATATCATACAATAACTTTTTAACCATGTAGTCAAAATTTATGAAAATTGTTCAGCCTTAAAGCTACTCCTCGGGGATCAGGCACATATTGTGTGAAAATTTCAAAGAAAAAAAATAAAAATTCTGTTTGTAGTGAGTTGCCCAAAATTGCTATGTTGTCAAAAAACGGTATTTGGTCCTTTAGGGGTTAAGGCAAGTGGTTTTATATTTCATCCTACATGAAGGTCAAATATGGCATGAATTAATTCATTTTTGCAAAAAAAAGTATCACATGTCAACTTGTGAATGGTGAGAGAACCTATGAGAATTTGATGTAGAAATTCAATTTTAGCACCTAAGTGCTGAATGGGACCTTCATGTATAATAGTGGAAAGGCTACTATAGAACATCAAGCTATAGTGAGAGCTTGGTGCTCTAAGACTCTCTTTTCTACTAATGTTTTGTAAAATTAGTTATGAATTTTTGAAGTTGAAATGGCAATGGGCTCTAAAAGCGTTATAATTGTTTATATAATCATAGGTACATTCAAGACTCCACTATGTTCTTCTCTAGTAGAAGACACTTTTAGAATCTAGGCACTTGATGGGCTTCCTATGTTGAATTTGGGGAGAACATATATATAGCCACTACATTGACTTGTCCTATTAGTATGTGTAAAACTAATTATCAAAGTCATACTATTTTTAAATTAGTGCAATTTGATTACTGATTTATAAAAAATAATTTTTTTGAAGTGACACTAATTGTGACAAAGTTTTTATTTTGACACCCTCACTAATAATATGATAAATTAGTATAGTGTTGCATAACATACACTCTATCTACAAATTACTTTTGTTTTTTAGGCTTTGTAATGATGCAAGAAGTATCTTGTAGTACTAGTTTGATTTATCCTATTCATGCACGTGGAAAATGATTTATCAAAGTTACATCCTTTTAAACTAGAGCAAACTAAAATACCGGTATTAATCTTGTCGTATCAATTTCTACAAAAAATGGTAGTTTGAAGTGACAATAATTTTGCAAGTAATTTTGAAAGTGATGCTAATGTTGTGCCTTCACTTATAGGATAAACTGATGTAGTTTTGCAAGACATCCCCTCCATATCCTTCATTTTCAAAGTTTTCTTCTGCAACTTTTATAATCTTGAGGTCTTTTTTTTGGTCAAAAACCACTCAAAATTGCCATTTCTATTGCAAAGAGCAAAAAACTTTACAAATTGCTTTCTTGCATATTTAGTTGTAAGATCTTGCACAAGACTAGCATAAGAATGTATGGAAGAAATGTCAGAAACTTTCACCACATAGATTTTTGCGTAGAAAGTGAATAAAACAAGTTTTTGAGGACTTTTTGAGACTAGAGTATTTGACTTTGAATCTTCTTAACTTAAAATTTTTGCACTCCAGATTTTGAATTACATTTTTTTTATTGAAGGTTTGAGTTGAAAGTTTAGGAAAAAAATTTCAATAAATATTTATGATTTTTATTCTTTAAAAAATTGGAAAGTAGAAGAAGGTACAGATTGAAAAAAAATCATCCATAACTTTAAAATGGAATTGAATGAAAATGAATTCAATATTGACTCCAATGGTGTGATTGTTTTAGCAAGCATAAGTAACCTTGTGGAACTTTTTTGTTTTGAAAATTGTAAAAATTGCATTAAAAAACAAATCCAATATGTTATTTTCTCAAGAAATTTCTATCATTGCCCATAAAACAAGAAGCTCCATAACTTTCACATCTCTAATCCAAATGGATTGAAACAAGCTTTCTCTATAGGCAAAAATATAATATATGAGAAATTAATTAAAAAATTTAAAGTTTTTGTTGAACATTTTTGCTACTTAGTCTCCCCTATTTTGAGTTTATTGTGGCATAGTTTTTGCTCTTGGGTACCAATTCAAATAAAAGTTATATTATCGCAAAAGCTAATGTATTTTTCTATCTTAAAAAAAATTCAAAAAATCACCTCAAATTTTGAAGTTACGTCAGCCTACCTGGAATCCATTTTGTCCCCTAAGGAGACAATGGGACATTAGCTTGTAATGTATGAAAGCTTGTAATGATGAAGTGTGTGTTCAGAAATACTAAATTGATTTTTCCTATTAGTGAGTCTGACACTTATTTATCAAAGTCACACTATTTCGATCTAGTGCAAGCTGAAATAATACTAAGTCGCACTAATTTCAAAAACTCATTATTTGTAGTGACCCTAAATATAATTTTGTGCCTTCACAACAAGTTAAACCACCAAGTGACCCCAAAGCCCACATGAATCCATACAAAATAGCATATCATTAGAGGAGATTTGGGCTTCTAAGAGACCGTGAGTTCCCGGATTGTGGGAACTCTGCAAGAATGCTGGGACGCTACCAAATGGCCAGTCTAACGTGGCCAAGCGATTGCCACGTCATTTTTAAAATTTTTAATCATTTTTTTTTCTGACAGCAAGGGTTGGTTCCCAGCATTGGGAACAACCCTAAAACGGTCTTCCAGAGGCTCAAATCTCCTCTAATGATTGAGAAATTCCCATTGCTGTGAGATATTAATATTGGTCAATAAGAAGAATGGGGGTAAAACTTGTAAATTTTGATTTCAATACATTGGTACCACTATTACAAAAATTTAGTTTCTATAAAGGATTTAGCAATTAAAATCTATATTGACATGACAAAAAATTAAATCCCATAGAATTTAAAAAAATTTGAACACATGCCCTGGTATACAAATAGGAAAATATAAAACAACAATGTCATTCATGATGCTCAATTTTAACCTCTAAATGTCCAAGGCCTTTTTTTAGAATTTTTTAGAGTTTGCTCAAAACTAAACAAGAAGTCTAAGCTTTATAATCCTTATCAATTTAAAAAAAATTATAACTATACAAATTCAAACTAGACATGTTATGGATTACATAGGAAGAGAAAACACAACAATATTACTTATGAATTGAAAGATTATAATGTTTGATCAAGAGGCTTTTAAAATTGTAAAAGTGATTTGAAGTCTTTCAATTTTCTTTTGACTTGTCATATCTAAAATAAGGTCACAAAAAAATGTGAGGTTAAAGGACTTAACATGCATAGCAATAATTAATTTATGGCTTTTCAAAATGAATTCTAAAGTTGTTTTAAATGAATTTTCAATGTGATTTCTCCACCAAAATCCAATGTACTTTGTAGTGCTAATTTTTTGTTATAACTGGCTAAATCTATTAGGTTATCAATTTGACATAATATAAATATTGAATATTTAAATATTTATTTTAAATTTTTTTAATCTTTCTATATCTTAGCCTAGTAGATTTTTTAATCAAAGGAAGCACTTGGACCTTTGATTGATTTTTATATTTTGACCCTCTATAGGACTAGGGTTTTTTTTCAAGAAAAATTGTCAAAATTATCATTTTTTAGCCCACAACCAAGAATTGAAAATCAAAACCTTATTTTTGAACTTCAACCAGACAAAAATATATTAGACTACTGTGACAATGTGCTAAAAAAAATTCAGCCCATTTGATCTTGCGGATTGAAAGATTATAGCATTTGAAGTTCATTCTTGCAAAATGGGGTCAACAAACTTTGAGCCCTCTTGGAGTAAAATTTTTGCTCTTGATGAATTTGCATCTCTCCACCATTGAATTTTATATCTTATTAGGTGCACTCAAGATAAATATCACAAGCAAATATATAGTGTAGCTGACTCTAAATCATCTTGCAATGCAAGGAAGTCAAGTGAATTAGTGATTCTTAAAAATTATTTGTTGTGCAATGAAGAGATTTCTTATTTTAAACCCAAATGGTGAAAGGTTGAAGACAAACATTTAGAACATGTAGGAAAAAAATTCAAGAACTTTAAGACTTCACACATTGCAATATAATAGGGCTTGAAGCAAAAGAATTTTTTTTCTCTTCTCAAAATCACCCCGACATAGCTATCAAAGTTTGACTCTTCTTAGAATGTGATTTGAAAACATAAATTTGTTTTTTGGGACAATTTTATGCAATATTTTATTAGTTATATACATGCCAAATTTTGAAAACCAATAAGGATTTTAGATAAAGATGCCTCCATGATGTTCAAATTGTTTAAACTACCAAATTTTTTTGGAAGCATAAATTTTGATCCGGGCACCTAATAGCAAAAAAATTAATATTCCCACAAAAAGAATGTAGGTTCACACCTTGTGTCAAAATTTTGTGAACATCCGATCAAAATTGACTTTATAAGAACCCTTCCAATTTTTTTGCATATGTTGAACGTATACTTGGTCCTTTAGGTGTTAATAGTTTCTAATGCACAACTATAAAAATCCATCAACACTTTAAGATAGGTGACTTTTCCTTATGCATTCAACAATTTCCATCACTACCTTCCTAAAGACTTCAAATTGCATTAAAATTGTCTAGTTTTGAATAAAAAGAGTGCTACTAACATACACTCCCTCTATCCCAATAAAAACCTTTGATTTGAGCATAGTGCGCATGTACCACAAATAAAACCGCACCATTCATTGATTTTGATCGTTGAAAGCAAGCAATGTGGAATTCAAATCAATTCTTGATCAATCAATTCCAAAAAATTCCACATTGCTTGTTCACCAATCTATGATCAAAATCAATATATGGAGTAATTTAAGTAGTGTTAAATGCACTTTTTCCGATTTGGAGGTTTTTCGTAGGACAAGAGAAGTAGCTACTAAGAGCATCTCCACTCTTGCTTGTAATTTGTAGTAGTAGAAACTACATGTTGCGGGCTCCTTCTCGTAAAAAATTTGCCCTTGTTGGGTACCCCCCCAGCCATACTCGAGCTGTGCAATAAAATTGAGTCGCAGTAGTCCCACCAAGCCCTCTTTCAAGGGAAAGAGACAAATTTGAAGTAATGGCGCCCTTCCGAGTTTCACCAATCACGACATTGCACATGAGACGGAGCTAGAGCAGTGGCAATTTCTTTGACAACAAGAAGGTTGCGGGAGAGGTGAGCGGGCTTGGGAGGATGGCATCCATATTGGTTTTTTTTTCATGGCCGGGCTGCCAGGACCTCGGAGCGTGTTCGCAGTGGGGGATGGAAAATTGCTCGGATTCAGCCTACACTGGCCCGGGACCCTTTCCAGAGCAAGAGTGGAGGTGCTCTAATATGGTTTAAATTCCACAACTAATTCATACTTTGTCCAAGAAATATGATTCCACTTCCTCTCACATTAGGAAAAAAATGAACCCTCAAAGGGGCTGTTCCCTTTGAAGAGTTCCCTTTAATGGAACTCACAGCCCCTTTGAAGGACAATGGCCACTATTCATCATCATTGATGAATAGTGGCCACAATAAAAAAATACTAAAAAAATATAATAAAAAAATATTAAAAAAATATTAAAAAAATATTTTAATAATTAAATAATAAAATTTCAGAAATAGCAATCCGACTTGGCACCATTCATGCCAGCATCGAATCTGAAAATTCTGAATTTTGTATTTTTTTAAATATTTTTTTTAAAAATATTTTAAAAATATTTCTTTAATACTTTATTTGAACAGTGCAGCACTGTTCAAGCGCTGTTCCTGCGCTGTTCCGGCCCTTTGCCGAGCAAAAAGACGGGGATTTTTTTTTTTTTTTGCTTTTCTTTTTCCGGTGGGCGTTCCCAGCCGTTCCCTTGCTGTCCGAAGTCGCAGCCCCTTGCAGGACTCAAGTTTTTCCTAATGCTTCCCACACCATTTTTCCTTGTCTTCTAACAAAATTGGATCCTTCCTCCCCAGCCCCCTCGGAGAGTCATGGCAGTTCCCAAATTGTGGCCACAAGTCGTTGCCAATTCTCAATAGTGCCGACCTAAAGAGGAAGCCAAGACCGCTTCTTCCTTCTAATTCCAGCAAACTGCTACAGAGGAAACTGAGTCTGTTAGCAGCCTCTACAGTACTGTACAGTGCCTTGGAGGCCTTGACTGGGTGCCTTGGGCTAAATAATTAATTAATTAATTAAGTTCCATGCCCGAATATTGCTAAAAAGTGGGAGGCCATTGGTGTGGGGAATCGGACGGATTTACACCCAGGATGCAAGACGAGTCATGATTGGAGGGGCTCCAAATAGCTTAGTATGGAAGAATTTTCGGTACATACAAGTTCATTCTGTGAGCCAGTGGGCAAACTTCATTTGGCTTCCCATTTGTTAAAAAAAAACTAAAACTAAAAAAACTAAAACTTTATTTGGCTTCCCATTTGTTAAAAAACAACAACAACTAAAACAACTAAAACTTTATTTGGCTTCCAAGGCGGACGGAGGGAACAGTTCTCCGTCTGTCAGCAAACAAATAGGGCCGGTGAACTCACCCAGTTTTAAAAAAAAATTTTAATTTAGGCAGTACAGAAAGCGATGATCTCTGGAAGGATGAAGCTATTTAGATCCTTAGAAATGGATGAAACATCCAATCTATGGATGAAATTTTGATTATTCATCCAAAATGATGCACATTCATCCAAATTTGAACGATCCCGTCCCAAGATTTGGTAGCAATCATGCGATTTCATCTAGTGAAAAGCAAGAATATTTTGTCAAAGATTCCTTGGAAAAAAAATTATTGCTTTTGAGCGAAAAATCACTCAAACCCCCCGCTCAACTGACCCCCTCGCTTGGCCTCAAGGAAAAATCCTGAAATTTTTTATTTGTCACACTTGATAAAATTTGCAAATTTGCAATCAAAGGCCCCAAATTAGCTAGGAGAGATGAAAAACATAGATTTAATATGGCTCAAAAGAGAGGGCTTTTTTTTCACATGCACCTTTAGAATGATTTGGGAGGCCGAGCGAGGGGGCCAGTTCACCGCGACCACAAATAGGGGATTTAGGAGTCGGGGAATGGGGGGAATATTTTGCTTACAAATGGAGTTCCTACATGAGATTATTTTGAGCATCTTTAGAGCATCACCAACATTTTGCATGGAATCAAACTTAGCATCGGAGTTGTGCCGTGTTGACTTTGTGGATTTACACTTGCTGTGATGTTGGTCCCCTTTTTCTACACCATGGCACCACAACATCAGCTATTGTTCATGCACTTGTCGTGTTGGCGGGCCATGTTGACAAAAAACTGACAATTGTTCCCCAAGGATACCCCGGAATAGTAGCTCAATACAATAAGACATGGCATAGGAAGTTGGCGTACCAAACCTTTTTTTTAGTGGCCCGGTCTAGATTTCACCGTCCCTGAGTCCACGGTGGGGGGTGACATCACACCCGGGCTTGGTAACTGCCGTGCCCTGCCAATATTTTGCGAAACAATGGCGATGCTCTTAACGCAACTGGGAAGGTACTGAATGAACTCACTTTGCTATATTGATGGACTTTAGTGTGGGGTCTTGAACAAATGGACTCTTCATTCATGTCATCCCAATTGGATTGTAGTTTTTTTCCTTGTAAGAGCTCCAAGCCCTCTTTACTTTTAGATTGAGAGGAAGACAAAGGGTAACTCCAATTTGAAAGACGATCGTGAAGAATGGGTCAATTGTCAAAGCCTCATGGACTTAGATGGCAAACTCCATCCTTGATGCCTTTGTCAGGAAGTAAATCCTATATTAAAAACCATCATGTTCCTTCCCTCAACAAATTCTCAGGTCCCCCATATGACAAAGAGGTCGTTTGACCTTCCACCATAGTTGGGTGGACTATGGTAGTAAGCACCCCGCCAATGCCAGGGTTTGAAATCTATCATGACCACTTCACTAATGTGCCAAGGTTGAAGCTACTGAACCAAAGTCGAAGGTGCTCTTTCAAATTGAGAAGCTTTGAAGAAAACCCCTCATGGTCCATGTCTTATCTTTGAGAGGGTAGCCATTGAAGGTCATGACCTTTGGAGACAATGTTTTCATTTTAGATGAGTGTCCCTCTATCGGCCTCACTTTTTTATGTCTCATTTTAGAAGACAATTTTTGGAGGGACGAAGCTAGAGAAGTCAAAATCTATCATTGTGAGTGAAATTTTGTCCAAAATAAAAATGTTGTTTGGAGGCATTATAAAATGAGAGGAGGGCACACAATTGTCCAGTGTATTGATTTAATAAATTTTCCATACAAAGGCAATTGGATTATTATTTATAGACTTTAGATTGTCCGAATTTAGTGAAATATGGCATAAATCATAATGTGAATTATTTTTAAGCAATTGGCTATGAGCCTTTAAGCCCAAGGGTCCTCCACAATTCTAGTTAAGCCAAATTTTTGAGTTGGGCCTGACTACAATTCAAGGGATTTAATACTTATGCATTTTTTTTGCCAGACAAAAGTGCATTTGCTCATTTGGATTGAGGGTCCAAGGACTTCTCATTCCTAGTGTAAATAGGGCCTAATATCAGAACTTGCAATCTACAATCTAGCTCACAAGAACTGCAACCCTACTATTAATTGACTTTTCACTCGTGTTGGTCTACTTTCAAAGTCATACTCAAATCTCATTTAATTATTTAATTATTTAAATTTATGTGCAATTTTAAAATTTAGTTCAAATAATCTATTTTTAGTTCCATTTTGAATTCTCAAAAATGTTAAAATTACAATGAGGGTCGCTATTATGTGAGCATAGGAGTGTGAGCGCATGAGCCTAGAATACTACACACCTATGTTATAGATGTATATACTATAGAACCCGTCTATGATTATAGGATATATATATTACAAATATCTATATTATAGATGTTTATGATACATACACCTTCTATAATATGTGGTATCTATATTATAGGTACCTATATTGTAGGCTCAATGCTCACAAGCTCGCATTCTTGGGCTCACATACTAGCACTGTTGACTTTTTGTTTTGTTTTGAGCTTAGAAATATATCAAATATTCCTTGAAGTTTTTCATTATTGTTACTATTTTATTAAAATTTTCATACTATTATTATTGATCATAAGCAAATTGAAGAAACAAGTTGGGAATTTTGCTAGAAATTGGTCAAATAATAGTTGAGGAGATTTTATGTTGGAAAGAATCGACCCCCTAAGGTTTTTTTTATTGAAAGTAAACTTATACTTTCTTAACCCCTAAATGACTTTAGAAGCTTAAATTAAAGACTCTTATTTGAAAACAACTTAGCATTATTTAGCTATTTGGAAAATATCAAATGTAGGCTTTTTGAAAGCTATTAAAACAATGGAAAAATAGTGAGGAGGATGTTGGCAGAATCAAATGGTTAGGAGAAAATGGAAGAAAGTTTATTGGAACACCAAATTTGTGAATGAAGGAGGTATCTTATGTGCATTTAAGATTCCTCTTGAGAATGAATTGTATTATGATCATTAATGTTTTGAATTGTATTTAAAAAATTAAAAGCTTGTTCATATAGTTCTCTTATAATTGTAGCACTTTGCTATATATATAGTATTTAATTTAGTTAAACTTTGTAATACTAGATAGTCACAAAAGAATTCACAAATAATTGAAAAAATCTTAAGAAATTAGTTTTAATCTACATGGAATGCTTTGATTCATTCAATTTGGATTAATAATGTGTAAGTTATGAATAATATTGTTTTTCAAGCAATCAAAACCTGGATTGTCAGGACGTTCGGACGTTCGGACGTTCGGACGGACGTCCAAAGTCCGGGGACGCTGCCCCCCCAACGTCCTGTGACATTCACTTTTTATGTTTTTTACCTACATGGTAAATTCCGCGACCGAAAAACCGACCGAAAAACCGACCGTAAACCCAACCGAAAAACCGACCGAGAGAACCCGACCGACAAACCGACCGAAAAACCGACCGAGGACCCGACCGACTAACCGACCGAAAACCCGACCGACCGAAAACCCGACCGAAAACCCGACCGAGAGAAACCGACCGAAAAACCGACCGAGAGAAACCAACCGAAGACCCGACCGAAAAACCGACCGAGGACCCGACCGACTAACCGACCGAAAACCCGACCGATAACCGGACCGACCGAAAATCCGAGCGACCGAAAACCCGACCGCCCGAGAACCGGACCGACCGAAAACCCGACCGAAAACGCGTCCGAGAACCGGACCGACCGAAAACCCGACCGAAAACCCGTCCAAAAACCGGACCGACCGAAAATGCGACCGACGACCGAAAACCAGACCGACCGAATTCTCGACCGAAAACCTGACCGAAAACCAGACCGACCGAATTCTCGACTGAAAACCGGACCGAAAACCGGACCGACCGACCGAAACCCCGACTGAAAACCTGACCGTCCGAAATCACGACCGAAAACCCGACCGTCAACTCGACCGATAACCCGTCCGAAAGTCCGACTGAAAACCTGACCCGACCCCAATCCCAACCCGTTTTTACAAGTTCTCCGAAGAAATTAATAAACATGCTTCAAATCGGTTGTTAAAATAATGTGAGCTTTGGGATTGTTGTGTTCTGTTTTTTTTTTTTTTTTAAAACACATGAACAATTTCCATTGATAAAAAGGATACAATACACCAAACCAAAGGGAGTTGTGTTTCAAGTTCCACTTTCATAATAAATGTATTAATGATTTTTTTTTTTCCGGGATTCTGAAACCTAGTTCCACTTACCAATTTTATAATGAATGAAAATTTAGTTATATTTTCCTAAATTTGTTTCCTAAATTTTTCACTCAAATATTTAAGAGAAAAAATTTAAGAAATGAATATCAATAGTTAAAAACTTATAAGCTTAGAAGGCACAAAGTGACAAAGCCAAATAATCTTGTCATACAAATTGTACAGAATTTTTTTTTTTCCTTTTTTTTTTGGTTTACAAGCTACTGAATGTTATAGGAGTAATGGGACTAGGTCACTAGGAACTCAACAATGAACGTACGCGGGTGTTTGAGTGGAAATAGAATTTTGCGTAAGGGTCCTTGAGAAGTTTTGGCTATGGTAAGAATTGCTTGGTGTGATGTAAATGATTGAAATGAATTAAGGATATTTTGAAGAGTGCTGATTTTCATTGAAAGAAATAACAGTTATTAGGAACAAAGGTCATCCCACGATGTCATGCAACTGCTTGCTATGAAAATGCGACTACCATTGCGTTGAAGTAACCAAACAAGAACAATAGAGAAGTTTGGATTACCAGAAGAGAAGACCATCAATTTGGAACAATCAAAAATAAGAAATTTTAATAGGTGTGGCATTTTTGGTTTATTATCACACCCTACTTTTGTGGAAAGACACTTCAATCGGTGTAAAAAGAAGTTCCTCTTTTTACACATTACTTTCAAGGAGGGGGGAAAATAACATTGTCTCAATATGGTTGTTGTACATTTTTTTAAAGTTATTTTCACACCATCTTATTTTGGGTAAGATACTACGACTTCTATCAAAGTCTCAATTTAATCCACAAGGCATTGAACATGCATTTTGGTCTTTGGAGAACATAGCATTTTTGGGCAACTTACTACAAGCAGAGTTTTTATTTTTTTTAGTTCAAATTTTCACAAGGCATTTTCAGGAGGAGTAGCTTTAAGGTCCAACTTTTCTTCATAACTTCTAACCTAGAGATTAAAAAGTTATTGTATGATATATTGATATGTGATTTTTAATGCTTGGTGGGCAGCTCAAAAATTCTTAAAAATCGCTTTAAAAAAAGAATAAAACTTCAAACTAGTTCTCTAGATCTATATATGCAAGTTTAGGTTTGAATTTTTTTTTTTTCATTTATGAGATCAGAAGTACGCGGTGATCTAGTTTGCAGGCAATTCTGGATTCCTTGCTCAGAAATAAACTTTAAAATCCTTTATTCAATTTAATTTTCAATATCTTTTGAAAAAAAGAAAAAAAAGAATGTAGATACATTACTACAACATTATAACCATTGGGATTGGCATTTTCCAATTATATAATTAAATTCTTAACAATTTAGTGGTTTGAATCATTCACTACTTCTTTCTGTTTGCTATTTTTTTTCTATATGTTGTACAATTCCTAATGTTTTGGAAATTTTCAAGCACAGAGCCAGCTTCACCTTGAAAATGAATCCAAATGAAACCACCATTATTGATACTTTCCGATACAAATGAGACCTTGTGAAATGCAGCTGTCCGGTTTTGGCCCGGACCTAAAAAACATTTCTGTCGATTCAAATGTTGTTACCTTGCAATATACATGGTGGACAATTCTGAAAAATTTTCCACATCTTCTTAAACCAATTCACTACAAGATTCTATGATTACATGTGTCCTAAAATATTTTCTTTCTAAAATTTGGGTTATTTTTTGGAAATGGCAGTTTCGGAACGTTTTGGGTGAATATATACTCAACAACCTTTAGGGGTTAAGCTCACACCCTCAATTTTTCAAAAACAAACTTTTCGCAGCGTAAATTTTTTTTTTTACATTGACACCTTCTCATCTTCAATTATGTACTATCATTGCTTTCGTTTTCTACCTCTCTTTTCACACCCTATTTTTTGTCGGTAGGGGATTTGTATCCATGAAATGGTAAAAACCTTCAATCCTTATGAATCTTTTGAATGATATGAATTAAAATTTCCTTCCTAATTTAGACTTCACTTTCTGGCCTTTTGGATCTTGAAATTTTTCTAATATTCCTTTCACCCTACACATGTGTCCCTTGACGCCTAAGTTCAAAATATCCAAATGTCATATATCATTCTATTTGTCATGCAACCGCGACAATCCAATATCCATTAACAAGGAGTACTGCACTTCTCATCCACACAAAGCATACAATTTGTATAGTAAACATTTGTATTCATTACAATTTGAAAAACACACAAAAAATCAAATTGTATATCCAATTCCACATACATTGGTATAGATTATATGTGCATACATACTACGTCCTCTACACACGATAAATCCTCATATCTAAATTCATCCCCTAGTCCCCTACTTATGTACCTCTATAGATTACGGTAAGTTGGTAACCTACTGATATTTAGTATGATTGCCGAAAATATTCATCGGGCATAGGAAACTTGAAAGTAGTGCAGAATCGATTCACGACGTGAGCCAAAGTGCTTTCTTTTCTGATAACCCGTTGTAAGTACTCGTGAAACGCCAGTCCCAATGTGTGGTGTTCGAATCTGCTGCATTCTGGAGTTTCCTTCTGCAATGCAGTGTAAGCCTCGGACATGCACTGCCTGTTCATCCTCTGAGCTATTTTAGCAATCGCATATGCTTCCGTTTCACATGATAACCTTGGAATGACGTCCTCATTCGCATCAATTTTGTGCAAGTAGGCGCTACTGGGATCCAACCACCACCTCTGTGTCAAAGTTTGATCCCTCTGAATGGCAGATGTGATTTAGGACGTTCACTAGCTAAGCTAGTTAAGCCCCAATCACAAATTCCAACATACACACGTGACTCATCGTCGGGAAAGTGAAACATGATGTTGTCTGGAGAAATATCATTGTGGAGATGTCCAGCAACATGCACTGCATTCATAATGTGCACGAACGCCCATGTAAGTTCCGTTCGCTTCTTCCTGAATCGAGCGAGGCAGAAAGCGTTAATCACCTCTGCTTCCGATGGATTGTCATACATCAACCGAACCTGTATGTTGTCTGGATAATCATTATCCATGTTCAGCATATTTCGCAGTGTCCCACCATTCCACCAATAGGAGTACCCTTCATTCCTTGTTGCATGCACTGCAAAAAAACGTATTACTCCAGGGTGCGCAATCCTCACTGCCATTGATTCGTTCAGGTGTTCCAACTTCGCTAACTCAGGCCTTTTATTGTGTTGGTGAGATCTCTTTGCTGCAAACTCCCAAAACGGTACTATAGGAGCACATCCTTCAATTCGGACCCTCCGAATAGTAGCATATCCACCCTTTAAAATTTTAATATCTTGGGCAATCACTTGTGCCGTATCTGGAAGTGCAATGAGATGTCTCCTGCCATGGTACAATTCATCCTTTCCATCATCGCTATTCCACCATGTCATTGATTTCCTTCTATTGCGCGTGTTAGCAAATGGCTTGCACCGCTTCGTGAATAAATCAGCTCTGAGGATAACTTCTTGAAAGGCTTCATCATCGGCGCGGTGTTGCTTCACATATTTTGCGAGAACCACTTTGGAATTCCACAACGCATCATACGCCCTGTTGTGAAGGAATTTCACAAAGCCCTTCTTCTCCATTTCATGATGCCATTCAGGAACGTGAAGGGCTTCCATCATCTTCTGCGACATATCATCCATGAATTTCTTTGGGCACTCTTCTTGGTATCTGATGTATTTATTGTCCAAGGAAAGAGTGGTTTCAGACTCAAAGAATTTCAAGGTGAATTCAATGAGAAAGTTCTTGCATGCATCAGAGGGAATTTCCTTCAACTCTTTGATACTTGGTTGCCCTGATTGCACCCCGTCTCGCCTCTTTGCAGCCTTCTTTGCCCTTGGCATCTTGATGAACTACCGGTATTTAATTACAATCGGTAATGAAAATTACCAGTCGCGATTTCACTTCACTCTGGAGTACACGTAATCTGCAATCAAGTTGTCAAAAAAATTGGCAATAAGTGGCCCCCAAAACCGGACTCTTGCTTTCCCAAGGAGAGGAGCCAATGGAGGACAAACCACCAAGCTCTCCGCTCCACGCTTGCACAAGGCAAGGGGGATAGCAAAAGTGAGGGAGCGGTCTGGCCGTCCGCCCCTCTTATAGTTTGCGGTTGCCCCGACCGCCGAATCCGACGGCCCGACCGCTCCATCCGCCGCATCGGACGGCGGTGACAGATTAGGGTTCGGCTCGCGGTCGGCATAGTCGGCGGTCGGCAGACTGGGCGGTCGGCGGGGAGTCGCTGGTTTTCTTAAGTTCGTAGAAAGATGGAAATAGAATTTTTTTCGCAACCGTGCCTACATTCCAGAAATCCAAAGTTCTGCTGAAATAAGCTGATAATAGGGAAGAGGAGGGCTGAGGGCAGCCCAAAAGAAAGTTTTTTTGAGTGGATTTTTTTCCCATTCCTGCTACTGTTGTCTACCTAGAAATCTTTCATTCATTCCATTTCAATTGGTTACAAATAGTTTTACACAATCTTATTTTCAAGGCACTTGAGAAAACGAACTTGTAGAATTTCATTAATGAATGCAATTTCTTCAATTTTTTTTTCCACAGAAACAGGTCTGTGTGGTTCATTTTTTTGGGCTACAATAATCTTACCATTGAATTACCCTAGTCTTATTTAATGCAAAAGATATTAAAATTTAATGATTCATTGTATCCACTTTGGCACTTCCATATATGAATAATAAAAAATTTTGACAATTAAATTTTTTTTTAATTTCCTCTCGGCTAAACTACCAACACAATTCTCCAACTTCCAGATTCAAAGCTCACAACTCACTATTGCAAAAATTTCAAGTGCGAAATCTTCAAAATCAAAACACTGCTTTCCATAATGTCTTTAAGAACTTCTTTTCTCCACTTTAACGCCTATAGGCCCAAATACTATTTTTGGGCAAGATATCAATTTTGGATAGTTTATTATGCATAGAATTTTTATTTTCATTATTTCAAATTTTCACACACGATGTGCTCTCCGAGTAGCTTTCAGGCGGATTAGGCCCAATAATTTCATAACATCTAACCACAAGGTCAGAAAGGTTTTGCATGATAAGTATTTTTTTTTATCTCTAGGCAGCTCAGGCAGCAAGAAAATGTCTTCAAAAATCACTTGCTTCAAAAATTAAAATTTAAAATTGGATCTTCAGATTTGTATAAACAAAAGAAGCTTTGAATCATTCCATTAATCCATTCCGATCACCAAGCCAAAACTCAAGCGGATCTTTAGTTTGACGGTATTTTTTCAATCCTTACTCCCAAAAAAAAATCAAAGTCATTTGTTTAATTCAAATTTCAGTATTTCTGGGAAAAAAAAAAATATATTGGGTTTCAAGATTCTTTATTTCAACATCACAACCATTGGGACTGGCATTTTTCAATTCCTTCATCAAATTCCTAACAATTTAGTGTTTTCAATCATCCTCTACTTTTTTCTATTTTGTATTTTTTTCCTATGTGTTGTACAATTGTAAATGATCTAAAAATTGTCAAGCATGGACCGAACTTGCCTTCAAGAATGAATCCAAAGAGTTACCCCAATTTTCGTCATTTTTTAAAATGAATGTGACCTTGTGAAGTGCAGCTGCCCCGTTTTCCGGAGGGACCAAAGAAGCACTTTTGCGGATTGAAACACTATTATCTTACAATCTAGATGGTAAAAAATTCTACAAGTTTTCCCGCATCTTTTCTAACCAGTTTACTACGAGATCCTACGGTTATATGTGTCCAACATTAAAAAGTTTATAAAATTTGGTACTTATACTGAATCCAATAGTGCTACAGTAGTTTTGGTACAAACTTAGTCAAAAATCTTTAAAGGCTAAACACAAATATCTTGCAATATGTGTGGTCCAAAATTATGTCTAATGCTCCACAAATTCTTATACTAGTTGGGTATAAGATCCTATGGCTACATGTGCCCAAAAATTAATTTTCTAATTGTTCTCTTCTTTCCTATAGAAATGGCAATTCACAATTGTAAGATTTGTTGCCAAAAATAAGGCCTTCGGCCTTGCGGGTTTAGGAATGTAAGTCGAGCTCTATCTTCCTTAGAAGAGTTTTTTAAGTTTTCAACTGCATTCCTGGGGATAAGAAATTGTACAGTAAAGATCCATGGTGCGAAATATTTCTCCTAATGATAGTCCACTTGATGGAGCCCAAAATGCACATCCAATGTTGAACCCCAGAACTTCCATTGTCCCGTTCCAAGACAAAGGGAATTTTGAGCGGTTACCTCTAACCTCAATTTGTAATAAAACGTTCTGAAACTTTCCTATTTCATAGGAAAGTTGATTAGCTTTGTCATAATATGTTTTTATTTCAATTGGTGCCTGGGAGTAGAAGTTACACCAAAAAAACTCTGAAATTGAACTTGACGGGAAGCACAAATTATTTGGCAAATAGACAAAATGATTTTTTTTCCTTTTCTTCAAAATTTTTATAATTCTCTCGATATGCGAACCTTCCATTCATTCTGTTTGGATTAATAATGGAAAAGTTATGGAGAACTTTGCTTTTCAGGGAATTTGAGCATCTTCTTAGGAAAATGACTTGTAGAAGTGTAGAACTCTTTTATCAATGCAATTCCCACAATTTTTCAATTTTTTTTTTTCAAAATGTTGTGTTTTCTAGCTTAAATAATCTCACCAATGGGATCATTATACTTCAACCCTATGTAAGATCTACTAACAATTTTTTTTCTTTCTTGTCTTCGACGTACTTCTATAGTTCTATTTAATAATTCTTAAAATAACGAAAATAAAGTGTTCCTTTTTTAAGAAAAATATAGACTTTCAACTTACGTCTCCAACACATAAAACCTTAAATTCAATGTTTGTATTTCAAAAATATTCCACAACTAGCGATCAAATTCACCAAAAACTGAAAGCCAGTATTAAAAAAAAAAATCTTTTTCAACTTCGAATGCTAATAACCTCAACCTATACAGTGAAACTTCATGAAATTTTGACAACATCATCTACAATAAGTGAAGTACAAGATCGTACGCTTAGATTGGAAAAAAAAAGAAAAGAAAAGGGTTCATGGGTGAATGCAGCAAAAATGGCAGCTTCGGGTGTTTGTAAACCAAAAAATGACCTTCGAACTTCAAGGGTTGAAAACACCCAATTTCTCCAACTTCAAATGTTTACACCTTCCTTTCATGCAATCCGACTTTGTACATTCACATACAACACCCAAGTAACTGAAGACAAATGCAGCCAAGGTGACAATTTCTAATTTTCTATAGCTTTTTGAAAAAATGATAGACTTAGGATTTCAAGGTTTAAAAGCAATTCAATGTTTTTGTTGTATATTTGGACTATGCTTTTCATTGGAGAGTCTATATTGACTTGAACATGAGATGATGGGAGAAAGCGATCCGGTACAATATTTATATTAATAAAAAAAATTGGTTATACAGAAAATGGTATTCAATAATAGTAATCTCAAATACCTACCAATGTCTCACATATTCTCAAAAAAGGCCATTCTATCTATAGTGCGAAATACAGTACTACAATTCAACAAGATCATTGTACTACGCTTGGCATGAAAAAACATTGCATGTACATTTAACAATATACATGATCGTATTCTAAAAGAAAGTCGTTACAACAATACACACTATTCCTCCTCGGAATCTGAATCGGTGTCATCTCTCTGACTTGGCCCAGTAGAAGCAGACCTATAAATCCCAAGATATGGACCTCCACCATAGATGTCTCCACGTCCACTTGATGCACCTGTTTGTCCATAATTGCCGTAGCCAGGACCTCCAAAAGTTGGTGGAGGAGCTGAAACGTTGTGGTCAGAGCGATCTTCGTTTGGACGACTATAATAGGAGCTCCCGTGATGTTCATATGATCCACCTCCAGTGGTTCCACCGTAGTATTGTGAGCCTCCTTCGCTGGAACCACCATACTGTACGGTTCCATGGGTTCTTTCTCTGCCTTGAGATTCACCTCGGGGATCATTAGCATATTGAGAATGACTTCCGCCTTGTGGTGGGCCATATGCACCACGGTCATGTCCGTATGACCTATCGTGCCCAGGCTGTCGACCATGATCTTCTAGGCTCCTTCGCATTGCCTCATGCATTTCTTGTTCGTATTGTATGTTGTCTCGTTCTTCTTGGCGTTCGTGTCTTCCTCCAAATGTTACGGGTGCAGGAGCATCATCATCTTCATCATCGAGTTCATCCTCTGCATCCGGCAACACAACTGTGGGAAGATGGCCAAATCCTCGATTAGACCACTCGTACATACAATCGCTCGGACCTTCCCAGTTCGAATCAATCACGTGGGTGCTGCGATTCAATTTGTGCACATCTTTTCCCGGAATAGTGCGCCAATCCACTTCTTTGTGGAGTACAATCTCTGCCCAAATCATGGCCATGACACCATACAACATTATGTTTGGTTTGTTGTTTGGTAAACCTGCTGCTTTTTGGATTTCCTTGTACCGTTGCACAAAGTGCTTACTCTTACATGTGCTGATTTGACCTTCCCAACGGGGATGTTGATAAAGCGTGCGTTCACGTGACCAGAGTTTGGAGACGTGTGTCATTTTCACGTACTTTTTGCACATTGTGGAGGTCCACAATTTCTCCTCCTCATCATCCCATCCAGGCTCAGCTACACAAAATGAGTTAGCCCAATCATCCCAATTTATGTCCTGCGATATTCCCCTTTTGGCCTTCTTGCCTTTGCCCCTTGGTGTTCCGTGTGACATGATGATCTTTTGAAAATTGAAAACAACAAATCGTAAATTTCAATTTTGATTGTGCAACGCGTGGTCCAAATACTCGAGAATTTTAGTGAGTGAATTATTAATTGAAACGGTACAATAGTCACTCAACCGCAACACATAACTAGCACTGAACTACTGAAAGCACTTCAGTGTCCCAGCCCAGTCCCTCACACACCAAGCCGGAAGGGGCGCGCAGATACCCAAAGGCGCTGGATCTGCCCACTCCGGTCGGGAAGGAACTGTGAAGAAATGAGGTTCCGCCCCGCTATTTATGCGTTCGGTCGGCGGAGCAGCCGAGGCGGTCGCGTACGTCCGAATCGGACGGCAGGCCGACCGACCCCAAGATCCTGCGGTTCTCATCTGTCGGTCTGCTGATCGCACGGCCACCGACGAAGGAGCGGACGGAAAAGGCGGACGGCGTGGACGGAGTCAGTCGTCCAATCGTTCGGTCGGGTTTTCGGTCGGTCAGTTTTTCGGTCAGTTATTCGGTCGGGTTTTCGGTCAGTCCGGTTATCGGTCGGGTTTTCGGTCGGGTTTTCGGTCAGTCGGGTTTTCGGTCAGTCGGGTTTTCGGTCGGTCCGGTTATCGGTCGCGTTTTCGGTCGGGTTTTCGGTCGGCCCGGTTATCGGTCGGGTTTTCGGTCGGTCAGGTTTTCGGTCGGGATTTCGGTCGGTCGGGTTTTCGGTCGGGTTTTCGGTCGGTCAGGTTTTCGGTCGGGTTATCGGTCGGGTTCTCGGTCGGGTTTTCGGTCGGTCAGGTTTTCGGCCGGGATTTCGGTCGGGTTTTCGATCGGCCCGGTTATCGGTCGGGTTCTCGGTCGGGTTTTCGATCGGGTTTTCGGTCGGTCAGGTTTTTGGTCTCCGGTTTTCGGTCGGCATTTCGGTTGGTCAGCTTTTCGGTCGGCTTCTCGGTCGATCAGTGGGGTTTTCGGTCGGTCACGATTTCGGTCGGCTTTTAGAGCGGTCGTCCGAGCGGTCTGGACAGAGGTCGGAAAATCGGTCGGTGGCTTGGCACATCGGTCCGGAGAATAAACCTGAAGCGAAAATGCACCACATATGGACTCATGAAGTTCACGTGGACCAGAAATAAGTCACTAACTCAAAGTTCAAACGAGTTCTTTAAGTTCCTCATTCGATATCAAATGATTGTGTGCTTCAGATGTGCCTCAAGTAAACATGAAGCACACCTCAAGCACACTTATACAATTATTATTGCTTTTAAAAAATAATCACCTCAAAAATAAAAACGTTCTTTGAAATTTCAAAATTGGACTAAAAATGTTTGGGTGGGTTTAAGGTATGCTTCAGGTTCACGTCAAGAACACATAAAGCACACTTGAAGCGCACTTCGTGACTTCGTCTAATGAAATTGCCTTGGAATAAGAAGCTATGAAAAATTTAACTTGGATTAAAAATACTTTGCTTTTGCATGAAGTAACCTTGAAGCAAAATTGAAGTATATTTCCACTATTATCTTATGGTTGGTCGGTTGGATCATAAAAATAATTTCAAATTGAAACCTTCTACTAAGTGTACTAAATGAAATCATAAGGTTCTCAAAGTGCGCTAACAATAGACGTCACGCACATCTACAAATCATCTCTTCTATTTGCATTGCTTTGAAATGATGATGAATTTTAAAATGAAATGCTAATTTCCAAAATGAAAAGCATAAGTAAAAGTGATTGAAGTATGCTTGAGTTCTAGTTGAAGCATATTTCAAGCAAATTCCATCTTGTCAAGATACCTCGAATAATTTATATATTTTGTTGAATTCAATTCTTTTCATATAAATGCCAATCGAAATCATGAAAAGTTTGAAGTGTGCTTAAATAGACTTATAGACCTAAGGTCGAACAAGCAAAATACTTCCTTCATTTTCAGTGCATTATAAAGAAGTCAAAAAAAAAATCAAATGTACTAGGGAAAAAAAAAATAATGGCGTGTGCTTCAGATAGACGTGAAACACACCTCAAGCACATTTGTATCGTTTAACCACTAAAGCAACAAACACCATTTGTTGGCAACATAGCGATTTTGGACAGCTCCGTACAAACGCAATTTTTATTTTTTTTCTTTAAAATTTTAACAAAAGATGTGTCGAAGGAGTATCTTTAAGGCCCAACGATTTTTATAGCGTTTGACAATAAGGTTAAAAAGTTACTGCATGATAGGTAGTTCTGTTTGATCTTTGGGCAGCTCGGGCAGCCAATAAACTTCTTTAAAAATCACTTTTAAAAAAAATAGAAATTAGAAATTGGTTCTTCAGATGTATATGTACGCGGGAAGCTTTGAATCATTCAATTCCAATAAATGAAGAAAAAATTATGAGGATTCTTACTTTAAGGGTACTTATGGAATCATTAGTCTAAAGAAAACTTTGAAGTCATTTATTTAACTCAATTTTGAATAACTTCGAAAATAAAATTAAAACATTGGGTGTACATTATTTACTTTAATATTACAACCGCTTTGGATTGGCATTTTTCAATTTGATAATTAAATTTGTAACAATTTAGTGAACATTTGAATCATTCTCTACTTCTTTCAACTTACAATTTTTTTCCTGTACATTGTACAATTCCAAATGATCTAAAAATTTTGAAGCATGTGGCCAACTTGTCTAAGGAAAAGAATCCAAAGAGTAACTACCATTTTGGACATCTTTTCATATAAATGTGACCTTGTGAAATGCAGGTGCCTGGTTTAGGGCAGGGACCAAAAAAGCATTTTTGTCATTCCAAAGTTCAAACGCTATTAATCCTATTATCTTGCAATCGACATCGTGGAAAATTCTGATATTTTTTCCACATCTTCTCAAATTAATTTACTACAAGATCCAACGTTATATGTGTCCAAAAATATTTTTATTTCAAAATTTATTACTTGTACCAGGAAATGGCAGTTTTGGAGCAGTTTTGGTGAAAACTTAGTCAAAAAAACTAAGGGGTCAAATTATATTGGATTATAAAGACAACTTTAAATTGAAATCTTTTACAATAAAAAGATCGAATTTCAAAAAATAAATAAAAATAGCGTAAGGTGTATTTCATGTGTACTTCAAACTCACCTAAAGGTTGAAGCACGTTTTTACTGTTCAAAGTAGTGTGGATCCTAAAAATGATTTTAATTTAAATCTTTTATTGAATAATTCAATATCAACTCATCAAAATACCAAATGCTTAAATTATGCTTGAAGTACACCTCAAGCACATCTAGTATACATTTTCACTATTTCCATTCATTTCAAATTAAATAAATTTGAAGATAATAGAATCTTCTTTTCAAAATTTCAAAATTTACAGTATAAATGAAATTGCTTGAGTTGCGTTTGAGGTCCACCATCAGTTCACCTCAAGCAAATTCCTACTACTTAGATTTCTTCATATTAAAAGAATAAAAATTTGAATTTCTTCTGGTTTAGAAATTCAGATGTAGTAATACAGTGCTTAAAGTGTGCTCCTACCATGCTTAAGGTTTATTTCAATTCTTCAAGCAACTTTCAAGCACATTCTTAAAATTTCTTGAATTTATGAAGAACAAAAAGTATAGTTATTTGAATTTATGATTGAAGGGGTGGAAAATAAGGTGCCATGCATGTAAACTTTAAGTTCATTTGAAAAATTCTCTCCTAATTTGAAATGCATTCAATATGAACTCTTAATAAACTATTTTTTTGAATAAAGGAGATCATGAATTTCTAAAATAGTAAAATTGAGGTTCAGTTGTGATTGAGGTGTGCTTCAGGTCTATCTACGTGTCTTTATTGTTTTTGTTTCATTTGAAAACAAAGAACTGCTGATTCAATTTTTTCAGATATGGTTTTCCAATGTGTGTTTTATGTGTGCTTGAGGTTTATTAAGCAAAGTTGTTTGCTCTTCATTTGTAAAATATATTTTTGGTTGCTAATTTTGGGGGAGTTTCTGATTCAAATGAAATGAGAAAAGTAATGGTGCCCTTTTAGTTGAGAGATAAACCTTTCACCCTATATCTAAAGACTACAAGAAGTACATGTCAAGTGCACTTGTGAAATTGCCCCAAAAATTGAATATAATTGATAGTTTGAATCCTAATCGAAGTGCAATGAGAGAAGTAAAAATAAATAAATAAGAGAAATTCAAAGTAATTTTTTCTTCGAATGTTTTTCTCAAAGATTACATTTTTGTCTACATGTGAAGCTTTGTTCCCTTCAATTTGAAATTTTGGATTAATAATGAAAAAGTTCTTCAGAATCTGATTTTTTCGGACAATTTAAGAATCTCAAGGAAAAAAAAATTTGAATGATTCACTATTGGATGTTATTTTTAGAATTTTACCAAGGAAATTGTTGGACAATCTTAGTCTCTTAGATTTCCTAGCTACAAGAATCTCACTGTTGAGATTATTGTGATCCAATTCCATCTAAAAGTTATTACCAGTTTCGTTTTTTCTTCCATCTTCCATCCAATTCTACTTGACAATTTTATAATGAGTGAAAATCAAGTGGTTTTTTTCCTAAATTTTTTGGGTACATTATGAATTCAACTACTTTACGTAGATAAGTGGATAATCAAAATCATTAGTGTTAAAAACTTGAACTACAAAGATTCAAAGCCAAAAACTATAGTTAAGCAAGGTGCCACTAAACTAATTTTCTTCCTTCTAAATTCATATATTTTATACTATACACAGTTTAGTTTTTGAAGCTTTCTTTTACGTATCCATATACCAGTTAAGAATAAGATCTTATAGTTTGATATTCCCAAAAAGAAAGGTTTGATGGTTCTTTACTCTTTGAAATAGCACTGAAAATTTTTAGTTGTTTTTTGATAGGAATATCACCTTCCTCCTCTAGGGATTAATACAATTGGTCCTTCCATTGGATCCAAAATAAAAACTGAAGAATCATTTGATTATATCACATTGCAGTGTTTTGAATTTAGGATTTGTAGCATACGATTTCTGATTAGGGTTTAGGGTTTAGGGTATAGGGTTTAGGAAATACTACTTAGACAAGAGGCTTAAAACATGAAAAAAGAAATTCAATCACAATACACATTATTACTTCTACATGACTTCTACATTGGATGCTTCTAGAAGGATGCATCCAATGTAAAAGCGAATCAAACCGTTTTAGTGCAGAATGCGGAATCCGAGGTTCCAGACAGTCGGTCTTCTGTAGCGGTGAACAATTTTCGTCAACCCTGGCGGTCGTCCAGGTCGGCCGTCCGAATCGGTCGGCGTAACTTAAAACGGCCGTCTGAATCGGTCGGCGTACCCTGAAACGGCTGTCCGAAGCGGTCGGCCTAGCCTAAAACGGCCGTCCGAAGCGGTCGGCCTACCCTAAAACGGCCGTGTTTGGTTCGGATGGCTTCGTATGTTGGTTTGGGCGGTCGGTCAGTTTGGAGCGGTCGCTGGGGTCGGTCGGTGAGCGGTCGGCAGAGGTTCGGGGCGGACTGCGGCTTCGGCGACCGCCGCGGAGGCGGAACGCGTCGGTCCGGGGCAGGTCCGCAAGGTTCGGGGCTGGTCCGGCGGCGGACGCGGCTTAGGTCTGGGGTTGGTCGGCTATAAGAGCGGACGGCCTCCTCGGACCTCCTCACTTCAACTCCCCTTCGGCGCCAAGTCGGCTGATCTCTGTTGCTTTATGCGCCAGTTGCTCCTACATGGTGGAGAGTTGAAGTCATTGAGCTTTTGATATGGGAACTTTTTGACATTTTTACTTGTGCATATACATTGGACGTCACTTGCGGAGTATTTCTTGAATTGGAGGTGAAGGCAATTTCAAATTGCCAATCATGACTGGTGAAGGTGATGCGACTACCGATGGGATGACTTCAGGTGGTGATAACACGAAAAGGATTAAACAGAAGGGAGCCAAACATGAGCTTCATTATGAGATTTTAGATAATCCTGACATCAAAGCCGAAAGCGGATGGGAGGAAGAGGGAGCAGAGTATTGGACCTCCAAAATCTGCAAGCAGTATGTTAAAATGTACCACATTGGCAAGTTGTGGCCTCGAGATTTTCACCCGGTCCACACACGGGCTTTCGGTTGCAAACCAGGGAGTTGCCAAAACTCGCAATTTGTTTGTCGATCAAAGGAGGTCTGGCGGGCGCTTTTTGGAGACAAGGGAATGAGTAAGGGGTACATCAAATATACCTTGGCATCTATGGTTTATGCGGAACTCATACTGGGCCGCAAAGTGGATTGGAGTACGTTTCCGACAATAGCACAGTGTCCACTTTTGATTGAAAGAAACCAGAAAGATATTCCCCATTGTCCCCCCAGGCCTCAGGCAAAACCCAAAGAAGCATTACAAATTACTACAACGCATACAATGGAGGTTGGGGAGGGGACAAGTGATGCAGCGCAGTTGGGTTCATTGCATGCCCTTGCGGAAGTTGGCAATGCCCTCGCGGGAGGTACAATAGAAGAAGTCTTACCAACTCCCCCAGTGAAAGTGAGCAATACCGCTTCGGGAGGCGCAAAGAGACTGGTGTTTCTGACTCCTCAAATGTGTTTGACTTCCAAACCAATTTTGAGTACTGTGTTAGGTCGAGAGACTGCTCCAAACAAATGCAGCCCCGCGATAGGAAATGGGGCACCTATTTTGCCACGAAAGGAGGTTGGCGACAAAGAAGTTGCAAGGGCCAATGCTAGAATTGATAGTCTTCTAGAGAGCAATGCTCTACAGCCCTTGATGTACACACCTCTTCCGCCTTCGTCTTTACCGTCAAGTCCAATCCTAAGTCCAGAAATGGAAGTACAACCGACACGAAGACACGGAAAAGAACCCCAGGACGATGCCATGAACCTTTTTATTGATGGGATAGAGCCTGAAAGCGAGCATCCACATTTGTCACCACCAGGTGATGACCCAGTGGAGAACCTTGGTCTAATGCAAACTACCAAGGAAGTGGAATTCCTGCTAGACTGCGACAATCGGTGGAAGAAGCATCAAGAAGAGCTTCAGAAAAATGACCCCAACCACGAGGCCAGCAGCTCTGGAGTGCATTTATGGGGAGCTATCAAGCCATCGGTTGTGGAAACTGCTTTCTCGCTAACTTCTTCAGCTCGACTTGTAGCTCAAATTACGCCAAGGATTATCGAGATGGCGCAAGAATTTTCTAGAGTCTCTCCAGAATTGATGACTGGTGCCTTGTCTTTCTTGGATTTCACAAAGTCCATGGTACCACTTCTCGACGACAATGTAGGCAAAGCAAGCGAGGTGCTTCTCTTGGAGTCAGAAAACATGAAGTTGAAGGCAAAGTGCAAGGACTTGGCCCGACAAGTGCAGATGGAGAAAAAGCTTGTGAAGGCAGAAAAGCGCAGGAATTCATTAATGCTTGTCCGTGTGGATGAGAATGAAAGATTAGAACTGAACTCATTAAATTCAATTGCATGCATGAAGGGGTACCCATCACAGACAATGTGAAACCCCCGTCTGTGGAGCCAAGTCAAGAAAGTGAGGATAAACTCTCTCTTCCTTTCGATAAAGTTCAAGCAGTGCAGGAGACCGAAGTTGTGCATTTGGATGACGAGGAGGAAACCCGTAGATGGGAAGTGTAGGTACGACCCTCCACCAATAACCCTACCCCGACACTGATGGATGCTTCCATGCAAACTGAAGGTCAGGAGTTTGAAGAGCTGAAACAAAAATTGAATGAAACAATTCGAGAAAAAGCCCTTCTTCAGTCGGACTTGGAACAAATGAAACAGACAATGGACTTGCGTCACTATATGCCCGGGTACGGATTGGAGTATCGGTGGTTGGCATGGATGCAGATTCTCCAAGACAGGCCCTCCGTGGTATCCCGAGCAATGCAAGGGCTTCAAAAATTGGCAATGAAGTCGGCTGAAGATTGTACTGCCATTGAGACCTCTTTAAAGAGGTTCCAAAATGCGTTCCATCAAGGAATTAGGGGGTATACCGAAATTACATGTTGGGGAGACATGGATGTCATGTTTGAGCGCTTGAATCACACGAAGAAGGAATCACCAATTAAGAATGTGAATTGGACCTTCGAAGCAGAGGAAGGATGGGTGCCTTACAATACACTTTCAGCACACATCAAGAAGCATGAGAAGGTTGTAGTGCACGCTTGTGATCCGGCTCCGGGCATCTTGGAGGGTCATTGTAGTGTTTGTCAAGGCCCCTTTGGTCCTGAAGGAGCTCTAACTATGGGCCAATGTCGTCACACTTTCCATGTAACATGCATGGTTAGAGCATCGCTCATTCGTTCAGTTTGTGCGGAGTGTCGCTCTCCTTTGAGTCCTAGGTTCTATGAAATGCTTGGGATTTTGGAAGTGATGCCCCCTGGCCACGAATACAATCGTTGGAACCTTCCATTGGACCAAGGACCATACAAGTTTTCGAATTACTTGCATTGGGGAAAACCTCTGACATGGGATGCAAATGAGCGAAAGCATGGACTTTACGAGGAGTCCCAAGAACCGGTAGATGATCTCATGTGGATGACTATGAACAGAGAGGTGGAGTTGCAAGCACGAGTTATTGAAAATGAAGAGGGTCGTGAATTATTTTGTCGCAACATGGGGGGGCATTGGAGCTTGCAGCACCAGAAATTCTTCCGATTTCCTGAAAAGGAGGTGAAAAAAGGGCCAGATGGCAATTGGGTGGAGGTGGAGGGTCCGAAAGAGTTTAAGGAGCAGTACGGCGCGTATAACCACACTTTGATTGGCAGGGCCTTCTTCTTGTCCAAGTTGGAAGAGGCTGCAAAAGTTCGCGCTCTTGTCCAAGTAGATGCAGCAACAAGTACAGAGCATGCATTAGTAGATGTGGCAGGGGCATTCGATAGGAGGATGTCCGACATTATAATTCAATGGAGGGCATTCTTGTTGCAAGGAGATCGACCAAACAATTTGCAATCCGAAGACGATGATGTGGCAGTGAACGCGATGGTAGATCAAGTGGATGTTGCTTTGAGAGCTCTGAGCGCCGGCGAAGTAGATTTGACTCCCGCGAGGAAGAGGAAACGTAGGGTTGAAGATGAGGATGACCACTCTTCGGAATCAAAGCGGTTGTTTTCCAAGGTTGACGAAGAAGTGCAATCCGGAGGGCGCATTGTTCGAGTAAGTCAACAACGCCAAACTCGACAAGCTGCTAGAAGACTCTTGGCTGGAGAAGGGACATCTCCTGTTTCGGGAGAAGGTAGTGGCAGGTGCTGAAGAATGATGTAGTTGGACTTTGGTTTTTTTAAAGTAGAAGTATATGGACTAGAGAGTGTCGTTTGGATGTCATGAGGAATTGAGGATTGACGTTCAATATTTCATAGTACTCTTGGTATGTTATGAGCTGCTTATAAAATGCAAATATATATGCAATACAAATATGTTTTGATTTTGCTATGACTTTATGGTACTTTTGAATGCACCTTCAAACAATTTTGTAAAATATATGTTCTGCGTGATTACATTGCAAGATAATGTTGTGTTTATGATTTGTCAATGTCTATTATTCCTTGCATATGGAACGGAGAAGTTCATTCATTTTTTGCGACTCTAATTCATAGAACCGTAAATGCCCTTGGCTTCAAATTTGGGTGGGGACAAAACTTTGAATTTTAAAAAAAAATAACAAAGTCGCTCTAATTAGCAATGAACATGCCAAAGAAATACCGTATGAAGTCTAATTTTATGGCCAAAAAACCCATTTTGGAATGATCAACTATGATTTTGCTATAAATGATTTTGTACAAGGGTACCAGTTTCAATCTTGATTTTCCTTATTATTCAATGTTCTTCAAAATGAGCGCTCGAAACAGTAGACGTTGGAAGCAAAAGCACATTAAAAATTCATTTAGAGAAATGTAGAGTACAATTTAAGAAGCCGTGAACTGATTGAGATTGTGCATGTGATAAACCCCTAAACCTTAATGTTTTTGCTTACTAACTTCATAGATTTGGAAAGGGAAAAGAGGCTCGGAAGACTTCAACTTTTGAAGTCATTTTTGCACTTAAAACACCTTCATGAATCATGATTATATAATCTTTGAATAGAAAAATTATATTGTCATGAATTTTGTTCGCAGTAGGTCCTTTAATCCATAAGGTCTTCAACGTTCAGGTCCTGAATGATAATAGATTCAAACTTTTAGTCTTTTTTCATTTTGCTTCGATGATAGTGAACTTCATTTGTGGAAATACTTTTGTTATCACTTTGTTTCCATATGTGTTCGTTAGAGTTGGTGTTATTAGAATACATATTTATCTAATTTCGCTAGAATTACAAATGTACAAGTATACGAAGTGGGCAAGTGGGCAAGTGGCTGTCCAAGCCAAGACAGCCTTGAATCCTTGAATGTAGTTTGAAGTTGGACTTGCAGAAATGAGGTCATAGATATGAAGAACACAAGAATATTAGGAATTCATCATGCCAGAAGAATGTCCATTCAAATGCAGTCCAACAAATTTTTAATAAAGAAATGATGGTATTTTGCTTGTAGTTGAATGTAGAAGAAATTTCAAATTTTTCCTTGCTAAAGGTATAGAAAAATATTAGAGACAGCATTGTTGACTTTAAATGTATTAGGCGGAATGTATAATTCAGAATGCAGAACTTGAATGTGTATATTAAAGCCGGAATATTCTTTGAAGTAGTGCTTTGTAGAAATTTTCCTCGCATTTAAAATTGTAGAGAATAATCTTGATGTTTAGGGGTTCGTATGCAGAAATTGAATTATATAGTGAATCCCTGAAGTACAAGACATGGTTTTCTGGAAACATAGTGATTTTGGGCAACTCACTGTTAATGAAATTTTATTTTTTTTCCTTTGAAATTTTCACACTAGATGTATGATGTATCCAAGGACTCAAGGAATATTTGTAAGGCGGTAAGGCCCAACAATTTTCATAACATTTGGTAACAAAGTGAAAAAGTTATTGCATGATATGTACTATGTAGTTTTCTTTGATGTTTGGACAACCCGGAAAGTAAAAAAAGGTTCTTCTAAAATCCCTTTTTATTAAATCAAAAATTTGAAATTGGCTCTATAGATTTATATATAGGCGGGAAGCTTCAATCATTTATTTCAAATGAGTGAATCAAAATTTATAAGGATTCTTAGTTTGAAGGTAGTTATAGAATCCCTACTGTAAAAAAAGCTTTGAAGTCATTTATTTAATTTAAATTTAAATATTGTTGGAAGAAAAGAAAACATTGGATGCAAATTGTTTATTTTAACACTACAACCGTTTGAATTGGCACTTTCCAATTCTATAATAAAATTCGTAACAATTTAATGATTTGATTCATTCTCCACTTCTTTCTACCTACTATTTTTTTTCTAACAATTGTACAATTTCAAATGAACTTAAAAAATTTCAAGCACGTGGCCAACTTCTTTAGGAAAAAGAACTGAAAGATTTACAATCGGTTTTGTCATTTTATTATATAATGTGACTTTGTGAAGTGTAGGTGCCTTGATTTTCGCAGGGCCCAATAAAGCGTGTTTGTCGATTCAGAAGCTATTATCTTGCAATGTACATGGTGAAAATTTGAAAAAGTCTTTCCAGAATTTGTTTGAATAATTTACTACGAGATACTCCGGTTATATGTATGGTGGAATTTTTTTTACCAGAATTTGCTACTTGTACTGGAGATGGCATTTTTCAAACAATTATGGTGAAAACATAGTAAAAAACCTTTAAAGGTTAAAGTTCAAAGAAAATGAAGTTCACTTCAAAAAAATATTGAGTTTCTGTTCAATGTAGAGCAAAATTTTTAGAAGATCTGAAAAAGACTTTGGCATTTGTGGATTAAATTGAAAATATGAAAAAAAAAAACATTGAGGCCTAGTTAAAAGCACTCATAAATAGCTCTAAACCTCTATAGTACCCCATTTCAACTTGAAGTGGAATAGAAGTTTAGAACAACTATTTATAAGCGCCGGATAGAGTAGGATTCGAACTCGTGACCTCGTCATGAGCAATAATGAAACAAACCTTTAAGTGCCCCCAATTGCAATGGCAGGTCAATCGTCTACTAAATCCTCTATGTTCTGAATCCGTTATCCTTCATATTAAAGTGATGGGTGGACGCCGAATTCCTCCTGGCAATTGCCCAGCTCCGCCGACCGCCCCGAATGGCCGACCGCCCTGACTTCCCCGACCGCCGCGATTGGCCGACCGCCCCGACTTCCCCGACTGCCCCTAATGGCCGACCGCCCCGAACGGCCGACCGCCCCGAACGGCCGACCGCCCCGACTTTCCCGACCGACCGCCCCGACTTCGCCGACCGCCTTGATCGGAAATCGGACGGCAGAAACTGACTGACCGTTGAAAGCGAGCAGATTTCCTCTCTAACGGTCGGCAGCAGTTCAGGAGTATAAGTGCAAGGAAGAAAGTTTTTAGAAGCACTCCTGAGAAACTGAACGCTAAGATTTCCGAGGGCTAGGAGCTGCAATTTTTTGTGTCCCTTGCTTGGTAATGCATAGTTCAGTGGACGGGGGGGCCTTGATTTTCAAGGCTTTGTACACATCATGCTAAACTGATTTTGGACACTGTTGAGATTCTGACATTGTGTGTGCACTTTGTGATTTTGAATTGGTTCAATTATAAGGAATTCAAACTTGTCACTATGAGCAAGGACTTCTCTCCTTGGTATGGCCTCGTGCCACCGAGTAAAGTGCAGTGCAAGGCTTGCAACTTGTTGTTTGCTAAAAAGCCCGCGCGAATGTTGAGCCATCTAGGATATGAAGGCGCATCTGGTGCTCGTGATACCGGAGTTTGCCTTTGTCCGAAATTGACATCAAAGATTCGAGGTCTATTTCGTCGTTGTGAAGGGAAATTCCCACGGAGATCGGGTGTGGACAATGTGGATAGAAAGAACATGCCCACAGACGGGAGTGACCTCTCCAATGGCAGGGACAGATCACATTCTACATAGGAAGATTCATGCACAGTACCGCAAGAAATTCTTCGTGTGGGTTCGGAAGGGAATCGAATTACTGAAACATCTGGTGAACGTGGAACTCCCAGGGCATCCAGCAGTAGGCCGTACAAACAGAGCAGGCTAATAGATGGATTTGAAGAAGCACACAAACGCAAATTGAATGCAGTGTGGGCCAATTTTTTTTATGCGGCAAATATACCATTTGCTGTAGCCCGAAATCCAGCCTTTAAAGAAGCAGTAAAACTCACGGTAGAGTGGAATAGGCCGTACACACCACCATCATATCATGATCTACGATGCAAATTGCTTGACGAAGCAAAGACGGACCTTCAGGCAAAGCTCCTGAGGAGAACCGAAGATAGCATAAGGAAGTTTGGAGCAACATTGTCTATTGATGGATGGAGCTCGGTTACAAACCGCCCATTGATAAATGCCATGCTCGTATCTTCTGCCGGAGAGGAATTTGTTGGATCGGTAGATACAAGCGGGATGGAAAAAAACGCAGAGTATATGGCATCTGTCTTGGAAAAGTTTATAGAGCACGTGGGTCCCACCAATGTGGTACAAATCAGCGCTAATAATGCTCCGGTAAATCAAGCGGCATGGAATTTGGTATCCAGTAAGTATCCACACATTTATTCTCAAGGATGCGTGGTGCATGCCTTGAATTTGTTGTTGAAAGATTGGGGGAAGGAAAAATGGATTGATGAGTATCTGAAGAAAGCCCATGCCATTGTGAAATTCTTCAAGAGTAGGCAGATGCCGCTTGCTATATTTCGAAAGCACGAGACGAAATATAGCTTGTTGTTGCCGGCCAAAACAAGGTTTGCCTCGAATTTTATTATGATTCACCGTTTGTTGAAGGTCAAAGTAGCATTACAACAAAGTGTGGTGGATCCGCAGTGGGTGGAGTATGTGCGGAAGCTAAAGGACAATTGAAAAACACAACCCCGGTCTGAGTCTCGAGATGTCAAGAAATTTGTTCTCGATTCGCATTTCTGGAATCGTTGTGTCAATATCCGAGATGTAGTGGGTCCAGTTGTATTTGCTCTACGCGACTTGGATGCGAAGACACCATGCATGGGAAAGGTATTGCATATTATGAAGGGTTTAGAGAAACATGTGATGGACTTGGAGAAAGAGCCATTTTCTTTGCCCACAAATCGAGCAGAACGACTGCAGGCCTCATTTGTGAACCGACGAAAAATGGGGGAGACAGATCTACACTATGCAGGAGCTCTTCTGAACCCGTACTTGCTGCACGATAAAGAACTAGCTGACGATACAAATGCAACGGAGGCATGCAAGCGAGTTATAATGAAAATTTGTAAACCCGAAGATTACGCAATGGTCATGAGGGAATTTGTAGCCTTTCGACATAGAACCCCTCCGTTCCATAACATGTTAGACCCGGGCGAACAGATGTTGTCGGCACATGCTTGGTGGGATTTTGAAGGTGCATGTGGGAAGCTCATTGCTCCAATTGCAAAGAGGATATTGGCCCAACCAGTATCATCATCTTCATGCGAACGAAATTGGAGTAACTATTCATTTGTCCACAACAAATCTCAGAACAAGTTGAAGCCACAAAGAGCAGCAGATTTGGTGTATGTGTACAGCAATTTGAAAGTTTTAACGGCATCAAAAGAAAATGATGAGAAGAAGTGGTACCATGAGAACGTGGAGTCAGAAGATTCAGAGGGGTTTATCTCGGAAGACGAGGAAGTTGACAAGGATTATGGGCCACAATTCAGTGAGGAAAATGCCATAAACGACGACATGCAGGACTATGACAATGGACCGCTTCAGAGCCCTAATTGCAGTAATGAAGACTTTGGGGTCAATCATCGAGACGCTTATGAGTTCGATGAATCGGACGAGGACATCAATATGGACAATGAAGATAATATTCCCCTAGCTAGATTTTGCGATGGGACCGGATTTTTGAATAGCCAAAATATCGTATTGCAAGGGGAAGCGGCTTACGTAGAAGATCCGGAGGCGAATGGGACAAGGAATGTCAATGATGACACTCCAAAAGCGGATGAAGTTCTTCAAAGTTTGAAGTGTACATCCATGACAATGGTAGAAGTGCAAGAGAATGAAGAGCACATTGACAAAGGAGGATGTCAGTTGAATGTTCGAATGAATGTGGGCAATGCAAGTGTTCAATCCATTGTGGTATTGGCAAATGAGAAGAGCGGGGAACGAAGTCATGAAAATGACAAGGCAAGCGAAGTCCAAAGAAATGTTGATGGAGGTTTGATACATGGGTCTGAGAGCCCAATTTCTTTGGACCATGATGAAGATAAGAAACAAGTCATTGAAGAATGTAGAGGAGCACGATATAGCGGTGTTCTTCCTGTAGCACGCGAAACTCCTAGTGTAGCATTGGATGGCTCAGGAAGTTCAGGTGTAGGAAGACGACTTGTCCGAATTTCCAAAAAAATGCAACCTCGTATCAATTCATCTCCAATCAATTTACCATCGACCGATGGTGAGATGAACGAGACATTGGAAGAAATGTTTATTCGGGAATCTGGTCATGCACCACCACGGCGCTCGACAAAATCGTCAGCTCCTACAACGTTGTCTTTGAATGCAATGAAGGTAACTATTCAAGGAGGAGCTGGAGCAGTGAAATTGGATGCCCAACATTCCATAAAATCCAAAAGTAAAAGGAAAATGGAGCCTTTTGCAGCGAGCCCAACCAAGAGACAAGGTGTAGGTAGAACTCCCCTTGATGCATGTCTTCCTTCTTCGAAGGGGAAAATGAAAACAATTCCTTCCCTTCATGAAGATAGGAGGAACGCCATATTAAGAGTAAAAAGGGAAAAGAGCAAGGACCAACCAAGGAGATTATCTACATCAAGGCAAGTACAGCACGGAGGAGTGAGAACTTTGTATTCTTCATCTGACGACATGGAAGTGACATCCGATGAAGATGTGGAATGGAGAAGTAGAGGAGATTGTAGTGGGGCTGAGGTAAAAGGGGATAGTGATTATAAGCCTTAGAGATTGAAAGGCCTTGAATCGCTTAGATGTTTTGATGCTCATACATAGAGCACGTAATGGTAATTGGTTGGTAGAACATTATATTGTGGTACTAGTTGTCTATTTTGCTTAGTGATGTACAAAACACCACTAAGATGGTTTGATATTCAAACTGTTGGATTATAATTCAATAAAGTTTGATTGTATGTTTTCTTTCTTCAATGAAGCATAATATATTGCAAGAATTGTATGTAGTGAAGAGTTTCACCTTCATAGTTGTCCTAGTTTAACCCCTAAAGGACCATTGTCCGTTTGGCGGACATTTGGGATTTTGGGCAGGTACCTACAGGCTAAATTTTTGTCCTCATTTTTTGAAACTTTTTTTGAAGATAGGAAAACTGATAAGCTTCATGGGAATATAATTTTTTTTTCAATTGGTGCCTGGGAACAAAAGTTACGCCCAAATAAGCTCAAAACAAGGGAGAGGGGGCAGCAAAAAAAATGTTGCAAATTTCATTTTATTTTATTTTAAATTTTTTTCCCATAGATTATATTTTTGTCTGTCCCTAAAGCTTTGATTCATTCCATTTGGATTTGTTATGAGAAAGTTATGGACAATCTATTTTTTCGGGCACTTAGAGCATCTTCTGATCTTTCTGAAAAAAAACACTTGTAGGATTCATTTTTGAATGCAATGTTTATAATTTTTTTTTTTTAAAAATTCCGCGTGATTTAGTGTTTTTGCTAGAACAATCTCACCGTTGGGATTAGTTCATTTCAATTCTATGTAAAAGATATTAATATTTTAGATTTTCCTTCTATCTCGTACCTATTTCTACTTAACAATTTTTTTAGTATTGAAAATTAAGTTTTTTTGATTTGATTTTTTTTGCTAGACTCTCAACTCAATTATAAAATATATAGATTTAAAGCTCAAAACTCTGTAGTGCAGAAATTTCAAGTTAAAAATGTTCAAAGTCAAAAAATCTCGTCCCACAATGTGCTGAAAAACTTGTTTTTTTCACTTTAAACGCAGATATCTTGCAATCAGTGTGGTCAAAAATTTTGAAATATTTTCCACGCATTGCCATACTAGTAAAGTATAAGATCCTATGGTTATGTGATAAAAAAAATAATTTTCAATTTTTTTTACCCTTAAACCTAAAAATGGCAGTTTTGAGTGCTTTTTGGCCAAAAAATGGCCTTGAAACTTTAGGGGTTAATATGTGTAAATTAAATTTATACAGCTAAAATTCAAAAAGAATGAATGTGACCTACGAAAATGTTGGATTTCTATTCGATGTAGATCAAAATTCCTAAAAGTTCCCAAAAAGACTTCGGCATATTTGAATTAAGATGAAAAAATGAGTCAAAAAACAATGAGGCCTGACTAAAAGCGCTTATACCTCTATAGTACCCCATTTCAACTTGAAGTAGAATAGAAATCTGTAACTATTTATAAGCGCTGGATATTGAAAATGAAGAACAAGGTACAAAGTAAGTTTCGAACCCATGACCTCTTGAACATCAATAATGAAATAACTCCGCAAGTGGCTGCAATTGTAATAGGCCAATAGCTGATGTACCATGTATGTTCTAAAATTTTTTCCGTCCCTGTTAAAGTGACAGCCTGAAATCCTGAACCCCTCCGGCCGACCGCCCCGACCGACTCAACGCCGACCCCGATTACCGACACCGGCAGCCGACCGATGCGGTCGGCTCACCGACAGCGGAAAGCCGACCGACCGACGCGGTCGTCAGACCGACAGCGGAAAGCCGACCGATGCGGTCGTCAAGATGACCGCCGACCGCCGACCGCGGCGTCCGAATTACCTGAGGTAATTTTTTTTATGGCAGTTTTACCCACCTCGTCCGATCGGACGCTGCGTCCCGACGTCCGACCGTCCAGACGTCCGGATTTTGGACGTGATTTGGTCCCGGACGTTCAGTTTTGACAACCCAGATCAAAACACTCTATTGAGAAAATACTTTACAAAATTTGATTTTGACCTCAATTTTTATACTCTTACAAATTTTAAAGGTTTAGAAAGGTTTTAATTGCTTACTAGAACAATCTCATAGTCCAAATATGATGGACGTGTTTTAATTCCATCTTAGACTTACAGTATGAACGATTTAGGATTTTTTTCCATATTGTATCTACTTCTATTTAACAATTGTTTAAAGAATGGAAAATAAATATATTTTTTTCATTCCCCCTTAGACTTTCATTTCAATCCTCCAATATATAGATTTTTTAACTCAAAATGTTGTATAAATTTTAAATTTTCAAAGATTCAAAGTCTCATAAGTCATAATCTAATACAGAAAGGAAAAGAACATTTTGTATTTTTTACTTTAAATGCAAATATCTTGCAATCTACAAAACCAAAGTTTGTAAAATTTCTTCCACTTTTTCATATTGTATAGTGCAAGATCTTGCAATTGGATATGCAATTTTTATTTTTTAAAAGATTGCAATAGAAATGGTAGTTTTGGAATATTTTTTTCATAAAACATCAAGTAAAATATTTTCATAAAACTTTAGGGGTTAAAGCAAGAATGCTATATTGCATACAATTTAAGTTAGGTATGTAGAAAACGTTATATCATATAAAAGTTGAGAACTTTTTATTCAAATTAGAAGAGCTTTAAAAGAAAATTTGAACAAGGATTGTATACCCATAATCAACACTATTTAGAATGCAACATCTATATTTGGACCAAAAATGTCACTTTTTCCTAAATATTGATTATACAAGATGTACATCAATAAAAGATGAAGGTCTAAAACCGTTTTTTGTTGTTTTTTGGCACACTTAGAGACTATGCATTGAAAATTTGTAACATATGTGTATAATGGTGTTCAAATAATGCATTTTAAAGTGTATTGTAGTCTTCTGTTTTAGATGACTATAAGATCTAATAAAATTATAAAAAAAATTATGTTTAATAATAATTATGCTCAATTGTACATAATTAGTGATGATTATAGATGTACATACCGTACCATGTACAATGCATCACTCCTTCACAAAGGACAACAATTTGACAATACAAAGTACATTGCAAAGATAAAATGTCACCATCAAACTATACAAACTTTTTTCTTTTAAAAGGACTCATAGGAATCTAGGAAAAACCCTTGCTTGTGCTCTCTAAGTGATTTCATGAGGACTAGGGCCTCACCTGCGCCCAAGCACCACAACAAACCATTACGTGTCAAGGTAAGTATGCAAGGGGTCTTCAACCCTAAGCCACTTGTTATTGTTTTCACATAAAATAACTTAGAAACAAACAAACATTCTTACAAAGTCCAAATACTAAGAGTAATGAGAACCAAGAATCATAACCCAAAATCAGAACCTGAGTGCTTGGGGTACACTGTGACAAAGCCATTTTTGCAAGACAAAATCTCTGTTCTCAGTAACAAGTCTAAAGAGCATAATTTTTTGCTATCAATTGGAAGAGGTAAAGTGTCTAAGCTAAGGTAGAGAACTCAAGGAGAATTAGACAATAGAAAAGCTAAATTGCTGTAAGCCTACTAAAGTAGTAGCACCCACAACTGTCAATTAAGGGTTTTGAACATGATTATTATAAATAAACATTCAACAAATTATAGGGTCCTATTTGCAAAAGAAAAATAATGCTTGTGCACTTTCAAATGTATTATTTAGATACTGTGAGAATAAATTATGAATTTTTAAAGAGCCAACTGCAAATGCACCTAATACCAACACACTACTAGAAAAACGTGCGACCAAAACAACCGAAAACTATTGTTTGTGCCTGTTGTTTTGGTCGCGTTGTCCCGGTCAAAATTAATCTGAAATCTATTGATTTTTTCTGTTGATTTGGTCATACAAGGGGGAAAAAAACTTTTCTTTTTGCTGCCCAAAATATCCGAGCAACCAAAAAATTTTACTGCCCAGAAATTTTGGACAACAAACAAAAAAAATTCCTATTGCCCGGACATTTAGGGCAACCCACAACCACCCCATTGCCGACTGTGGGGTTCAAACTCACAACCTTGTGGCCAAGAGCTCAAGGCCTACTACCATCACAATTGCATGTGCATGGAAATATATTTTTTTCATATATCCATTTTCAATTCGGTATATTTTAACTCAGCAGACTTTGACGGCCATTTTTGCATAGTAGAATAACTTTTTTCAAAAAACTTTGAACTAAGAGAAGTTGGGAAATCAAGCTAACTTTCACCTCCAAAAATCCATTTGTGATTTTGAGCTTCTAATCAAAAGTTATGGACAAAATTCAGAGAGGGTGATTGAAAATGTCAAAGAAAATGTCCCTTGCAACCTCTTTTTGAACTTTGTTCATAACTTTTGATTGGAAGTTTAAAATTTCAAATGGATTTTTGGAGGTGAAAGTTAGCTTGATTTTCCAACTTTTTTAAATTCAAAGTGTTTTGAAAAAATTTATTCTACTATGCAAAAATGGCCATCAAAGTCTGCTAAGTTTCAAAAATACCAAATTGTGAATGATTAAGTTAAAATAAAATATTTCCATTGTGCAAAGAATTTCAAGTGTGATATTTTAACCATAGCCCAAATTAGAAAAACTTATTTCAAATTCTTTTAAGTAAAAATCTTGTGTTTGTATGCCTTTCAACTTTAGGGATTATGTTAATAATCTTGTTGAGAGTATGTATAAAGAATTTTAATTAGACCAATTAGATCAATTTAACATAGCTGCCTAAAATTACCCGAAATTTTAAAAATGATCTTTTGAGACATAACTTTTTAATTGCAACTTGGATAAGTCCAAAGTTTTCTAGGCATTGAGTTGGTAATAAATTGAAACACACCTTTGGTAAAAAGTTCATAAGAATTGTATCCAACAAATATTGCACTGGGAAGAACCAATTCAAAAGTAGAAAATGGCTTGAAATCATGTCTTGGGGCCTTAAGGGATAATTAATTATTTGGCATCAATGTGCCGACCTTGCCCTAATGCTAAAGTACAAGAACATTCCAAAATCTACCAAAATTTTATAAATGTATTAAGTAGAGTCCAAAGATTCCAAAAGATTTTAAACAATTCTAATAGATTTCAAAAGATTTTAAAAAGATTCTGCAAGATTTCAAAAAGATTTCAAATTTCCATAGTTATCACATTGGGCGGACTATCTACCCTAACCGTCTGATTCACTTGCTTATTCGGGACATCTGGTGATTCCAAATTCCTATAATTATCACATTGGGCGGATTGTCTGTCCTAACCGTCCAATTTGCCCACATGTCCAAGACGTCTGGTGATCCTAACCCGCCTTATGTGATTACTTTAAGGTAACTACATTGTCTATTTGTTTTGTCCAAACCGTCCCATATGTCCGCCCGTCTAAGACGTCTAGTGCTCCTAATTTGCCCAATATGACAACAATGCAAATTTCTTGAAGTTTTGTTGATTTGGTCATTGCACTATTCAAATCAACAGAAAGTAGGCGGCCATTCTGTTGATTTTCACAAAATGTTAAAAAATTAGTGCCCCAATCAACAAAAATGAGTTGATTTTCTATTGCTTTGGTCATGGTTCTCTAGTAGTGAAGCAACCAAAGCAATGACAAACCAAAAATTTTAGGTAGATGTGGATTGTGCATGTAAATTAGCACACCCATCATAATACCATGAAATCATTTAAGAAACATAAATGGAGTTGATTATATCTAATTTGGTGTAATCCATGCCCATGGACCCCCATTCAGCAATTTCATTGAGGTTAGCCCCACTGTCAAGTAGTATGTTATGAGTTGTAGCCTCCAATCTAACTTGCAAGTCTAAAGCCAGGATATGGCAAGTCACGGCAGAAGGAATGTGGGGGAGGAGTTGATTGAACATTTGCAACAAGTTATTATTGAATGGGGCTTTGGGGAGGAAATTGAGCAGACACCTTCATTGTTCCTCTAGGCTTGCTTGCAATTACATTGGGACCCTTAGTTAGTTTATATATAATTAACAAGTTGATAAGTTAAGGGTGTCCAAGTAGTTCAGTGGTTTTTTATGCACAATATTCTTCCAAAATGATTATCCAAACACTGCTCCAATTTTGAAGTGCAAATCAAATACAAAATTCACAAGTCAAGTTGCATTACAAGAGTGAAAGTGCAAGGAATTTCTAAACAAATAGGAATTCAAATTTGGCCTCACTCTAGAAGTCTTAACACCTTTGGAAGTAAAAAGACTCTAGTCTAAGTCATAACTTTGTCCCACATGCGGACCACCAGTACAAAAACGAAGTCCTGTGAAAACTATGTAGGACAGAATCACTAAAATCGAGATCGTCCAAGATGTCTTCACCCTCCTCGTTAGCTTTGAGTTGTTGGTATCATCCAAGTGGAACTTGAATATATCAAGATCATTCCTGCAAAGTGGCTCGCTTGTCTAGTTAAATCCTAAAAGACAAATACTGATGTTACGAACGTATAGTTCAACATCTTCAAAGTTTGAAAGAACAGAAAGTGCACCAAGAAGAAGCCCATGGAAAAGAAGTGTAAATGTACCAATTTGGCTTGTTCTCTATATAAATTGTTGACTCCAATGAATGCAGCCTCATGAACTGAATTAGAGTCTCCACAATCGAAATTAGTATCGCAATCACCGTAAACGTGGCCGAAAACCAACTCTTACCACACACTGGCCGATTCAGCTGTGACACAATAGCTACGGCAATCACCACAATTCTCTGGAAGACTGAGAACCACAAGAAGATGTTGAAGATGTGATCAGTGAGGTTGGTGGTGCGAAGTATGGAATACTTTTTGCATGTTTGGTCTTCTGGGATGTCAGTTGTCAATCAAAGCGTTTTGGAGACCTCCAATTTGAGAATCCCGGGTTAGGATTGGCAATTTTCTGACCCCTGTTTTCCTTGGCCCAGACACTGGTTAGCCTGTTTGCCCGCCTGTTTTGGGCAGTGATGTCAGAATTCTAGGGACCGGGCAACAATCAAATGGGTTAGGGGTTGGGTAGGGAACGCAGGGAACATTGTTGTACTTGAGATTGTAGCTGACAATTAGAGGACTGATAGAACTAATGGACGACGGAGGTTTTGAAGCTCAGTTGGCTGGCTGACGGAGACGGACAAGGTTCAACGGATGTAAAATGAGTTGTGAAAAAGGTAAGAGTGGAATATTTTTTGTCAATAATGAATTTTTATTTATTAACCCTCATTATCTAGAAGAAAGTCATGTTTTTCTTGACACCCTTGGATTTTTTAGAACAATTTATTTTTGACATTTATGTTGACACCTAGTTGTTTTTATATTTTTCATGATGTTCATTGGATGTTATTATTGACACAAAACAACTAGATGTCAATATAAATTTCAAAAAAAATTTGTTCTAAAAAATCCGGGCTCCTCACCTAAAACGTGGGTTACTTATAGTGTCCTAAAGGATCACCATTTATAACCCCTAAAGTTCCTTGACTATGTTTTCACCAAAAACACTCCAAAACTGCCATTTCTTATACTAGTTTCAAAATTTAGGAAAAAAACATTTTTGGACATATAAAACCATAGGATTTTGTAGTACACTAGTTTGAAAACATGTGGTAAAAATTTCAGAAATTTCCACCATGTAAATTGCAAGATATAGCATTTGAAGTGACAAAAATCATTTTTTTGTCCTTGTGAAAAACTAGGCAGTTGAACTTTATAAGGTCACATTTGTATGAAAAAATGTTCAAAATGATTCCAACTCTTTGAAGGCATGTTGGCTACATGCTTGAAATTTTTAGATCATTTGAAATTGCACAACATATAGGAAAAAAATAGTAAGTAGAAAGATATAGAAAACGATTTAAAATACTAAATTATGAACAATTTATTTGTGGAATTAAAAAATACCAATCCCAATGGTTGTAATGTTGTAATAAACAATCTCCACCTTATTTTTTTTATTTTTTTGCAAAAATATTGAAAATCGATTTCAATAAAGGACTTAAAAGTTTATTTTGGTACGGAGAATCCATAACTACCTGCAAACTAAAACACTTCATAACTTTTGACTCATTGATCAAAATGGAATGGTTCAAAGCTTTTAATGTATATATAAATCTAGAAAACCAGTTTTAAATTTTGATTTTTGAAAAAAATGATTTTTTCAGATTTGCCTATATTGCCCGAGTTGAGAAACAAACTACATTTTAGGCTATAACTTTTGACTCATATTTCCAAATGTCTTGAAATTTTGTGCAAATGAAAGATATTCCTTGTCTACACCTTCTACCAAAATTTGGACCAAAAATATAGAAATCTCTAGTCACATTCACCTGCCCAAAAATTTCTATTTTGCCAAAAAACGCATTTTGGTCCTTTAGGGGTTAAAGGCCCAAACTACTTCAAAATCTTCATCAATGATTTCTTTTTAACCTTTGAATGCCAAGGTGGACATTTTTTGTATGGTGAATGATAGGGAATCAAATTGTATAGGACATAAATGCAACTCTTCATCTTCAAAATTTGTTTTGGAAAGGGAAGATCTTCTATAGTAGTTTCACTTGCAGTGACTACTTATACAATTTTGGAGGGTACTAATATCACTTAGAAATAGAAAAGGATGATTTCAAGTGTCACCCTTTTATCGTTATAGGGTTAACAAATACAAGTGTATGATCTTTTACATCCCTTGCCATTATGTTCTTATATTTGTGCTATTGATGAACAAGGGGAAAAGTTGAAGCTGATTGTATTGCTTGACTCTCAGGGTTGCTAAAGTATGAACATGAAGCGATGAGAGTTGAGCATTGAGCAATGAGCAGTGAGTGTTGAGCATTGAGAAATTTTTGAAGAATTTGTGAAAAACCTATAAGTTTTCACCATAAGGGTTTTCGGTCCATGGTTTATTATAAAAGCATAAAGCTATAGATGCACTCAAAGAGGATGAATAGAGATGAATGGAGATGAATGGAGTTGGATGAATTATTTTTTAGTTGACTTTATTGAATGAAATACATTTGTTCATGACATTGGATGAAAATGAGTTTGGATGATTAATGGATGATTGGGACTATAAAATCATTTGTTTTAGATAAATGTCACTTATCAAGTATCTTAAATCCAAGGTTTAGGTGGGTTTTTTTAAACTAAGGACCTACGCTTATATGGTATTTTTAAACCATTTTAGGGTGAAGGTACCACTTCTAATTAAAATTCACAATTCTTTTTAAGCATTTTTGAAGTTTACCAAATTTATTTTTATACTAATATCAACATTTACTATTTCTAATTTCATGTTTTCATCAAAGAGAAGTACCATGTTGCTAATAGAAAGAAATAGATTCAATCCACAAAAAAATTTAATAATTGACAACAATAACCACTATCTCTTGAAATAGATGCCCTTTTTACTACCATTCTAAAGATCACCAAAATGCAAAATAACTTAAGAATATGATGAAGTGCAAGAATGTAGTAGCCCTTTTAGTCTTACTACATGACATTAGAAAATCAAGTAACAACAATAGTCTTTAGAACAAGATCAATTTGACCCAATGCCACATATGGGAGAAGAATGATCACTGGCTTCACTACTATCACTATATGTAAGCCTTGGTGTCTCAACATCTTCTTTAAGATCTAAAAACTTCTTGACAACAATATTGTATGAACGATGCTTGGCAACAGAAATGGGTGACGGAGCCTCTGCCATAGCTGTCGCTAGAGTCTCGATGTAACATGGAAAACTCTTTGGACTAGGAGAAGGCGAGAGCACCAAATGCTTGAGAGGATTGCCTCTACAAGATGCAATGATTAAATAATTAGAAACTTTGAATAAACGAAGGTCGAGAATATCATGTTTTTGAGTTCAAGATGCAATTTTGAGGTTGTCAATATTGTGTTTTTGGTTTGTAGGATTTGAATTCACAAGTCACTGTTTTCTTTGGCCCAAGTACCTTGAGCATTGTTTGCATGCCCATTTTGGGCAGCATTTTCGTGCCGGGCAGCGGAATGTTGACAATGTGACTGTATAGTACACTGTCTCCATTAATGCGGTGTTACATTTAAAATTGAGCACATTTATGAGCATTCATTTTGAAGGACTTAGGAGCTAAATATAAAAATCACCTTCAATTGGGATCTGCTAGTGCTTGGAATTGCATACAATTGGTTGATAAATAAATTGTGGCACTACTAGAGAAATTAGTGTCCATATCAGCACATTTTTTGCGAGTTTCAATTGTTTTGAACGGTTGATTAGGACGTCTTGGTTCGGACGTTATTTAATACAATTGTGTTGATTGTGCCACGTCGGATTCAAACTCCCACTGGTCTAGCCAACGGGTCAATTTACTAGTCCACCTCACATTCATTTTTACTACGACTCTTTTTACTGAACCTGACATGGCTTACCACGCTACCGGTTTCAGTGCCCGCTACAGACAAACTCTTACGCGGATTTAACTACGCATAATCGTCATGTGAAAACAGTTTACCATCACGTTAATTGTGAGATCCGCAGTCACATAAAACAGTAAAATGCTCCGCAATGCTATTTCAAAGAGCTCCAGCCTGTAACTTGTAACCAGGTGCCCTAATCTCATAGGAGCCTTCTTCCGAGCATTTTCAAAGGTTGTACTTATGTAAATTGCAACTCAATCAATTTCAAGCGGATTACGGTGTATTCCTAGACCAGTCTTTAGGCAACACTAGACACAATATTCCCACTAAATTCGGCCTTATTACTAGTTTACATTCTTCTGTCTAAAATGGGAAGGTGTTCAGCCACCTCCGTCATTCGCACTTCTAGTGGACCATGCTTAATACAGAATAAATAGCAAGCTCATTCAACACAAAGCTGACCATACGTCCACAACTTTAAAGGGCATGTATATTCCATATACAGCATCCTCTATTTAGAATAATACCCGGCATGTCCCCAGGAATTTCTGGTCTTACATACAATGTGCAAACTGTCCCATGCAATCCACTTCATTGTTCACATGTCGCACAAAAAATCCACCCTTAATATGAAATCAAAGCTTGTCCGAACATTTGACCAAGTCCCTTCGCCATTACAAACGTCAAAGCAGTTCCTTAGCTACTAATTCAAACCTCTGCTTCCTCTACAAACACTCTCCATAGCGAAATCCGCCCCGCTTGTCATACACACATCCTTGTCTCTTAAGTGACTACTCACTTCAACTTTTCCTCAAAATGAAACCTCTACAACAATGCTGTCTTTCTGACCTCCTGAATTTATGAGTCAACTTCATGACAATGCAACCTTCCAGCCTTCGTCCACTTCCTCTGATGCATGATCTTATCCTGCTAGCATAGACAGAATCACCTTAGTTATTGCCACAATTACATTTTCGCATACGAAGCATACTAAAAATGACCTACCAACTTCCTATTACGCACGCAGACAGAAAACTACCAAAAAATTTCAACACTAATTTCAACAAGTTAGTTTCAGGACCCGCAAAAAAATCAACAACGTTCCATGGCCACGTAATGTCAACGGTTTCACTTCTCGAAAACAAAAAAATTCATCTCACTTTCCACAAGAGAGACTTCACCTGCATTTCTTGTTCATTTTCGGCTCAACCTCCTCTGCTTCTTTGAAAGTGATTGATCTCTGCTAGTGTCCGGCCCTTTCCCCTTCTCAGGTGCTCTCTCCTCTGTCGTCACCTGCTTAACATGATGAACACGTAAGTACTGTACTCCCAATTTCCTCTAATTCTTCACCAATCACCCAACTGATTCAAGACTTCATTAACGTTCTTTGTTTCTATCAACATAGTCATGTGCCGCCGTCTTCATGTACGCTCATCTCATAAAATTCACGAATCATTCAAAGAAAGCTATCACAGGAACAAAATTATGGAGCACAGATCCACGTCGACGTCCTCAATTACGTAATGAAAAACTACTAATTCCAGCCTTCATACTCATCAAATAACCCCAAAAAAATTTCTCCCCACCAGCATACTATCAAGTGCTGAACAAGAACAAACCTAATGGTACATTACGCACCTAAATTATAAAATTCTGAAACACATTTTCTATACATGTTAATCCTTTACCACATCACATACTTCAACAAACATCCAACTTCAACAAAGGTAATCACTCACGGAGTCAATATTACAATCATTTATCATTGGGGTCGCCATCTCCCTTCCCCTTGCAGGCATCGATGTCGATGGTCCAGCATCTTCTACTGCCTCTGCAACTGCTGTCTTCTTCATGGCATCCATCTTTGTACGGAGCTCTTCAAGCTCTTTCTGCATGTTACGAACGTAGGTGCCTTTGTAGACGTCCTTCTTGCCTGATGGCTCTCCTTTTTCACGCTTCACGCTACTTCCGAATTCATCCCCTACAACATTCACATGTTCCTCTCCTTCGCTACTAGAATCACTGACGGAGATGGGGTCCGATTGGTATTGCTGACTTCCTTTCCTTCTCTGAGAAACACCATCATATCCCTTCTTACGTCGCATCTCCCTCTGCAATTCATTTGGATCCGGATCTCTCCCCAACATCCGAGATAAATCCTCGCTGATGCCCTCCTCCCCCTTTGGCCCCGTCCTACCCTTGTGTACTCTTGATGCATTTGCAAATCTCATTCTCTGAGACAGTGACTCTCGATGTGGATCCTATCAAAGACGATCAAGGCGGCGCCAAATCTCACCGTCTAGTCCAGCTGGACATGACCCTCCTACGTCCATGGACTTGCTGAGTTTGGAGCGTTGCTGCGTTACCATCCTCCCTGCCAATTTGCGTATGTGAGTACGGTCAACTGGTCCTCCATACTCGAACTTATCCTTCAGCCTCCGCCTCAAAGTGGCCATTGCTTCTTCGGATTGATAGCAAATGTTAGTGATAGAAGGATCCAGTGAGGAAGTCAGTTTGTTCAACACCTGCCTCCACGCTCCAACGCCATACCCATGTGGAATCCCGAGACGGTTGACTAATATATATTGCCCTTTCAATCCCTGCCGTTCTCTTTCACGAAATCCAGACTCTTTTTCACGTTGGCGACGACGTCTATCTCGACGTTTCTCAGTTTCAGTGCCATGCGGTTCCGCCTTCTTCATCAAGGACTTCAACTCAGCATTTCGATGTAGAGAACGGTCATCCTCTGAGCTGTCCCATGAAGAATCCTCTTCGTGACTATAGTCACGTTTTTGTTCTCTTCGTTCATGCATGGCCGGAGAACTGTGACACCTTCTAGATCCTCGGAGCTGGGCAACATAAGCGTCCGTGTCCTCATCGCTGCCATCACTGGATTCGCTATCAGCAACTTCTCGAATTTCTTTTCGAGGAAGGCGTGAAGAAGAGGCCAGTCTATCCCGGTGCCCTTTTCCGCACCTTTCATCAACTTCACGACGGCTTCTCCTCTTCCTCTGAACATGTGCAACTTCAATTAGGAAACAGTACAAGCAAATGGGACATAGAACAAGAAAGTTCTCAGATGAATGCATGACGGTTGCCAATGGGGGCCTGAACGGAAGAGGACTTCTACTATTCAATTAAAAGAGAAAAGTAAATCCTCTCGATTGCAAACTAGTTTGACTTACCACTGGTGACAAAGATTCATCACTGCTGCTCGAGTGGGGACTCCGCCGTCCTTTGCGTGGGCTTGATTCATTATGCTTCCCCCTTCGCCGGTCGTGACCATTTGCATCAGAGTTATACTCTGAACTCCCTCTATGGAATCTCCTCTTGCGATGTCCGTGCAAGCTGAAGGTCTCTGATGAACCTGGGGATTGCATCATGCCATTTGGTTCAAGAGAAGGAGAGAGCGCCCTCTCTTTCCCGGGACGTTGCTTGAATGCTCCCTCTACCATAACCGGATTAGCTGATGTGGTACCCGCCCTCTCTTTCCCAGGACGCTGCTTCACAGCTCCCTGTACAAGGTCGCCACCACGCTCTGCGACGTCGTCACTCCTGCGTCCTACACAGTTCAAGACGTGAATTTCAATAAAGCACTTCCCACATCAATGTTAATAATCTCCCGCACTTGCAAAAGCAATGCAATCTGAAATAACGTCAATCCTCACTTGTAAGCACGCTACACAATCGTCTAAATATAATGACAGGAGAGGAGAAAATATGTTCAATACTCTTTGCACATTTTCTATAGGTTCAAGTGACTACCCTTCCCGCCGCGTTTCAAATTCGTAGATGGCATGAGCATTTCCTCGTCACATGCATCACGGCTTCCTCCACGTTCTTCTGATGCCGGCAACTTAGACGCAGATTCACTAGGAAGTTTCTTCCCTTTCTGTATGCTCCCTCCTTTCTCAAGCACGCTTCCACTGTGGCCTTTCTTAGATGTGCCCACTTGGTTAATGCGTTCTTCAACATAGGAAGCCGCCCTTGGCATCGGCCCTACGGAGTCAGTAACCACACGGTCAGTGGTTTTCATACCCTTTGGCCTTGAGTCCTTTTTCTTACCTCCCTAGGGTGTTCCCCCGGTGGTTTTAGAAGGCGCAGATGGGTTTGCTCGAGTTCCAACTTTACCTAACCGTCGTGGTTGTCCCCACGGTTCAAACGTCTCCTTATCCTTGCCCATCCTCGCGTGAAGCTTATCTTGAACCTGCACATTTTCGCATCTTTGTGAGGGCTACAAAGATAATAACACATCAACGTCATTGGTTCCAAAGTCCAATGAAATCTACATGTTCGGGAATCAGATCAAGATCAAACGGTAGTTCTTTTTGTCTAATTCCTACATCCTTTCCAATGGCTAAAACCGTAATGTAGGCTTCACATTAACTTTGAAAAGGAGCTGCAGTTATTCATATAAATCTACATCAAAACATCTCTACTACTTAACAGTGTTAAACACATTGCTAAGCGTTCGTCAATGGTGATTCATCTGAGTCACAGTCTCCCGCTGAACATGACTAATATGATACGAACATTGACCCTTCTACTCGGCCACCTATTATCTTGCGGCGTTTTTAATTCAAAATACGAATAACCCTTTTACAATAAACTTTTATACAAATTCGCAAATTGGCTTTGTGACGAGGGTCTATCCTCCTCTTATGGTTTTTTGCTCTTTATTTCCTTGGTATAAGGGGGTTGAGCGTCCGTAAATCCGACCCTTATTTTAGGCGGCCGTTAAATTCCATCAAACACTGAATCCTAATGTCTTATTGGAACAAAAAGGGCTGCACTCATTCCATGTTCAGAAAGAGTTACTGAGAAAACCACGAGGGAGAAAAAAAACCTTTCTTGAAGTTGTTGTTCTCTGTTCCCTCCCTCGTCGACACCTTTCGCTCGTCAGCTCCCGCGTAGTCTTTCTCTTCTTAGCGTCCGTGAGCAATGGAACTTCAATTCTCTTTAGTCCACTATGAAGCACTCCAGCTGCCTTGTCAATTGATGCACTAATTCTCAACTCGGTGTCTAAACTATCTGTGTCTTCTCCGGAGTCTTCCGCACTGGTCACTGAATTGTCTTCAGAGGATGACCGGGAGTAGTACTCGCATGAGCTCGGGAATACCTCTGAACCTAGAGGCCACGTCCGGTCAGAAGAGTCCGACACGGTGCTATCTGACCAATGCAAGTACCCTGCGCTTTCAGCGTCTCTGTCTCCTGTGACATTCTCTTCCGTCTTCCGGATCGGCAACTCAGAGCCAATGCGTGACTGGATCACATTGCCTTGTGCGTTTTGGGGTGTTGGAGTAAAGACTGCCTCCGATGGCTCCCCTTCCACGTAAACAGTATGGGGATCGGAGAAGGCGAGCCTTGGTAGCGCTACGACCGTCTGCGGAGACTTGGACTCCTGTAAGTTCACGATGCTGCCATACACGTCTTCGTCAATGTTCTTTTCAACTTCCACTGGCAAACCAATACCTAAGACGCTGGTGTGCTCAGAACTCGCATCTCCGACGGCTGACGCCCCCTCTTCGACTCCGGCGCCCGCTGTGCACGGTGCGCCACCGCTGCTTGCAAGGTCAAAGGAAGTGGAACTCAGTAAAATTTAGTGAGCCTCTCTTTCTCTATTCATCCTTCCACTATTAACTTCAACAATATTTACCACTTTCTACCCCTACCGGAAACAGGGTTACAAGTCGATGCTACAAGATGCATTGTATGCCAAAAATACTTCCACTATTTTGATCTAAGAAATAAAACTTTTAATCTACTACATGTGCATGCGCCTACGTAGCAAAACAAAATTGCCTCGGTTTCTGTGCCTTTAACTGTGCAGATCCACTTAATACGGCTTTTTGAGAAGCCACTAACCTAATTCTGCTTTGTTTAGGGTATTCAGCATGCACATTGCAGAGTTTCATTCCTGTACTTAAAAAGGGCATTCTAAAAAAATACGCAAATGGGATTGACGGCTGGCAAATGTGGAATGCAAAGAACAATTGCAGTTATGACTGTCAGTCCACCGAGCCTGCACTTAATGTTTTCAAACGCAATACAGAATGCTAGATCTTTGATATATTAAACTTTTACCTGCAGATTACTTTGCAACTTCATGAATTTTATGAACCAGCCTTCTATTTAACGGCGTGTGCAGGAAGTGGCAATGACTTACGGAGTCTTCGGAGGTGCTAAAATTGACGAAATTTGGTCAGCCATGCCGATCAGTTCGTCGAAACTCATGAGCTTTTCCCCTCGTCTTGAAAGTAGCGGAGTATTAGCCAGGTGAGAATTCCCCGTAATTTTCTAAGTCTTCTACGCTCTTCTCAAAACTACAAAACTGAGAGCTCTAACACCTTCTCTGAACGCCTGTATAGTGCTTGTGCGCCTGCCCACTGAGCACATATGAAGGAGCTAGAGAAGGGGAGGCATTATTGTTGATTTGAAACATTGCCGGCAATTTCTGTTTCTAGTATTTACTAGCCTGTAGAAGGTTGTCATAGTCATTACTGTCTGAATTAAAGGTGCTGATGATATTACACATCTTGGTGAATCATGAGGTTGTCTATGCTTCCGCTAGAAAACTTCAACGTCACAATCTGTTCCGTCCCAAATCAGTACACGCTGGGTAGAATTTCTTATTGTATTCAAGCTTTCTTCTCTGATTCACACACAGTCGTTTACAACATCCGGCTAAACTCTGAACTGGCATATTTTTTGGAAATGTTCTTTGCATTCAGGTGTCTACATTGCCAAGCGTGTAAACAAGATGCACTATTGAGTTCTGATAATCACAAAGCGATCACGGGGTAGAGAAAGAAGGAGGCAAGGAAGGAACGTGGATCCACGTCTAGTCTTCCACAATATTTTGTAAGTTATACTGGTCGATTGTGATGGGATTTCCCAGTTAACTGCACATGAATACCATTGAATGAAAAGACTCCAAGGAGGCCGTCACTTGCACCTTCAATGACGTCCCTCTTTTCCTGTCGTAGTTAGAGAGATTGAAAGCAACGTCTCCGTTTATTGTCAGCTTGTCTGTGTCAAGGATGATTGGATGCACGTATAGTGTTACACTTACCATTTCATTCCCACTAAATCTCCCACAGTGTGTGACAGTAAGAATTGCTTCAATAGAGTTTCACTTGTTTAATCCCGTCTATGAATAGCAGGTTAGTTAATGAAACAAATGTTGAATCCATAATAAATAAAAGAACCAAGTCTTGAAGCTTGAAAGCCACACAAACCCCCTTTTTTTTTGGTGAAAAAAACCATGTCTCCTGTTAAATCAATGGTTGAGTGTTGTGTGGGTCTAAACCCGTCAACGAAAAGGAATTTGAAGTTTTCTTGTAAGTTCGTGAACGGAACCGGGTACGGTGGATTTTGGTATGTCATGGACTCATTTGAACATCCGATGGGACAATCTATAATTTTAGATCAATGAACATGACCTATTATATGGCTGAGTTTAGTTACTTGAATTAATGGTTCAAGATATCTGTAATAATAGGCAATATTTCTTCAACAAAGCACTTGTTCAGCATCCATTTCAACAAATTTCAGGTGGGGCTTATGGGGTTGCATCATTTTTTAGTTCATTTTTATGGATTTGATTAAGTTGATTTGTATATTAACTCACGCCGTTTCTTTGTTGGCAGGTGAGGATTCAGAGCTTTTTCTTTGACATTCAGGGACATCGATCAGCATCAGTGTGGGAAAGTAGGTGACGGACATTGAAGTGGGGGAGCCAAAGAGTTCAGTCCATTACTTGAATCCAGAGAAGAAGGTTAGTTTCAATTACCCCGCATGCCATCACTTCCACTGACATTACAAGTCTTCCAACTTCCACCTTGAATTATATACAGATTCTATCAAGCCTTCAAGCCATGCCAAAACATAGGGTTCTGAGAGCTGCACCTCTCTTCCGTAGAAAAAGGCGCATAACTTATAGCTCTGATTCAGAAGAAGAGATAAATGTGCCTCCTAAACCTGCCATCGACATGACACTAGGTCTAGAGGCAAAAAGAATGGATGGTATGGCTACATCCTCGGAAGAGCAAGTGAATCATTTGGACTTAGCTAGTGCGGTCACTAATGACCTTTTGGTACCAAGCGTAGAGCCACTACAAGAAAACAGGGCCCTAATCAACACAAGATGAACTTGTTTCTGTTGGTTGTGAAAAAAATGGAATTTCGTGTGTTGATCAGGCCACTGCATTTTTTGACAAAAATAGCAGTCAATACAATTGTGTTGATTTAGACCCAAAACAAAATTTGCTTAGTTGATTCAGCAATCCATTGAGCATCCTCAAAGTAGAATTTTAGACCTAATTTTGACATAGTATAATAACTTTTTTCAAAAAACTTTGAACTAAAAAAAGGTGGAAAATCAAACCAAATTTCATTTCAAAAAATCCGTTTGAGATTTTGAGTTTCCAATTAAAAGTTATGGACAAATTTCAGAGAGGAGTTGAAAGGGACATTTTCTTTGACAATTTCAAACTTCCTCTCTGAAATTTGTTCATAACTTTTGATTGGAAGCTCAAAATCTCAAACGGATTTTTGGAGATGAAATTTGGTTTAATTTTCTAACTTTTCTTAGTTAATTTTTTTTTTTAAAATTTATTATACTATGCCAAAATCAAGTCTGAAATTCTACTTTCACCACAATTCCTACTTTTGCACTTAACTATGAGCGGTTGAGCTCCTATTCATTCTAATTTTCATATCCCATATGGTTTGTTCTACCTCCTACTCCCCACTTGTATAAAGAGCTTGTCTTTCACCTCTTCTAACACCTAGGTAAGTGACACTTCAAGTTCAATTGCTGAATATATCAAACCACTTTGAATATAGTGTTGAATTTTTTGAAATTAAAATTTAATTAATTTTTTAATTGAAATTTTATAGTCCTACCTATGTGGCGGGTTTGCTGACGTGGCAGTTGTGCCTACATGGTATTTAGGCCTATGTAGCAGTCTACGTGGCGGGATTTTGAATACTAATAATCTGACCAAATCAAAAAATAAAATCAGCATAGTTGTGTTGATTATTGTCCGAGTCAAGCTGACCTAACCAACTGACCTAACTAACATATAAGATATAATTTTTATGTTGATTCGGACACTGTTTTTTCTTGTAGTGAGCCAGTACCAAAAATCAGTAAGCCCAAAGTCAGTTACCGGACTTTGGTAGAGCAAATGCAAAAAGAGTCTCTTGCTATGCGAGCAGAGCTTGGCATTGCATGTGATGAAGTACTTGTAAATTGTTTGGAGGCATCGAGGGTTGTCAATGAACGACCTCTGCTACCGAGTGGGTTTAAAGTGCCACAACCTAAGAAATCCACATTTAGTTACCGGTCAAAGGTAGAGAAGTTCATGATAGACAGTCCAACAATAGAAGCAAAGGGAGACCCTGCATGGGCTGCATTGCCGAATGAAGGTGTTCCGAAAGTAGCACCGGACAACGCCGAGGCTTTGTTGAATCCCATCAAAAGAAAAATCTGCTTGTCTGATTTGTTCAATGGAATTTCATAAATGAAAACATGAAGGACATTTTGTTTCACTTTTGTTGTATGCTGTGTTAGTATGGGCAATATAGTACAGTGTAAATTTTATTACTACGTTCTATGATTATTGGATGACATGAGCATGTGTATCACGTGAACTTCCATAACCAATTATTATTGTCAAAATTGGAACTCCGAATCCCAGTTGGGCCTGAGGAATTTGATTTTTTTTGAAATACTCGCACAGCAATTGATTTGTTTTGGCACATGACTACAGCGAATGTGTTCCAAAGGCTTGAGATTCAATTGGAAGTGCACCTAATCAAATGAAAACTAAGTGAATGGTTGTGCTAAATTTTTTGAAATACTTGGCAGATTCTAGGTTCTATACGATGAGGCCAAGACGTCATGGAGAGGCATACCATATTGAATGTGCAATTGCTTTACGTCAAGGCTTTCCAAAGTACCCATGTGCTTGCAGTAGATGTCACGGTGCAAGAATTCGGAGCACTACTCTTATTGCAACGCCACAGATGTTATGGCCACGACCCCTACCTTCCGTATCCAGTTTTGGTAAGGTCACGCAACCCCAAGTGTCTGATTGCAACTGCTTGCAATCAAAAATAATGTTCAAGTCATTGGAATTGCACTTTTGATTTCAAGGTTGGACCGTAGATGACTACGTCTGAATACTTGTGTTTGCATGCCTTGCCTTACAGACTGAGGATGGACGGAATATTCGCGGCCCAGCAGAACGTCCTGAGTACAATGAGGAGGAATATGCCTGAGGAGGGCAAGACGCAGGAGGAGGAGGATTTGTCTAGCCTCGCCGAACGGAGGTAGAGGTCGAGAATATGGTACAAGATGCTTTTGCAAGAGCTGACCAACTCCATGACCACGGTGCTGGCAATGATGGAGCGCCTGTTCCCGAGGACCATGCAGATCCACTAGAGAATTTGGTGGAATTGAACATGGCAGACATGGAGGAGTTGATTGAAGAAAGTATCCAGCCTTTGTACGAGGGTTGCGCGGTCAACAGATTGCAGGCTAGCATCGTGTTTATGAACATGGCAAATCTGTATGGCGTGTCTAACACGTTTATGCATGAGTTGTTGTGCTTTGTAGCGACTGATCTTCTTCCGCAATCCAATTGCTTACCCCGTAACACATATGAAAACAAGAAGATGATCATGAAGATGGGTTTGAAGCACGAGTCAATCCACTACTGCCTTGATGGTCACTTTTTATACAAAGGGCTAGAGACGGAAGATGTAACGGCTTGCCCAACCTGTGGCATCTCTCGATATATCAACGGTTCAGAACAAATTCCGATGAAGGTATTGCGGTACTTCCCCATCATTCCGCGTCTTCAACGGCTATTTCGATGCCCGGAGGTGTCTACCCTAATGAAGTGGCATGCTACCAACAAATCGCAGGATGGCCATATGCACTCCGTAGTCGACAGTCCGCAGTGGGCGGCTGTGGGTGATATTGATCCTACTTTTGCGGATGAGGAAAATAATTTGTACATGGGCATGGTGGCAGATGGAGTGAATCCATATGGAAATCAGAGCACTAGATACTCCATGTGGCCGGTGCTTATGGTAATTTATAATTTGCCTCCATGGCTTGTAGCGAAGAAGTTTTTCATATCGCTGACAGTACTCATCCAGGGGAGAAGGCACCCAACGGTGAAGCCTTCGATGTTTTCATCGGTCCATTGGTCCGTGACTTATTGAAGCTTTGGGACGGTGTACCAACGGCAGATGTAGCAGTTCGAAGTGTAGTTCGGACTTTCATGTTGAGGGCGATCTTGTTGTGGACAATAAACGATTTTCCAGCATACGGGTTATTATCGGGTTAGTAAACCAAGGGTTATAAAGGGTGTCCCATATGTGTGACGGAGATTTGTGCTAATCACTCTCGGGCGTTGAAGAAGATGGTGTACTTCGGGAGTCGAAGGTGGTTGCCAGCAAACCATCGATTTCGAAGAGCTCGCGTAGCTTTTGATGGCAATCCGGAGCTGCGTGACTCCCTGTGGGCGCTAGATTACCCACCCTTGGTAATAGAGCAAACACCGACCAGGTTCTATGCCTTTATCCATATTTTTTAATATATGGGGGTGATGTGAGCGCGGTCCACTGTGCCTTCCAAGCAATGGATCTTTTTTGCTAATATTTCTTAAGTGTTGTGGATGGCAGCGAATAATTAGAATGCATGTAGTAACTCACAAGATAACTGCAATGCTCAGGGGTTATGGTAAAATTCTACTCCCTAACTATCTATCCTATGTCGAGGGTAGATTGTGTAGTTGGCGTCATTTCTAATGTCCCTAACTACGTAAAAAGGGGAACACCTATGTTCCTTCCATGAACCTCTAAGGCTATCTTGGGTTTTTAAAACTCCACCTAGAAGTTCTACTTTTAAAAGCTATCCCTAAAGTTTCAACTCCTACTCTAACTTTTAACTTCTAAGTGTACTCTAGGTTTTTAACTTCCAAACTAATTAGAGAATTTAACTTCAAAATTTAATACTACCGTTTGACTTTGTTTTGACTTTTGACTCCCAGTTTTTACTTCTAAACTAACTCTAAAATTTACCTTCTAAAGTTAACTCTATGTTTTGACTTTAACTTCAAGTTTTCACTTCCCTATTTTATTCTAAATTTACCTTCTACATATAACTCTAGGTTTTTGACTTTTAACTCTAAATTTTTACTTCTAAAATTAATCCCAAATTTTAACCTCTAGGTTTGACTCTACGTTTTCACTTTGACTTTAGATTTTTCTACTTCCAACTAACTCTAACATTTACCCTCTCAATCTAACTATAACTTTTTACTTTTCACTTTAGCTTTTTACTCTAACTTTTTACTTCCCAATTGACTCTAAAGTTTAACCTTTAAATTTAATCGTAACTTTTGACTTTAGGCTTTTGACTTTCTACTTCCCAATTTAATCCTATCGTTTTAATCCTAGATTAACTCTAAATGTTACTCCAAATTTTAACTTCTAATTTTTACCCTAGCTTTTGACCTCTAACATTCACTCTAATTTCGAATTTCTAACTTCAAGATCTAACTTCTATTTCTACCCGTAATTTCTACCTCCTAAATTTAGTCTAAAGTTTTTACTTTTAATTTCTACTTCTTATTCGGATTGTTTACTCCTAATTAACCTTAACTTCCTTTTCTAAACTACCCTAAGGTTTCACTGGAAATTTTAACCCCCTAAGTTAAACTTCCAAATTAATTCTACTTTTTCACCTCTCAAAGTTAACTCTAGGTTTTGACCTTAGAATTTTAACTTTAAGAAATAAAAATGTAAATTGACTCTAATTCTAACCGCTAATTAATCCCTACTTTTAACCCTAAATTCTCTTTCTAATTTAAACCCCTAAGTTTCGTCCATGATTCTTTTTGGATGAATTTTATTCAAAATTCCTCCGTCCTACCCCATACCGCTTAACTTAGCCTAACACGGTCAATTTAAAGCCAAATCCTAAGTGTAATATGTTTTTGGAAACCTCTATCCCTAATCTATGACTTTTTGAATCTAAACTTCTAATTTGCTCTAATCTCGGATGCTAATCACGCTCTAAGGGCTGATTAGGAAAATAAATGCTAATTAGGGAGAAACATCAAAGATTAAATCAAAAACTCACCTCTTCACTACCGGTTTCGGAAATAACCTCGTCCACGTCCACGTGTACGTCCTCATGCTCCATGGTAGTCCTTGGTTTTGTTTTGAATTTTCTTCAAGCTCACCGCTTATTTAGAAAATATTACAATTTTTGATGATCTAAACTCCCTCTTTCCCTTCCTCCTTTCTTTTCTTTCTTCCTCTTTCTTCTACACTAACACTATTCCACCTAAGCTTTTATGAGTCTTACACTATGGTTCAAACTCCGAGAAGGGTTTAAATGTTCCTCCTACCCTCTTACACAACTTTGCTTTGTGTCATCCTAATCCTCCTCCCATCGGTCACTATGAATTCTTAAGATTTCTTTTCCTAAGCCTACCTAATCCTAACCAAGGCTACTATTTATCGTCTCTCACTTTTGCTGGCCTACTTCTTCTCCTCCTTCCCTAATTTCCCTCCATTGTGTGTAGGTGTGTTTGGTGAGAGTGTGTACAGGTGTGCTTGGTGAGAGTGTGTGCAGGTGCAAGGGTTCTCCACTTTTTCCTCCCCCTTCCCTTGTGTTTTTGTATACCCTAATCCTATCCCAACCCCTAGTTTAGCAATTAATCCGTCCAACCTTCTTGGTTTTGTTTTGGTTTTGTTTTGATTTTAGAAAATCAAAAACAAAAAAAAACGCAGTAAAAAAAAAGGAGAGTTTTGGTGCTGGGGCCCCAACTGCCCACTACGGCCTGGCCTCCCAGCTGGTCGGCAGGGGCTGGCTGGCTGGGAGGTCGGGGAGTTTGATATATACATATATTTTATTTATTTATTTATTTTAAATAATAAAAAAAATAAACAAACCAGCCAGCAGCTGGTTGCTTGTTACCGATGCTGGTTTTGATGGCCGGACTGATGCTGGTTTTGATGGCCTGGACTGATGCTGGTTTTGATGGCCTGGACTGATGCTGGTTTGATGGCCTGGACTGATGTTGGTTTTGATGGCCTGGACTGATGCTGGTTTTGATGGCCTGGACTAGTGCCAGGGCTAAAAAAAAAACTATTCTTGCAAAATAAAACTAAGGTAGCTGGACTTTGCAAAAAAACTAAGATAGCTGGATTTTTTGCACCATAACTAGGTAGTTGGGCTTTGCAAAAAAACAACTAAGGTAACTAAACTATTGCGCAATGACTTTAGGTACTCAAAACTAAGACAAGGCTAGTTTTGCCAAAGGGCCGGGAATTGTTAACAACCTACATATCTTGGAAGCTAAACTCTGGACTTTCCAAAAAGGTCTTGGAAACTAGACTTTGGAATCTAAGGCTATGGAGGTTTAAAGCTTCGCTGTAAAATTGGATTTAACACCAACTTTAAGACTTGTAACACTCCATGGGTTCAAAGCTCCGCCATCTAAGAGTATTTTAACACACACTGTAGGACTTGACGTTTGTCACTAGTTCAAAGCTTCGCCGTCCCGAGGGGGGTCCACACAACAAGAGGGATATTAGAAAAAAGTAGAAAAGACAAACTTAAGAAACACACGTGACAAAGCCAAAGCTTTGCCGTCCCGAGGGGGGATCCACATAACAAGGAGAATATTAGAAGAAGGTAGAAAAGACAAACTTGAGAAACACACGTGACAAAGCCAAAGCTTCGCCGTCCCGAGGGGGGGTCCACATAACAAGGGAAAGATTAGAAAAGGGTGAGGACACGTAAGTGAGGGAAACATACGTTTTAGTACACGTAAAGACACACAACTTCACAAGCTAAAGGCCCCCCAAAGTGGCATCGCCAAGGTACGGTGGAGGGTGACTTTAGGATTAGGACAAGACACCAAAAGACTCCTAAACTCACAAGTTAGCTCACAAAGGTACTACAAGAGAGAAACAAGGACTCTTAACTTGTAACAAAGGTACAACAACCGCACGAGAAGTACACAAGGCAAGATAGAAGGACCCCCAAGGACCTTCAAAGCTTAAAATCTAGCAACAATAGAGCAAAAAGTGCTCCAAAAACACCGTAGAGGTTTTTGGCTTCAAACGCCAAAATATCCAAAGCAAATTGGACCCACGGACTCAAATAAAAGTGAGGGGGTGTTTTAGAGAGAGAAATGGGGCCCTTATATAGGTTTCCAAGGGCTCACCCCTCTCTCTAAAGCTCTAAGGTAACCTTATCAACGGGGATTTTCATCCTCATCCTCAAAGATTTTCATCCTACATCCTAAAAATCTACTTCTACCATCTATGGTGGACCAACATCCTAACTTTTGGAGATTAGCTCCAATCGCCGAACGGATTGCGCCGTTGGATCTAGATCGCTGTATTTAGTCCCAGACCTCTTTATCCCCCATACCGGGGTCAAAAATCCATCATAGGCTAACTTAGTTTAAAAACCAAATCGTGGTAAAATCCTAGATCTTGGGGGTCTCCTATTTTGAGAAATGTGAATAGCCTAGGGTCTTCGATAGGTGCGAGAGAGTCGGGAAGGACTTTTGGTTGACTTCGTTTTGCCATCGTATGGGCCCGGGATGCCGGTCAACGCGGCCGGGACCCCGCCACGTGGTTAATTCCCGAGGAATCTCGCCGGTTCAGGTACTTGCTGCTATCGGAATGTTGTGAAACTTCACGGAACGCATTATTAACATAAAACAAGCTAGTCTAATTTTTAGTGAGATTTTATTGTAACCTGGGTAATTTCTATGAAATTCCCGTTGGAGGTTAGGAGGGTTGACCACCCGGAAAAGGTTCTTCTGCAAGTCGGAAGATGCCGGGATTTTTTATGTGACCTCTCAAGGAGTCGCATGAAAGACGTGCAAGTGCGTTTCCGTACCTGGCACGATTGGTCAATGGAGATCAAACTGGCCATCTCCTTGAATTAGCGACGGTGCGAGAATCTGCTGCAGGTGGAGGAATCTTGGCAAACCGATTTTGCCGTTGGACTCCTGGCATGGGATTCACCCTAGAACACCATCCCTGGGTTGTAGATTCCTCCACGGGCCCAGTCTTGCGTGAGTGGCTCCTGCATGCTAATAATTGGGATTTTGGGAATTCTTCGATCTAATGGGGAATTCTAAATCTAACTCTAGGACCCAACCTAGTGGCCTCGCTGTGGATCCCTCGGACCGACCTAGCCATGAATTGCCACATTCATGGTGGAAATTAGTCCTTTTGGGGCTGTGTAACTCAGACCCTCCAAATCTAGCCAATTCGTTATTTTTGTATTATTTTTAGGCCAGGTTTGGGGGGAATCTAAATAAAAACACAAATCTAGACCAAATACTATAATGGGTATGACACAACCCTATTTTGGTTCTACACTCTTTTTATGGGTTTTTGTATACTTTTATCAACTTTAAATTGCAAATTTCCAAAAAAATAATTCTACGAGTCCCAAGTGACAAATTGGGAGCTCACCCCCCCAAAGGCCTACAGGAGAAGATATCATTCGCATGGTTGAAGAGAGATCCATTTATATTGTTGAAGGCGGACGTCAAGATTCTGAAGACGATCCGGTTAAACAGCATGGGGTCAAGAGAGTGAGTGTTCTATTTCGTCTTCCATACTAGTCGGTGAGTTTTTCAGTTCCTCTCCTTCCATGCTAGTCATATTCTGTGAAGCGGAGTTCTGGTTTGTAGTGCTACGCTGATTTTTTGGGTTGATGAGTTGTAGCAACGTCTAAATATATGTTTGCCTTCTTATGCATTCCGATATAATTTATGTCATTGAACTACGGAAACAGAAGAAGAGCTTAGTCAGTCTGTTACTTCCAATGTTAAACTTGCTTTGAATGAATGAGTGATCACATGGTGAAGTGTTTACATCTTGTAATGGAAGCGACTGTTCTGGTTGGCCGTTTGGGAATCAGTTCACAGTTTGTAAAGTGCAGGTCATCACTTCGAAGTGACAATTCTGAGGAACAGATCGTCGTCGTGACAACTTCTTGAAAACCGTGTGAGCTTCAAAGTCCCTTTTTTGTTTTTCTCTAAACGCAATGGTACACTGATCTGTGAATCCGTGAGTGTGCAAAGGCTTCCTATTAGGCACTTGTTTGATGTGATGCATTGTGAAAAGAACGTGTGTGACAACATTTTGAAGACTTTCATGGGGGACAAGGACAATGCCACCGTAAGGTTGGACATGCAACAGAGGGGAATTCGTCCACAATTATGGCTTCAACCAAGAGAGGGTAATGGAGATCAATATTGGCAACCAGATGCACCTTATGTTTTGTCTGCAGCAGATAAGAAGGAGTTTCTGGAAACGTTTAGGTCAATAAGGACTCCCTCTCGATACGTGTCAACACTATACACAAAAATAACGGAGGGAAAGTTGCGGGGTTTGAAATCCCATGACTATCACGTTATGCTACAACAAATCATTCTTGTGTGCCTTAGGAACGTCGGGGACAAGCGTGTGGTGGGAGCCATCATGAGGGTCAGCAGAGTTTTTCAAAGGCTGTGCCAGAAGGTCATAAATCCGGAGAACAGGGAGAGCTTCATGGAGGACGTGTCGGAGACTTTGGCAACTCTGGAGAGAGAATTTCCACCTTCATTCTTTGATGTAATGGTTCACCTCACAGTGCACCTTGTTGAGGAGCTTTTTGTTTGTGGCCCAGTACATACCAGATGGATGTGTCCATATGAGTGCTATTTTAAAGGTTTGAAGGGATTTGTGAGGAACTTGGCGAAGTCGGAGGGAAGTATTACACAAGGATATCAGGTGGAAGAAGCTCTTGGCTTTGTGACGGAATACATGGCGGAATACAACCCAACAACTAGGCGCGTCTGGGATAGCAAGGAAGATCCCATGATGACGGATGAGATTGTTGAAGGGAAAGGCAAAGCTCAGAAACTGTCCGATGATTTGCAGCTATGGATGCATGAGTTTGTCCTTGACAATGCGTTGGAAGTGAAGCCATACCGTGAGTAAGTATTTCTATGAGAACATTGCCACAACAGTCAAAGGTGTCATAGAGTTTTTCTTAAGTTTGTGTAGTATTTTAGGATTACATGATTCAGGCTCCGTGTTTGATGATTAGAATTTGTTGATGATAGTCTAGCCGTGTAGGGTAAGTTTGAAGTTTTTAAGAGTGCCGAAGTAACCTTACGGTACTGCCACTATAAGAAACCATCGTTTTTGGTAATGATTTTAAAGAACAAGGCACGTTTTTGAAACCTTAAAAACATCTATGCGTTCCAGTTGTTTTAAAAAACAAATTTTGTATGATGCTGTGCATATTAGGTGGACGTTAGTACAAAAATGTCTTCGGTTTTTGGAAATGTGCTTGTTTCAGTAGACATTGAATAGAGCAATAATGTGTTCTGCGCTAGCATGTCGAAAGAAACAAATAGGTGAGTAAGGTTAAATTTGTAAATTGATAATTCCAAAGGATTGGTACATTCTTCTGTAGCTTCCACTTTTGGTCTTCCTAGTGAAATAGTTTTCATGATTAAGGGTGATTGCAAGAAAGACCGTTCAGTTTTTGTAGCGTTTTGCCAAAACTGCAATTTCTACGCTCAGTACTGTGAGTACTGTGAGTACTGTGAAAGAAAAAAATCTCAGCCATTGATCTGAAAAATCGACGGCTGAAAGTATTGTTGCGAGTACTATGACTACTAATAAGTACTAAAACAATACTATTTGGAAAAAAATGTAGTTTGTCACAGAAAATACATACAATGAGGTATAAATTAATAATAAATAGAAAATCATGAATTAAAAAAAACTAAAAATTGGCAATTTGAGAGAACTTTATGATGAAGGTATTTCACCAAAAAAATTATCTAAAAACCATCTTCAATGTTCATAAATGTGCGTGCAAAGGAGCCCTGTTCGCACGCATGTAGAGGACATAAAATAAAGTATTTTTAAATTCCCTTTGGTAGAAATATGACTTTCTAATATGGGAATAGACCATAGAAATTTCAGCTCTAAATCATTAATTTTGGGTACTCCCCAGTACTAAAAACCCCTAAACCACAAAGTGTGACAAATTAGCAAAATTGACTTTTAAATATAAAATGATTTTTTTTAATTTTTGAAAAATAAGGGATATGATTACAATCAAGTTAGCCATCTCCAATCAAAATTTCAAGTTCATTGGGTTCAACCTTCAAAAATTATAGCAAAAAACAACTTTGTCACTCTAAATGTGACGGAAAATAGTACTAGTCTTTCTTGCAATCACCCTTAAAGACTTCCCACTGTAGCTTCTTCGAAAGCTCTGAACTGACAGTATCCAAGAGAAGCCATCTCTGAATGTCACTTTCTTGAAGTTGTCTTCCGCGCTTATAATGATTAATACAGACAAGGCTTATTATAGAAAGATGTACTAGTGCTCGTGTTTGTGCTATGGGAAGCAACCTACACTTATTGTACGTAGTGGTTTGAACATTAATTTCCAATAATGTAAATTGATTAAAATCCGTTATAGCTTCTGTCCTAGAAATTGAGAACAACTTAATTGAACCTTCCTTTAAAATGCTTTAGTTATGAAAATCTATTATGGACTACTTACTGACATCTAACATTGTACTCATAGAAATGAGCAACAAATTCTCACGCACAGTACCACATCAATTCACCATTGCAAAACATATTTGTCTTCGGACGGACTCTTTCATATTCTGGATGGGCATCAGATGATCAATACACTTTCATTGCACCCGTGGTTCAGGAATTCCACACAGTACTGTACTAATAAAGCTTCTAGTCACTCGGTTGCATGTCTAGATGCTGTAATGTACGTACCTCCTGTTGATAATGTGGGTCTATGCGGTTCCAATTCCAGCATTGGAGGTTGCAAACCCATGAATTCATTGTCATGTCCAACGTGCAACACGTTCAAAGACTGCGTCTGTGAGAACGGATGGATTTGCCTGCCCCTAACGTCGGTTCGACACACAACTTTCCACCCTCTTTGGTGTGGATCGTCTGAAAAAAACACTTGCTGATAGTGAAGAGGAAATGCAAATGAGTGAGCTTGCACTTCCCCATCCATGTGGTTGAAGTTCGCTACAGTGAAGCCATACTTGTCTTGTACTATGTTTGGCGTACGTGCATCGCGGGCAGCCCTAACCCAATTACAAACTAGCATTGTCGTGCAATGATTCCGGTAATCTAATTCAAGAATCTCTTCAATGTAGCCAACATAGTCATCAGTTCTCTCAACCGGTTTGCCATTTTGTACACCCCATGGCAATTCACGTGTAAATGAAGCCACAATACAGGAATCCCGTGTAACAAGTGCTGTTTCTGCATTCCTAACACGGAAATGCACTCCAAAACTGTACATCTGTCTATGAGATGTTGCATAACGCTCAGGTGGTTCCTTATACTGCACGACATCCGCGTCCACGTCCTCACCCGCATTTTGCATGTCACATACTCGTGCTTGCAACCAATCAGCAAATGGTGGCAATTCACTTAGCTCAAATGGGTACCGCAGAGCTCTTGCTACATGTCATCGCCTATTTTGAACTCTGAAAGACTCTCGTGCTTCCCATCGTTCGGTTTTCACCTTTATGTAATCTCTACACACACAAAAGCACACTTCTTCAATTTAAGAAGGATCACAGTCCACATACGGCACGTACTGACATTGCTCAAATAGTACAAATTCTGTACTCATCCTTTCCTTTCAGACTTACACAATTTCGGGAGCCTACTGCGCTGAACATCTTGATAGCTGTTACAATTCTAGTACAAGTGATTGAATATGTACTTTGCACGGCAGCGCAAGGAAGACCTTCATTAATTCCTTAGTTAAATGAACTAACTTGAAGACCAATTATGTTTATAATTCTGAGTTCACTCTTCCGTAATTGTCGAACTCGTAGACTATGAAGGAAAGATTTGCTTACTTTCACCACGACAGTAGACACATGGCATTGTCTAAAACAAATGCATGTGCAAAGGTGCGCATGCGTTGTGACATTTTTCGCTTCGTTGACTCATGCGGTGACAGAACCTCATCATTCATGATGGCATCCTCCATGACATCCCATACACGGTGTCTGGTATCTTGAAATTATTTCATGTATTCAGTGCAAAATCCCAACGTGTCGTCCATTCGATATCCTTTGGCTATGCTTCCTTCAGGATGTGCGTACGTGCAAACATAATCTTTTAGTGTTTTCATATACCTCTCTATGGGATACATCCACCGGCAATGCACTGGTCCACACATGAAGAGTTGTTGAACTAAGTGCACTGGAAGATGCGTCATGAGGTTCAAAAACATGGGAGGGAACTCCTTTTCAAGCAAGCACGTAGCCATTATTACATCTTCCATCAGAGCATCTTCATCCACCAAACGGATTTGTTTTGCACACAACTTCTGAAATACCCTTGATATTTTTATAATAGCTACACGCACATTTTCATCCAGTACAGTACGAACCACCAGGGGAAGAACCTGAACAAACCACATTTTTAGCATTCAGTTTATTGACCATACGACATCCACTTGTTGCGTTTCTAGAATTCCAGAAGTACATAACCCGCAAAGAAGCTCTGGACACAGCACTTCAACAACAATGCATCTACCCTTCTTCGATGAAGTTCTCGCTCTCTTCTGACCAAGACTTTTAATGACAAAGTGAAATGGACTTGTGATGTTCAATAGACTCCTTCTCATACCTGCTGCATGAGTACATGGTAGTCGTGCGTTTTCATGTACTGTAATTAGCCATCCTGTAGAGGCTTATGGGTGGCACCAACGTAGTTCGTTGGTGTACGGATACTGGCAATGATGGCAACAAATTCCTTGCATTCTTCTACACTCAAAACGTACGGAGCATGCGGCATGAACAACTCCTCATTCGATTCTTCACATGTTTGTAGCCAGATTTCTGGACAAATCCCTAGAGTCTCAACGTCCTGTCGACTTCCAGCTGTGTCATTCATTGCCATCAACGTTTTCACAATGTTCTCACACAAATTCTTCTCACAGTGCATCACATCCAATAGATGGCGTATGAGTAGATACTGTCATGATCATCCAACAACAAACCGGCTTACAGAACTGTGTAACACTTATAACAGCAGCTGAAACAAAATTTGGTCCTCTGCCTCTTTGTTCAGTGTGAACAACAACAACAAGGACAGCAAAAATGCGTATAAACATTGTTTCAATCACTTTCATACTATTTCCTCAGTTCCAGGAGACACTCCTCTTTCACACTCATAGTTACCACTTGTGCAAAAACACGTGCACGAGTCCTCACCTGCCAGTACGGAAGTTTGTACAGTATGCTCAAATATTTCACGCCCGTACTGTGTACAGGATCATACTTTCCTTTCACCTTTCCGCCTAAATCCAGATATGATTGTCGCCATGCGGCATACCGTATGACATCGGTGCCCGTCACTGTACCTGGGCGGATACGACCTTCAACGGCACCGTTGAATCTTGTATTTCGACGATACGGATGATGTCTAAGTAAATAATGACGTATGCCGCCATACACTATTTTTGAACCTCTTGTTCTTCGATCGGTTAACATGTCTCCAGTCCGTGCCATGCGAGCTTCTGTTTCAGGACCACAAGGAGGACACCCCTTATAACCTTTCGTGCACAGTCCTGAAATGAGGCTATAAGCTGGGAAATCGGAAATTGTCCACAGAACCAGTCCACGCAACTTGAATCCACGAGAACCTTCTGGACGTGAAAAGTCCAGAGCATGTACACCCTTCCACAATTCTTGCAGTTCCCTCATAAGCGGCTGTAGAAAAGTGTCTAGATTCTTCCTTGTTGGAGACTTTTTCCCAGAGATGAGGATGCACAAGGAAATGAAGAATTTCTTATTCACAAACCACGGTTCAAAATTGTAAATCAGTATGAGGATTGGCCAAGTCGACCAGTTTGTATTACTCAATTTGAACGGATTCACACCATCCAATGATAGAGCAAAACGCATATTCCTTGATTCAGTTCCAAATCCCGCGAACACTGGGTCCTCATCTACATGCTTCCAGGCTGGGCTGTCTACCACTGACCGCATTATTCCATCTGCACTGACGTGCTTCAAGTAACCCGTCAACATAGTAGCAATTTTAGTTGACCTGCACATGCGCTTCAATCGAGGAATTAATGGAAAGTGACGAATGACTTTCACTAGAATTGATTTACTGCCCTCCAACCATCGTGACCGCTTGCATGCGGGACAAACTTGTGCCTCCGCATGCTCTTCTTCAAAAAGCACGCACCTGTTGAAACAAGCGTGCACATTGTTATAATTCAAACCCAATTTCTGAATGCTGCGTCTCGCGATGTAGTGAGTCGAAGGCATCTTGTTCTTCAAAGGAAGCACATTTGTTGACAAATACCTGAACAACTCATCCGCAAATTTGTTGCTCATTTGGAACACGGTACACATGTTCATGATGATGATAGTGGCCGATATGACACTGCACTTTGTGCCAGCATACAAAGGCGTGGTTGCCAGCTCATACAGTTCTTCCAAACCGTCAACACTTTCACTTCCATCATCGTTGTTTTCAGGTACCTCCTGTTCTTCACCAACCTCCACGTGCAACGCATCACCGCGATCAAATGCCTCCAATACTTGTCTATGCACTTCATGATATTCATCAAGTGGTTTAGGAATTGCGCCGGTGGCGTCCTTTGGAATGCCCGTTGTTCCATTCGATTCCACTGTAGTAGGACGCGGTGACACTTGCGGCTCTTCTTCGACCATGTCATTGTCGTATGCTACATCTTCCACCCAAATACCGCGAGCTGGATAACCATCAGGTGGATCGCCTCCAATCATAGAGGTGCTTAAGAAAGGATCTCTGCCCACTGTTGCATGGTGTTTTCTAATCACTTCAATAGACTTCCGACGACCTCCACGACAGTCTCGACAAGGACATCTGAAAGCTCGTACATCACGCTCCATTGCAACGCGAAGCTCTGTTTGTAGGATTAAATCACCCACTGGAATGTGACGTAGCGCCTGACCATCAGTAGTGAATCAGACTACCGCTCGTCGGTCTCTATAATTTGTCGTCATTGAGCACGAGGACCTGCACAATCCACCGTTTAGACTGGAAATGGATTGCTAAGCACTTCCGTGGTCCTACATCCAACAAATGCATGCTCTATTAGTTCTGCAATCTTCAAAACAAGATGACCTTCACCATTGAGGGCCCAAGGCCTTCTCTCTGCCAAGGAGAAGTCAAAACTGCCATTTCTATAGCAAGGAGTTATAAATTTTGAAAAAGGTTTAGTCGGCACATCTAACCCTGGGAACTTATACGAGAACACTATGAGAATGTCTGGTACTTATATTAGAATTTCAAACCGCTCTCATTGCAAGAACTCTGCATTTGAGGTGGCAAACAAAAAAATTCAGCACATTCTGGGACTACATTTTGAGACTTCAAACATTTTTAACTTCAAATTCTTGGAGTACCAAGTTCTCAGCTTCTAATCTGCATAGTTCAAAATTGAGTTGACAGTGTAGGAGATAAACATGCATTCAACGGAACGTAATTATCATTCCTAGAATATTTATTAAGTACACATAGACACGCGATAGCAGGAAAATTTGAAATTAGCATATTCGTAAGATGAAATGACAATACACTCATTCAAATGGTGAGATTGTTCTAGCAAGTACATTGAACCGTCAGGCTTTTTCATTTGAGAAAACTCCAGAAATTGCCTTCATACATGAATCCTAAATTTTTTATTTTATTTAAAATGATGTAACTGCCCCCCGGGGGGTTCACTCAGTAAAATTTAGCATGTTCCATGTGACCAATGATATGGTACCTTTTATTCATTGCTCCTAAATTTTAGAGAAATATTTGAGATAATATATCATAGAAAAAATAGATAATCACAATTACAAAAAATATATGGATATAAATTATCTTGCCAATTTGGTTTCCTTAGATCTAATGTACCATGCTGTAAAAGTATCCTAGGTTGGGACTATGAGTACGGTTCGTATGAATGATTCAATTGTACATCAATGTTCTATAAAGGTTGTGGTGCCTCTGAAGGGTGTGTTACATGTCACATTAATTTTGAGTTCATTTGTTATTTTATCGTACAGTTCTGTATAGTTGGGTGCAAGAGCCACATTCAATGTAGACACTCAGTATGTTTTGAATTCCTACGCAATGACATTTACATATGATAACCTCTATGTGTCCACGACCTTCATTTTTTACTCAATTCATTAGGTGTTCAGGTATTTCCTAAGATACCACGAACATTACATGTTTTGCAATCTTTCGTTACTTATAAAGTAGAATTCTGTTACATCTTGAATGATTCCAATTTGAGATCCTTTAGTTATAATGAAGTAATGGTATGAAAAATCGGAATCTCTTTCAAATTCAAAGTACGTGCACAGTACTTAAAATTATGACAAATTAGAAAATTAGGTAATGATATGGTCTACTTAATTTGTCCCGTCTATCGAAATCCCCCCCAAAATAATACCCCTCCATCACACGTGATAAGCAAGATCCCTTCAGAGTGACCCCCCTTCAATTGTCTAGAAAAAAATAATTTCTTTTACTGTCTCATACTAAATCCAAATGAAATGAATGAAAACTTTCTTGAGAGACAAAAACTTAATCTATGAGAAAGGAGAGATTAGAATAAAAAATAAAAAGAAATGCCAATTTTTTTGTGGGCCCAGACTGCCCACTTTCGATAAGAAGTTACATATTTGGCCAGAACTTTTCACTGCTAATTTCAAATGTGCTTAAATTCATTGCATATGAAAAATTTTCCTTGTGCCCATCTTCTATTAAAATTACAGCTTCAAAAATGGAAATATTGAGTCAGACGTACTTGCCCAGAATTTGTAGAGAGCCACAAAAAGCATACCGGTCCTTCAGGGCTTAACAAACAAAGCAGGAAAGTACGGCTTGTGAGGTACAACAAACCGAGCTTTGTTGTTCAAAAAAATCGTCTTCATGTGCCACAAGGTTTTCCAGAAGTACAGGTTCCTTTCTGTTATTGTCGTGAATATACAGAATTGCGATACAAGACTTCTACAGTGTATGCTCTTACTTCTAATCATATTGCTTCGGCTTTTCATTACAATCTAAAATAACCAATTTGTTCCAATGTTCTATCTTTGTTTAGCCCTTCTTAGCGTCATGCAGCTCCATCTTCTCTCTGCCGACATTCACTCTGAAGCTCAGCCATTTGTAGAGAAACAAGTTTAACCAAAATCACTACAGGTCTTTCCACGATGAGAACCAACGCTGTCATACCTTAAAGGTATGAAAATTTGTGGAATGAACTCCCGAATTATTTATAACTCCAACTGCAAGATTATAGCGTCTGCAGTGGACAGAAGAATTTCATCATTAGATTGGAGGACATGATGTTCTCACTGTGACCCCTACTGTTCCATGACTATGTTTGCACCTTCACGACTCAGAAACTGCCATTTTGAATACGAGTACGACATGCTTGGGGAAACCACCATTTCCAACACACGTTACCGTTCACTCCTACAGTACAATACTATTAGAAGTGGAAACTTGCTCACAATGTCCCACCGTGCGCACTAAAAGAAATTAGCATTCAATCTGGTAAAAATACTATTTTCCACCCTGCGCAAAGCTGTACAGCTTCACCTCAGCAGGTCAGATTTGTATGAAAAAATGTCCACAATGGTGCTGCTTTTTTTAATCCTTCTTCCAAAACAAATTGGCTACATGTTTGAGAATTTCTACATCATTTGGAGCTATACAACATTTTCTTTAAAATGTGAACTACAAAGTTGTACTGGACGATCCATAACACTAAGTTGTTACAAATTTATTTATGGAATTCAAAAATTTGAATCCTGACGGTTGTAATGTAATTAGCAACCTAGACCCTATAAATATTTTTTTTTAGTGATAATTATTAACTTAGTGAAATGAACAACTTCACAGACTATTTTAGAGTTGAGAACCTATAAATGCCCGCAAACTACAAACCTTGTTAATGTGTGATACACTGGTGAAAATCAAATGATTCAACGCTTTCCCAGTGTAGATAACTCTGTAAAACCAAAATGAAATTTCCGTTGCTGAAGAAAGTGCTTCTTCTTGATGTGGCCGGACTACCCTGTTACGGATGACACGAACATGTTCGGCTATGACTATTGACTTCTACTTCCAAATGTCGTCAATTTCAATGCACTTGATTTATATTCCTCTTGCCCACCTTCTAGTAAAATATCAGTTGAACATATAGAAATCAGTAGTCACACGAAGTTGGGGTTAAACAACTCTATTTTTCAATAGTTTGGACTGCTAATTTACCCACTACAGAGGTCAACGTTTTACATCTTTGTCGTATTCCATTGATTTGACCGTGCACGGAAAAATGAACAAGTAAAAAACAAGAATTTCTTATTAAAAAAATTAGTTCTTGTAAAGTTCGTACAAGGTATAACAAAAATCTAACTTATAATTCGTAGACGTCATCAAAAATCTAACTTATTCATATACGTCTAGAATTGAATCGAAGCTTTGCAATGTGTTCAAGTCGTACTCTGTAAGAGAAAACAATAATTAACAACAAATTAGAAAATTCCAGATATTTAAGGTACGTGCCATGGCTGGCTGTCGCCCCCTCTTTCAAGCGAAGCTGGTTATAACTGTTGTTCTGGGACATGGGTAGTGAAGAACACTATATTCTCTAGAAGGTGATGAGCCTGAGTAAGTGAAAGAGAAGTTCCAAAATTTTTTCTAGAAATCCATCCCGCAGTTATTTGACCGATCACGTTTTTGTCCTACGCAGGAGAAATGGTCCTTGAGGAACTGAATAGGAGTTCTGTGAGGCACTGACACAGTGGAATTAAATCTTTGCTAAGGGCCACTGCAGTACTCTCTGAGGGGAACAACAGCATTTCAGAGCTTCTAATAAGAATTTCTATGATGTAGTTTTTCAACTTTTTCTGAGACTGACTTCCAACCTCCTCGACCTTTCCAATTTATTTGATTTCTCAATGTAGAGAACTTTGTATGGAAAGTTTCCACATGTATGTGCAATAGTTTCTAATTTGCATGTACATAGTCTCTCTTCCGTGGTCTGAAATCTTGTACTATTTCCTCGACTGTCATAGGTTATTTTTCCTTCTATTCGAAAGCGACAGACACACTGCTGTGCACCTCGAATACAAGGAAGTTCATGATTATATGAATATTGAAGTCGGACCTGACGAGCGAGCATGCATCACATACAAATACGTACCTGATTTCATGGACGCCTGCACAATTCGAGGAGTTCGTTAATATTTTCATGGAAACACATTCAGTTTGTCAATTTGTATTGTTATAAGACTACAACAGACTTTGCACCAATGAAGACTTCGTCATGTATGGAACTATACAAATGAGTAGGGCATCTGTAGGAGAAGAAATGACACACGTTTATGGCAAGTTCTTTAGTTGTGGCGCACTGAATCGCTGTTCCAAAATTTCTCCGTGTTGACTGCTACGTCACTGAAGTTACCGAGGACGATGACTAGCACGCAGCATTCAGCCTTCAGCCATTTAATTGAAGTCATGAAGAGGAAAGAAGAGGTACGTACTAAATCTGAGTCCCACTGACGTTCTTTTCTCTCCTTCGTTTCTTTGATTGAAAACTGTATTCCTCATGTGCGCATGAAATTCCAAATGTCCACTCCAGTTAGGCCAATAAGCTTCTGCGTCAGTCGATAATGGAACAGGGGGTTTGGTTGTGTGGTCCGCCACTAAGGCTGTGAATGGTCCGTCTTGGTCCTCTGCTCGGCTATGGCAAGTTTGAAAGCTCCAGTGCCGCAACGCCGACTTCTTCACGGACAGGCAGCAGCTGTTCATACGTCCAGACATTTGAGGAGTCAGTCAAATGAATCCAGGAAATTGATAACCGTCAGAAGAATATCAACACGAGCTCGAACTGGTGCAAGTGTACATGAGCGGGATGTGGGCAGCTTTCTGGATTTCTGATAATGCCTTCTTAAGGTATGACACCCGTCCACCAGCCCCTCTAGTACGCGCTACAAAATTCTCCCGTCTAAAAAGGAGTAGTCCGCTGTTGCGCACATCTATGCCGAGTTCCATACACTGAATCCAGGGAGAGCACCATATGCGCGTTTGAACGTTTTGAGAAGGTAGTGGACGCAATACATAGATGTTCAGAAGATAGGCTGTGAGGAAGGTGAAATTCCGGAAAAAGACTAGACGCCGTGCACTTTCTTACTTAGTCGAGGAACACGGTAACAGTTCACAAATTTCAAGATTGAAGGAAGAGAAGATGTCTACTATCATGACAGTAACCACCGCTGAAGCTCAGTGATTTTGGAAACGGTGACTGCCGTCTTAGACGTTATAGTGCAGAGGCATGACGTCAGAACATGTAAGCGGGAACGTCTGGAGCAGCAGAATACAAAGAAGACGTTAGCGCTGATGGATTCACCCCTTCCGAAGGTCGACATGGACAGTTAACCACGACGACTACAGTGACATTCTTTGCGACGGAGACACAGGACAACGACACCGTCGTAACGAACAGGAAGTTGCCTTCCACGTGGCACGGAACTGAGGGGGGGTAGAAACATGACAACTCCAATAGAGACGGTGACGGCATCCGAGTGAAGCCCTAAAAATGCCTCAGCGAGCCAAGGCAAAGTCTTTGTATAAATTGATAATGGAATTGCAAAACAGTGTCATTAGATAAAGTGAAGAGGAATCACTAACCGGTGTCACCGGATTGCCAAAGCGCGGACACACAAGAGTTCTGGCCAAAAGCGTGACTGTTTACCAAAGAATCTCGTTCTCAAGTAGATGGCACAGGGAAGCACAGCCACAGGTGGCCGCCCGCCAAACTCCGGCAGCGTCGCAGCTCCAGTCAGGCGCAGTGAAAGACTGAAGAGCGCGGTAGGTCAAGCGAGTCCTACGAGCGCGCGCTCTAGCGTAGCACCGTCGAACGCTGAAGCGCCGACATCAGACGTAGGTTGCAAGGCAGGGTGTCGGAGCACAGAGTAAGCGAATTCCCTGTTATACTCCCAAAAACCACTTTAAAGCATAACAAAATGACTCTAAAGATCGAACCCACGAGATTCTGTGAAGTGTCTAGCATTATTTCCAACTTAAGCTCAGCCAGTATCCAATTCCTACATTCCGGTCCTAGATCTAAAACCGGAAACAACAACACACCGAAAACAACGACCAGACCTCTCTCTATTTCTTCCGATCTGTCAAGCTATTCGGTCCCGTAAAACTTCCACAACCCAGGATCCTAACACTTCTGATCCTGGAACTCCTCTGGACCGATCCGATCCGGTCCTCACACACGTACTCTCACTCCACTCCAGTTTAGTTTAGCCTCTGTTTCACCATCAGAGGGTTCGCCGCTTGCTTTTGAAAGTGGCAGGCCCACCACTCCTTCCGTGACTTATAGTGGCTGAAGACCCACTTCTCTAATCCACTACTTCCTACACTAGCGCGGATCCGGTTTGATCTCTCACAGCCACCCGGACAGCGATCCGGTTTGCAGGTCACACAAAGACCCCCCGTACGATCCTCTCATACTACAACGACCTTGATGCCAAGTTCCCTCCTTGCGGAGTTAGGTGGTTACAAGCGAACTCGTCCGTTCCAACATCAATTAAAGTCCTTCCGTTTACCAACTAGGGCAGCGAGACCTCACGGGAGATCGGGCACTCAACCGGATTTCCTATCCAGGAGTTCTAGCGCGTTTAAGGACTCCTTCCCTATCCGCCTAGCCTAACAACGGTTTTCTTGCCCGGAATCGTGAACTGTAGAGGCGCTGAGGAATTGAAATCCGCTCCCAACACTTAGAAAACCCACTCACATGCACATAAGAGCAAAACAAACACACCAAGGGGAGAAATCTCTCTAGAATCTGCATACATTTTCCTAACTCCTCACCAAAACAGCCCTGCCACGCGCAGGAGAGACGTACAACAAGAAATCAATAGAAAATGCATGAAAACTCAAGGGAAAAGACTCTCAGTCTCCTTCGCAGAGACTGACTATATACATTTTAAAACTCAAAAAGTCAACATAAAGCGGCCCGGAAAGTCCGCGCGGAACTTTCGGTCCCCGCCGAGCCGGCCAGACCGGAAAACATCCGATCCAGACCAGGCACATCCGGATCAAATCCGGTCCGGTCCTAACTAACAAATATTTACAACTAAAATCCTAACTACCCTACCATAACCGGATCTACTCCTTGATCCGTTCCTTCGTCCATGACTTCGTCTTTGCCTTGGTGCACGCTCTGTTCTTGATCCTCACCCTGATCTGGGGTCAGATCCATACTTTGATCTTTCCCCGGGTTCAGTGTGGGACTTCTGGGCGGTTCCGTTCCAAGCTGCTCGAAAACGTCCGTCAGGTTCCGGTTCCGCTCCCCTGTTTCACGTTCTGGGAGATCCGGTGACGAATCCAGGTTGATGGTGTGCGCGAGTTTCCTCCCACTCTTCTTGGACTGGGGAGTCCGATCCTTTCCTTCCGTTGGAATGCCCACGTTCGGAAAAGATCCGGGCATTGAAAGGTCGGACAGATGGAACGACCGTGACAACGTCACTCCGTTCAGCTTCCTGCTGCTCTCCTCCATCCGGTTTGCAGCCTCTTGCGCGTCCATCATGACTAACTCCACCTTTTCGGAGTAGTCTGTCAAAATCCGGACCAACCTGGTCCCGGATATCTTATTCTCCTTGAGGACTCCCTCGTCAAACAACTTTGACTTGGTGATGGCCTCTCCGGTTGCTCCAAATGTGGCCTTCACGTCCTCCGCTACTTTCCAGGTAGCCTCTGCCATCTCCCGGGTGGTAGCCATGTCCTCCTTGAGGAGCAACATTTCCGTCTTCAACGACTCGTTCTCCTCCTGGAGTCGTCGGATCTCCGCCTCTTGCTTCCGGATCTCATCCGGGCTGGAGATAAAATCTGCAACCACTCCTGCCAGGTTGCTGTTTACTGGTGCTCCCACCAGCTCGCTGATCTGATTCAGAATCAGCTTCTTCACCGTCCAGTCTGCTCGCACATCACTCAGGATGTTGATCAACTGGTTGAATGGATCCGTCGGATCCGATCCGGAAGGACCCGGTTCTTCACAAACCGGTTTCTTCCCTGGGTTGGAGGTCTCAGCCGGAGGGGTTGGGGTTCCTCTCCGGTGAGGAGGCGTCGTCTTCTGCCGCTTGTGCTGCGGCCGGTGTAGCTCCTCCTCTTCCTCCTCGGAACCGGATACTTCTTCCTGTTCTTCTTCTTCCGATTCCGATTCCCCATATTTCAGGAGTGACTCATGCATCTTCCACTCCTTCTCTTCCGTATCCGTGAGGAGTTGATTGTGCTTGTACAGATGGACGAGGTAGGGACTCAACGGAGTCGGTCTACTTCCTCCGATCTTCGGAATTAGCCGGTTGACCAGGTCGAACAAAATCCTGGCCCAGTCCACTTTCCGTTCCCCGCTCAGGGCTCCGAAAATGAGGTTCCCGATGGCGATGGTCACCCTCGTCGGCTTCTCTGGGTGGATGATCGGAACCAGGAACTGGAGAAGGTTCCGATGCCGGTCGTCCAGACAATCTGCCACTGCGTGCCCATCCTTGGAGTCCACGTTGCACCGAAATTTCCCCCAAGTGTAACCCTCCTTCGAGGAGGCCATCCCTCGACCTCCAGACCGGAATTCATACACGGCCTTCCACATCTCCTCCGTCCAGTTGCCCGGACTTCCGCGGAGAGTTCTCTCAAACTGGTTGGAGAGCTTTCCGAGTAACTCTCGAATCATCTGCTCCTCCCTAAACCCCCAGGGTTTATCGATCAGTCCTCCGCAGCCCATCTTGGCCAAATCCTCTATCAGGTTGTCCTTTTCCTTCTCGTTCGTTGGAATAACCGGACACACCTTCCGGAGTTTTACTTCTGCTGCGGAGGAACTGGACGGCCCTGCTCTACTCTTACGCAGCTGAGGCATGGACACGAACTGTGCTAACCGGATCCTGACTGTGGCTACCTTTCCCTCTCCTAGCCGCATGTCCCGTTTCTCACCTTCGCTCTTCCGATCTCAACCGGAATACCTCTAAACCTGCAACGCACACTAAAGCGCTGCGCGCCCTAACACACTAACACGCACACACAAACCAACTCAAAACAAGAAAGCAAAACGCTGGGAAGAGAGGCTAAGTACGCGCTGGAGCGAGATTTCCGCAAATGAAGATTGAAAAAGAGTGGCCACTAGATTGGTCAGCCCATATATAGTCTAATCTGTCATCATGACCAAATCCGTTCCTAACCCATTCCGATCCAACTCAGATCCGTTCTAACTCTAATCCGGTTCAGATTCAGATCAAATCCGGATTGTCATCTATTCCGTTCCATTAGTTAATTTCCGGTTATCGGTTACCTCCTACTTGAATCCGGATCCCAGATCACGGTTTCCGTTCCAAGATTTAGATAACTTACAAAAAACCAAAAATTTACCTTGCGACACAGGGGTACGTATTCAGCCTTGAATGCTGAGTCCTCTGAGTAGTAGCCACGTCTGAGGTCTCAAGTGGAGTAGGTCTTCTTGTCATGCACGCAAGAACGCATTAACGGATGTGGTTCTCTAGTGGGCCCACTGAGAATTTAGAGTGAGAGCGCAAGTGGCGTCGCGGCAATGGGTTTTTAATTCTTTTACTTGCATGGTGAAACAATTCCAAGACGCGGTCATGGGGTCGACCGATGGGTATATAATAGAACTTGCACAGTTCTCAGACGTGTGCTTGCTTATCAGTTCTCAGACGTGTTTTCGTAGACAGCTCCTCCTGCATTGAAGAGCGCGGACATCCAGCTTTGAGCTTTTCTTATTTGATACCTTGACTCTGTAGTCATGATAATGGCTTTCACTGACACTGGGCTTGTCGGTTGACATTTGCTTCATGCAGATTCTGCTTTCTCATGTCAATGTATGGTCTATGAGTATCCGTCGCCTTGCACAGTCCATGGATGTCGTCGTGTCTGCTGGTCATCTTTTTATATCGCAACGGTGTCTTCATGTTTGTTCTGCTAGTACACGTTCAAAACACTACAGTGCTGATGCTCGTGATGTTCAATTGCTCAGGTCCCAAAGGAAGAGTTCGTGTTGTGGCATCTACGTCGAGCCAGAATGCCGTTCATTGGAGGTAAGGCTTTGAAACGGAGAACCTCTCCGGCTTGCGGCGGAGCTATGGAAGAGAGAGACGGTCGTCGGGCAGACGAATTCCGTGTTCGGTCAGATGTGGAGAAACGCACTAAACAGCGTCAGGACCGACCTCCCAGCGGCAACTGGAAAGGTAAGGGGAAAATGCGTGAGGTAACTCCACCTGCAAAAAAGAGGAAGGTGACCGAGAAGGAGGATTCAGACTCTTCTACGGACGAAGCATCTGAAGACGACGAGGACTGGAGGTAAAGCTGAACTGCATATCTAAGCATGGTATGTATGTTACACACCGTGACTGTTGTACTTTAATGTTCTGCTTGGGAAGGTCATAGAAACGATTGGAAAACTTTGCAAACTTTGTTGGTGATACTCGTCCTCGGGGATGTCCGTGTCCAACGGTGAGTGTTGAGTCTCCTGTTGGTAAACAAAATATATCTAAATCAGTGCATGGTTAGAATTCGAAGTCTGTATCCAGTCCTCGTTGTCTTTGTATGAGGGCGTTGGCCATGACAGTGAATGACTCGTGCAGTGGGAAGTTTTTAATTACGGCAGGCACAGACGTTTGGGAAGTATGTGCAGGACGACACTAGCAGTAGTGAGTGTAATCGCTTGATTTCATAGCATTATTTCAGTGGATTCAGGAAATCGTTGTTAGTACTAGTTGACGTGGGGCGCCAGAGCACGGAATTGTCTTTAAATTTCACTTGTGAACTGCTTTATACTGCTATGTTTGCGTCTGCCGAGATGATGAGTGTTCCTGCACATTGTCACGATGTGAACACTGCATACAGAATCAGTGATTGGAGAATGTGCAGCCATATTTTTGGGGTTTGTCCCCATAACGTGTTTCATGCCTAAGTTATGAAGTAGTCCTCGGTCTTCTTAGACTGAGCTCAAATGGTACGGCACTTTTATGGCTGTTTTGCATGTCACAGTATCGTTCATTTGCAAATAGCAATGGTCAAGCGTCCCTACAGAAGAACTCAGAGGTCACTGATATTATATCCATACTTTGTTGCATGCGCAGTGCGGGAGGCGACAGTGCGGCAGAGAGTGATGCAGGAGACGGAAGTGACGATTTGGACGACCACTTCGACCATGACCATGGACATGGTCAGGGGCGTCGAAAGATAATGAAGAAGCCCGTCACTCTGGATGTCAACGGCTTGCCGTGGGGAAACATGAAGGAGTGTCTGGCCGACAACATTAAAAAGTATGCAAAGAGTTTGGACCCGACGTCGAACTGGGAATCGCAACCCGGTCCCCTCAGGACGCAGCTCTTTTGTCGTTTGTACAGAGGTAAGCCACTGCTGTTGTAGTATTGGAGTAGAATTCTTTGAAGAGCATGTCAGGGTGTGTCGTCAAAGATGCCAAATGTTCGAAAGGAAGCTTGACTCCATGAGCGTGAACCCTACAATGCATTAGGTGATGTGGTCCACAAAAATTGACATGAGTGCTCTGCTGCATCCTATACGTTTGTAGAGTGGAATATGCTGGGTCACTCTTTCAAGTTGAGTGAGAGATGGGTTGGTCCCATATGCACGAAGGTTCTTATAACTACACGGTGGAGATTGAACACGCTGATAGATGCGGGTCAGCTGAAGCCTGCGGACGTAATCCAAGAGCAATGGAACACGCTTGTTAGGCGACGGAATACAGAAGAATCTCAAATAACGTCGGAGCACATGCGGTCTATATTGCAGGGGAAGGGATCGAAGATGGCTCAGTCGAAGGTCATAGAAAGAGATGCAATTGTGAAACTGGTGAGATTTATGTGAAAAGACTTCAATTACTTTAAGTTGGCGTCAGTATTGTGACGGTCGTTAACATGTTAGTCGGTTACAATTAGTTAGTTGGGTTCACAGAAGCTGCACTTCCGAAAACAGAGAGAACAGAACCACATCATAGACTTGTGTCTGGATAGCCTTTCTTATGTGCAGCCGTGGAGGTGTTGGGACTTGGATGTTGCTTGGATGTTTGTATCATGTGAAGCGGCAGGTACATAGTATGTTTGACTGAGTAGATATGATGGCAGTGTTGGATGACATGTATTAGAACATTCCGTCCGTTATCAGGGCTGACACTTCGTGTGAGCGGAAGAAGACATTGAGTGAACCAACATCATAATTATATTCGTAGAAGTTCACTTTCATATCCTGTAGACCACATTACAAGCACAAAGTTTAGTATAACCTGATCAAGTTGGGCACTGAATTCTGAGTTCCTAAATGACTTTTCCGCTTGTGAATGCAGACGCTGGAGCACAACAGGAAGCCATATCAAACCGAGATCACTGATGAGTCGCCAGAGAATACAGTCGTTCACAATTGGAGAAGAGAAAATCAACGCTTTCAAGAGGAGCGGACATGGAGGACATTCGCACTCGTGTCGTCGATATAGAGGGGAGCGTTTCGCGGCTTGAAGAAAAAATCGGGGTATTGCATGAACGCATGGAGGAGATATTGAAGGCTTTAATATCCTCTCAGGCAGCGGGTCCGCATTCGCATTTTGCAGCCGGTGCTTCTGCGGCCGGCGTGGACAAGTCATCGACTCAAGGAATGGCGGGGTTGGCTGGAACTCATTCGAGAATCCCGGAGCCGGTGGAAATTGGAGGTCCAATTTTTCTGGAAACTGACGATATCACTGCAGAGTTTGCAAGGCACGTTGCAACCAGTGGTCCAACGGAAGAGGGAGGGCTTGACGAGAATGTGGAAGACTTCCTCAACAGTTTGCTGAACGACGATGGTGACGCTGAAGGATTTGGCGAGGGCATGAAATCTGGAGACACAGTTATCCTAGGATCTGGTGCTGAGCAATTTGAAGACGACGTTATGGCAGCCGTGGTGGTGGAACCTGGACTGCAAGGAGAAGTGCATCAGGACAATCGACAGGGAAATATTCAGTCGGACAACGACGAGGTATAATTTCAGTTCTTATTCCGAAAATTATAAGGCATGCCGGTGTCAAAGGAAAGCGGTGTTCTTGTACAATTGTAGAAGTCGTATTAATCCGTGAACCCCACTGTGGCAGGAGGAAGTGGTTGTAGACTGTACTCAGCGACAGAGGCGACATGTGATGAAACTGAATCCAGAGAAAGTCGCTTTCAACAGGGCATCTTCGAAGTCTGCGAAGACTGCAGCAGTGAAGCTTGGATCCTTCTCCAAAGGCGGTGCGCATTTGTTGAAGGTACTTGCATTTGCAGGAAAAAGTTCGGTAGTACGTGATGGTTACCAATGGTTTGTTTGGGTGGTATTGCACGGGTATTGTATGCTGCGGATGAGTGGAAGTCAGTGATATAATCTTGGTTCGTAAGGAATTTTGTAACCAAAATTGACAACCCCTGAATAATTTCAGCAGGTCTCGAATGCCAAAAAACAAGAGACGCCGAAGAAGAAGTGAACGCACGGCAGTTGTAGCACATGGTGAGTGACGATTTGAGTGTTGTGAAATTTTTCCATGGGTCTGTCGACCACGTTTTGCAGTGTCGTCAGAATATTATAATGAGCCACTCTGTTCACAGAGTGGCAGCAAGAAAGAGCAAGTGACGTGTTCTTCAGCATGAGTTAAAGCGTGAAAGTATTCTCTTTAAAAAACAGGTCTCAGTGGATCCAGAAAACTAGTTGTCTTAATCAGGAAGGAAGAAGCACAATTCACATGTTTTCTGAATTTGTGTTTGCAGATGCTACGAGTCCTAATGGGTTCCGAGGTTGTCACGGAACATCGTTAAGGAGTCAGCGTCTGTGAAGGAGCTTGAAGGATCTGTGAAACGTTTTTTAAATTAATAGTATCTCGTTTTCAGTCGACGAAGGTTAACACATGGCGGAAATCAAATATCATGCGTGTAGTGTAGTATGCAATTACAGGATCTACTGTTCTGGAGAGCATGTCTTTTTGAAAGGGAGTGCGGACTAAGAAGCACCAATTTTGTTTACTGTGAAAACATTTTCTAATAAAAAGTGCAGTGTCATGCACATCTTGTACAAAAACTGGTTGTGCGTATTTTCCTTCTACTGTGGATATTGCTTGATGTTTTCAAAATGCATATGAAAATGAGAAGTTCCTTGCGGTCCTCTTGGGTCGCGGCCACCCGTCATGAACTGTGCATAGCACAAAAGAGCAGAACATCCTTGATGAAGGGGCTGTCGTCGGAGCAGCTGTTTCCGTGTTGGACGCGATGCGCTAATGTGTAGTTGATTTGCACGTCTGGGAGAGCAGATGTTGGAGTTTTGAGATCCACTTCCGTTGTCAAGTGCGTTGGTAGGGCGCTTCGTTTTTCCGCTATAGGGACTGGTCGTTGCTGTTACAGGAGCTGCTCATGCACAGTAGGACTGTTGTTTTGGAGACGCTGCGGAAAATAGTGTAGACGTCGCAGTAGACCATGTTCATCTCTGCAATGAAGGGGACTGCAACTGTCAAGAACATTTCGTAAAACTAGACAAGAGTCATAGAGAAAATGAGCAATTGTAATACTCTGTTCACTTCAACATCGTAAGCGTGATTTCTGAAAGAAAAAGATGACGAATGAAACCTGCACTGAGAACGTGCAGCCTTCAGTAGGGCTTCCGTAATCATCATCATGACGAATTCTGGCGGAGAGGATTCAATAAGGGACGTCTGATCATTGTTTGCTCCATATTCGGCTTTGCAAGGCAATATGCAGAGGACGTCCACTCAGTTGCCGGTATTCGCCATTTTTGAAAGATTTGATGTTCGGTTCCGAACTCTCGCTCTTTCCATTCCAGAAGCTGTTCAGAATCGCAACAGGACGGCGTGGTCAAGAGGTAGTGTATCTCCATCAGAAGTGGAAGGTGACGTCCGGCAGGAACAGGACATGAAAAACAAGCACTTGGAGACGGACCAGGTGACGTTGAATCCATCGGCCAGGCGTGACAAGAAGTTCCTTCAGTCGATGATGGCAAACACAGCTTCCAATGGAATCAACGTGCATGGATGGAAGTTCCGACGTTAGTGCAGGCGGGCTCACGCTGGACAGAATGGCGACATGAGCACAGGAAGAAACCGGAAACTAATGTTTCAGCACAGTCCAAGCAAACAGCGTTCGATTTCATCCATTGGATGACTGAGGAAGAGGATGCACGGAAAAGGTTGACAAGGACTCCACGTGTTAGTGTCTTCCATCGTGGCAATGACGTGGCTCTCTAACGTCTTCAGTGATCGGACTGAGAACATGCCATAGGAACTGATGCTTCTCCAGAATAGGTAGAACGGCATGCTGTTATTGCTAATTCGAATCCGTTTTTCACATGTCCATTATAAGGGATTTTAGGTGATGTCGTTGTTTACTATTTTTGACGTTTTAAAATACACGAGCACATGTAAATGACAGTATCACGAGCGACAGTGGCTTCTTCTAGTGTGCTTTGACACTAACGGGAGTAAGGCTGGGTTTTTTTGGGAGGGGGGTTGAAGCACTATAACAAAACTTGGTAAAAAAAAAACGCGCAGAGATTCGACTACGGTTTTTTTATCCACGCTTTTGTGCGCGTGCGCGTAGTGGACAAATAGTGTTTTTTGCAGTTTTCTATTGCAATTTTTGGAATTTGGAAGCATATAATATACCATTAGAAAGGTCTTAAAAATACCTTTCCAGTGGTATATTACATGCTTCCAAATTCCAAAAATTGCAGTGGGGAACTGCAAAAAACACTATTTGTCCACTATGCGCACGCGCACAAAAGCGTGGTTAAAAAAACCGTAGTCGAATCTCTGCACGGTTTTTTTTTACCAAGTTTTGTTATAGTGAAGTTATGATATTGTGGGCGCGATTACCCACCCTTGGTAATAGAGCGAACACCGACCAGGTTCTATGCCTTTATCCACATTTTTTAATATATGGGGGTGATGTGAGCGTGGTCCACTGTGCCTTCCAAGCAATGGATCTTTTTTGCTAACGTTTCTTAAGTGTGGTGGATGGCAACGAATAATTAGAATGCATGTAGTAACTCACAAGGTAAGTGCAATGCTTAGGGGTTATGGTAAAATTCTAACTCTCTAACTATCTATCCTATGTCGAGGGTAGACTGGGTAGTTGGCATCATTTCTAATGTCCCTAACTACGTAAAAAAGGGGAACCCCTATGTTCCTTCTATGAACCTCTAAGGCTATCTTGGGTTTTTAAAACTCCACCTTGAAGTTCTACTTTTAAAAGCTATTCCTAAAGTTTCAACTCCTATTCTAACTTTTAACTCCTACGTGTATTCTAGATTTTTTAACTTCCCAAACTAATTAGAGAATTTAACTTCAAAATTTAATGCTATCATTTGACTTTGTTTTGACTTTTGACTCCCAGTTTTTACTCCTAAACTAACTCTAAAATTTACCTTCTAAAGTTAACTCTATGTTTTGGCTTTAACTTCAAGGTTTCACTTCCCTATTTTATTCTAAATTTACCCTCTAAGTATAACTCTAGGTTTTTGACTTTTAACTCTAAATTTTTACTTCTAAAATTAATCCCAAAATTTACCCTTGAATTTTAACTCTGTGGTTTGACTTTTAACTAGGTTTTTACTCCTAAATTAACTCTAAAATTTAACCACTACCTTTTAACTTTTAACTTCTACTCTTAGCTTTTCACTTTAACTTTTTACTTTCCCGATTGACTCTAAAGTTTAACCTTTAAATTTAATCTTAACTTTTGACTTTAGGCTTTTGACTTTCTACTTTCCAATTTAATCCTATCAGTTTAATCCTAGATTCACTCTAATGTTACCCTCCTAAATTTAATTCCAACTTTTAACTCTAGGGTTTTGACTCTAATTTTAACTCTAATCCTAACTCAACTATCTACTTCCTAAGTGGATTCTACTTTTGACTTCTATTTCCTACTCTACTTTTTACTTCCCAAAGTTAACTCCAAATTTCGACTTTTGAATTTTAACTTCCCTAATTAAAATCTTAATTTAACTCTAGGTTTTTAACCGTTATTTGATCTTTAATTTTAATCCTAAATTCTCCTTCTAATCTAATCCTAATTTCCGTCTATTGTTCCTTGTGGATCAAATTTAATTAAAATTCCTCCGTTCTACCCCTACTGCTTAACTTAGCCTAACGCGGTCAGTTTACGGTCGAATCTTAAGTATAATATGTTTTTGGAAACCTCTATCACTAATCTATAACTTTTTGAATCTAAACTTTTAATTTGCATTAATCTTGGATGCTAATCACGCTCCAAGGGCTGATTAGGAAAATAAATGCTAATTAGGGAGAAACATCAAAGATTAAATTAAAAACTCACTTCTTCACTACCGGTGTCGGAAATATCTTCGTCCACATCCACGTGTACATCCTCACGCTCCATGGTAGTCTTTGGCTTTGTTTTGAATTTTTTCCAAGCTCACCGCTTATTTTAGAAAATATTACAATTTTTGATGATCTAAACTCCCTCTTTCCCTTCCTCCTTTCTTTCTCTTCATCCTCTTTCTTCTACACTAGCACTATTCCACCTAAGCTTTTATGAGACTTACACTATGGTTTCAAACTACGAGAAGGGTTTAAATGGTCCTCCTACCCTCTTACACAACTTTGCTTTGTGTCATCCTAATCCTCCTCTCATCGGTCACTATGAATTCTCAAGATTTCCTTTCCTAAGCCTACCTACTCCTAACCTAGGCTACTACATCGTCTCCCACCTTTGCTTGCCTACTTCATTTCTTCCTTCTCTAATCTCCTTCCACTGTATGCAGGTGTGTTTGGTGAGAGTGTGTGCAGGTGTGCTTGGTGAGAGTGTGCAGGTGCAAGGGTTCTCCACTTTTTCCTCCCTCTTTCCTTGTGGTTTTTGTATCAACTCTAAACCTACCCCAACCCCTAGTTTAGCAAATAATCCGTCCAACCTTCTTGGTTTTGTTTTGGTTTTGTTTTGATTTTTAGAAAATCAAAAACAAAAAAAAACGCAGTCAAAAAAAAGGAGAGTTCGGTGTTGGGGCCCCAACGGCCTGCCCACCACGGCCTGGCCCTCCGGCTGGTCGGCAGGGGCTGGCTGGCCGAGGGGTCGAGAAGTTTTATTTTTATTTTTTATATTTATTTTTTTAAAATAAAAAATAAACAAACCAAACGGGGACCAGTTGGTTGCTTGTTCCGATTTGATGGCCTGGCTGATGCTGGTTTGGATGGCTTGGACCGATGCTGGTTTGATGGCCTGGACTGATGCTAGTTTTGATGGCCTGGACTGATGCTGGTTTGATGGCCTAGACTGATGCTTGGGCTAAAACTATTCTTGCAAAAAATAAAACTAAGGTAGCTGGACTTGCAAAAATTAAGGGTAGCTGGACTTTGCAAAAAACTTAAGGTAACCGGATTTTTTGCACCATAACTCTAAGGTATTAAAACTAAGGCAAGGCTAGTTTTGCCAAGGAGCCGGAAATTGTTGACAATCTACATATCTTAGAAGCTAAACTCTAGACTTTCCCAAGGAGGTCTTGGAAACTAGACTTTGGAATCTAAGGCTATGGAGGTTCAAAGCTTCGCCGTAAAATTGGGTATAACACCAACTTTAGGACTTGTGACACTCCACAGGTTCAAAGCTCCGCCGTCTAAGAGTATTTTTACACACACTGTAGGACTTGATGTTGTCACTAGTTCAAAGCTTCGCCGCCGTGAGGGGGGGTCCACACAACAAGGGGAATATTAGAAGAAGGTAGAAAAGACAAACTTGAGAAACACACGTAACAAAGCCAAAGCTTTGCCGTCCCGAGGGGGGGTCCACGCAACAAGGGGGATATTAGAAGAAGATAGAAAAGACAAACTTAGAAACACATGTGACAAAGCCAAAGCTTCGCCGTCCCGAGGGGGGGTCCACGCAACAAGGGAAAGATTAGAAAAGGGTGAGGACACGTAAGTGAGGGAAACACACGTATTAGTACACGTAAAGACACACAACTTCACAAGCTAAAGGCCCCCCAAAGCGGCATCGCCAAGGTACAATGGGGGGTAACTTTAGGATTAGGACAAGACACCAAAAGACTCCTAAACTCACAAGTTAGCTCACAAAGATACAACAAGAGAGAAACAAGGACTCTTAACTCATAACAAGGGTATAACAAACGCATGAGAAGTACACAAGGCAAGATAGAAGGACCCCCAAGGACCTTCAAAGCTTGAAATCTAGCAACAATAGAGCAAAAAGTGCTCCAAAAACACCGTAGAGGTTTTTGGCTTCAAACGCCAAAATATCCAAAGCAAATTGGACCCACGGACCCAAACAAAAGTGAGGGGGTGTTTTAGAGAGAGAAATGGGGCCCTTATATAGGTTTCCCAAGGGCTCATTCCTCTCTCTAAAGCTCTAAGGTAACCTTATCAACGGGGATTTTCATCCTCATCCTCAAAGATTTTCATCCTACATCCTAAATTTCTACTTCTACCATCTATGCTGGACCAACATCCTAACTTTTGGAGATTAGCTCCAATCGCCAAACGGATTGCGCCGTTGGATCCAGATCGCCGTGTTTAGTCCTACATTCCCCTACCCCCGCATACCGAGGTCAAAAACCCATCGTAGGCTAATTTAGTTTAAAAACCAAATCGTGGTAGCAAGTGGTGAACCAAATCGTGGTAAAATCCTAGATCTTGGGGGTCTCCTATTTTGAGAAATGTGAATAGCCTAGGGTCTTTGATAGGTGCGAGAGAGTCGGGAAGGACTTTTGGTTGACTTCGTTTTGCCATCGTATGGGCCCGGGATGGCGGTCAACGTGGCGGGGACCCCGCCACGTGGTTAATTCCCGAGGAATCTCGCCGGTTCGGGTACTTGCCGCTATCGGAATGTTGTGAAACTTCATGGAGCGCATTATTAACATAAAACAAGCTAGTCTAATTTTTAGTGAGATTTTCTTGTAACCTGGGTAATTTCCATGAAATTCCCGTTGGAGGTTAGGAGGGTTGACCACCCGGAAAAGGTTCTTCTGCAAGTCGGAAGATGCCGGGATTTTTCACGTGACCTCTCAGGGAGTCGCATGAAAGACGTGCGGGTGTGTTTCCGGACCTGGCACGATTGGTCAATGGAGATTTAAAACTGGCCATCTCCTCGAATTAGCGACGATGCAGGAATCTTTTGCAGGTGGAGGAATCTTGGCAAACCGATTTCGCCATTGGACTCCTGGCATGGGATTCACCCTAGAACACCATCCCTAGGCTGTAGATTCCTCCACGGGCCCGGTCTTGCGTGAGTGGCTCCTGCATGCTAACAATCGGGATTTTGGGAATTTGTCGATCTAATGGGGAATTCTAAATCTAACTCTAGGACCCGACCTAGTGGCCTCGCTGTGGATCCTTTGGACCGACCTAGCCATGAATTGCCACATTCATGGTGGGATTTAGCCCTTTTGGGGCTGTGTGACTCAAATCCTCCAAATCTAACTTTTTTGTTATTTCTATACTATTTTTAGGCAAGGTTTGGGGGATTCTAAGTAAAAAACACAAATCTACACCAAATACTATAATGGGTATGACACAACCCTATTTTGATTTTACACTCTTTTTATAGGTTTTTGTATACTTTTATCAACTTTAAATTGCAAATTTCCAAAAAAAATAATTCTACGAGTCCCGAGTAACAAATTGGGAGCTCACAGATATGCTGTGGATATTCTGATGGCTCGTAATGTAGTCATTGAATTATTATATGCTGGACGTCCCCCTTTTTTCCTAAGCGAGCTTTAAACTTGTTAAGTGGACATGCAGGTGGTCATTTCTTGAAATCCGCAGTCATTGTTTGTTTAGTATGTACTCATGGTATCCAAGAGAAGCCAGTAAAAATTAAATGGATGTGCTATTTGCGGCTGATAAGTACATGCTGTGGAATTGCAGACTGTACGAGGATTACCTCGTGACATTTGCAGAAGAGCAAAGACAGTTTAGGATCATGAATCCTCGTCGACGTGGTCAGCGCAGCATCCGGTATCCTGTGGAACTAAGGCAATCCAAGCCTTTTTCGAAGTGGTTGGAAGAGCATGTCTCAGAAAGGGTACATGCCAACCCGGACGAGGTGAGTGGAGATGTCGTGTGTTTATCAAAGCTTCCTTCGGAGTTTGCCACAAAGTATAGAAGCATGTGGGCATTTGGGAATCACTTGCATGTAGCCGGCGTGGAGGGCCATTTGAGGACGTGATTCGGGTGTTGCTGCTACTTTTTGCCGACCCTGGAGATCGGGTGTGCGGGATTGGAATCTAGTGGTTGCAGACGTGGAATACGTGGGTCAACTCGAGAAAATTATGGAATTAAATTACGGAGGCCTCTGCGTGATAGTACTTTTATGCAACTGGGTGAAGGCAAACTATGGAGGAAGCAACGCCACGGTGAAGAAGGACAAGTGGGGATTCACTCTCGCAAACTTTCGTCAGCTAGTACCGTTCGGAGCTGAGTCGTTTGCATTTCCCATGCATGTGCAGCAAGTTTATTTTGTGGACGCAAGAGAGGATCCAAGATGGAAGGTCGTTCTCCGTAAAGAGGTCCGAGGCCGCAGAGTACACGGCGAAGTTGGTGCTAATGAAGACACTAGACTGTTTGCTATAGGGGAGGATGCGGACCACGAGGGACTCCGTGCACCACAGATCATTGCAGAGGAGAACGATGCTCCATTGCAAACGGGGAGGACAATTCAACGCGACGATCTCGGGGGGGTCACTTAGAGTGTCCATTAGAAAACACATGCGAACAAAACTTTGGACCCCCTATATTATATCCTAAAATTTAAATAAAATGAAATAAAAAAAATATGACTAGATTTTCCTACTTCAAAAGTTTATGTTTTGAATTATTGATATTTTTATTTGTTAATGATAATTAGTTACAAATTTTTGAAGTAATTAGATACATTGTACAACTGAAAAATAACTTTCACACCCCTATATTATATCCTAAAAAATTGTCTAAAAAATGAACAAAAAATTCCTAAAAATAGCTCTCTATTGAAAGTTCATTTTGAGTTGAGTATTGATGCAATGGTCATCTAAATGTGATCTATAAATATTTGAGTTGAAAAACATGCCGTTTTAGGCCATTTTCAACCTCTTGTACAAATCATTTCAACTATTATTTTAGTTTGAAATTTTGGCAATAGAAACCTATAGTCATTATTAAGCAACACTCAAAATTTTAAGTTGAAATTATAATTCATTAGAAACCACTTGTTCGCACGTGGTTTGTAGTAAAATACTAGGTGCCCCCCCCGAGGCGACGATCCAGTGGCAGAGTGGCTTCAGGAGGTTCCACTGCCAGATTTGGACTTAGGGAAGTTGGGTGCATCTTCCAAAGAAGAAGACTAGGTTTTGCATCCCGTGGGCGAATATGTCGACAAGTTATGAGGTTCATTGGATGTGCGAGGTGTTGTCCCTTGTGTTCAGAGGTCTGGATGTTGTGGTTGGGTGTATTAGCCTTTTGGTTGGAGTGTCGTAAATCCAGCCACGTAACTGCAGTTGTATGCAGTCTTGGTGGGGTTTTTATTGTAATGGGAGGGAGTTTTGAGGAAGTCATGGTTTCAGAATGAATTAGACACAGTTAATTCTCTTTTAAGTACAGAGTTGGACCAGTAATTGGAGGTAGGGTATTCGTAATGGGATGGGTAAGATTTTTGTGTTGTTGAAGGTCCTTGAGGTACACGGTGTTTTAGAATGGTAAGGGCTGTCACTGTGTTGAGCGTGGACAGAAATGGCCATGCTAGCCATGTACGCATGATACTGATATCATGGAATGAAAATTCAGGACCGGCTTTATATTCTGGGAATAAGAAGGCATTGCAATAGCTGTCATTGTGCTTTTTGAGAAGATCGTATGGGTGTATGTTATAATGGAAGTTTCAAAAATACATCTTCAATGGTATTTAAATGATGAGATTAATATGATTAAAATAAACTGTCTTATTATATGCATGGGCCGGATGAATTTTGGTGCATGGAACGCGCTTTGAAAGTTTGCATAGAAGTGAATCTGCGTTTCTGGAAAGCTAAAACAAGTGTAAAACAATATGCCAGAAAAAGAGGGTGAGCTTAAAATAAGCGATTCAATTCTCTTCAAGTGTCAGTAAAGAAGTGTAAGGCAGCTTTCCCCAAAAGTGGATAAGTCGATTTCCTTCTCTGAGTTCGTATGTATTCGAAGGCTAGGAGGTCGCCTGAAGTTACCATTGGTCATTTTTACGGTAGCAGTAATCCTTGAGACTAATCCACATGGCACTTGGGTGGAATATATCAGAGGGCCCCACTCTGACAATGCCAAATCGGACCTACACCATGCCTCGTAGTTGAAATCAACACATGCACGAAATCTTAGTTAGTTCAAAAATCATTTAGGACGTGAAATCCGTTTCCACATGAAATAGTGTTGAAATTAACTGTAAACAACAGAAAACATGCTGATTAGGGCCCATCTTTCTAGTAGTGTGGTGACACTGCCTCTCAAATCTGTTTACATTTCTTGATTTTTTGCATTTGATGAGTCATACTATATTCACATGAAATGAATTCAAAATTATAAATATAAAAGTTGTATATTGAACAAAGTGGGATTTTATTTCAATTGAAAAGCAATTGTTGTTTGTACAAGTGATTTGAAATGATACAAATTGCAGCTGTGGATAGTTTAGTAGAATTTCATTCACGTTTATCTTTAAATTTTTTGAAAAGTTGAATAGTTACACTTTGACCACATTTATACAATTGATATAATAAATGAATGCTAAAAAAATTGTCTTGATTCTACAATGCACTTCCAATTGCATCCAAAACAAATATGTGCTTCAATTCTCAAGTTAATAATTTGGACTCCTGTTACAGACAAACTTGAACTTTATCCTAAAAATGATCACTAACTCAAGAATTTGCACTACACAACTACCCTCCTTCTTGCAAAAATGAGGAGTACAAGCGTTCACTACTGTCGAAGCACAAAGTAAGTGAATTCCCTATTATACTCCCAAAAACCACTCTAAAGCATAACAAAATGACTCTAAAGATCGAACCCACGAGATTCTGTGAAGTGTCTAGCTCTATTCCCAACTTAAGCTCCTGTCAGTCTCCAATTTCTACTTTCCGGTCCTAGATCTAAAACCGGAAATAACAACACACCGAAACAACAACCAGACCTCTCTCTATCTCTTCCGGCCTGTCAAGCTATTCGGTCCTGTAAAACTTCCACAACCCAGGATCCTACAACTTCCGATCTTGGCACTCCTCTGGACCGATCCGATTCGGTCCTCTCACACGTACTCTCACTCCACTCCGGTTTAGTTTTGCCTCTGTTTCACCATCAGAGGGTTTGCCGCTTGCTTTTGAGAGTGGCAGGCCCACCACTCCTTCCGTGACTTTTAGTGGCTAAAGACCCACTTCTCTAATCCACTACTTCCTACATTAGCTCGGATCCGGTTTGATCTCTCACAGCCACCCGGATAGCGATCCGGTTTGCAAGTCACACAAAGACCCCCTGTACGATCCTCTCATACTACAATGACCTTGATGCCAAGTTCCCTCCGTGCAAAGTTAGGTGGTTACAAGTGAACCCGTCCGTTCCAACATCAATTAAAGTCTTTCCGTTTACCAACTAGGGCAGCGAGACCTCACGGGAGATCGGACACTCAACTGGATATCCTATCCAGGAGCTCTAGCGCGATTAAGGACTCCTTTTCTATCCGCCTAGCCTAACAACGGTTTTCTCGCCCGGAATCGTAAACTGTAGAGGTGCTGAGGAATTGAAATCCACTCCCAACACTTAGAATACCCATTCACATGCACATAAAAGCAAAACAAGGATACCAAGGGGAGAAATCTCTCTAGAATCTGCATACATTTTCCTAACTCCTCACCAAAACAGTCATGCCACGCGCGGGAGAGACGTACAACAAGAAGTCAATAGAAAACGCACAAAAACTCAAGAGAAAAGACTCCCAGTCTCCTTCGCAGAGACTGACTAATATACATTTTAAAACTCAAAGTCAACAAAAAGGGCCCCAGAAAGTCCGCACGAAACTTTTGGTCCCTGCCGAGCCGGCCAGACCGAAGAACATCCGATCCTAACCAGACAGATTGGATCAAATCCGGTCCGGTCCTAACTAACAAATATTTACAAAACTAATTCCTATCTATCTTATTACAACTGGATCTACTCCTTGATCCGTTCCTTCGTCCATAACTTGGTCTCCGCCTTGGTCCACGCTCTGATCTAGACCTTGATCCGCACCCTGATCTGGGGTCAGATCCATACTTTGATCCTGTCCCTGGTTCAGTGTGGGACTCCTGGGCGTTTCCGTTCCAAGCTGTTCGAAGACGTCCGTCAGATTCCGGTTCCGCTCCCCGGTTTCACGATCTGGGAGATCCGGTGATGAATCTAAGTTGATGGTGTTCACGAGTTTCCTCCCACTTTTCTTTAACTGGGGAGTCCGATCCTTTCCCTCCGTCTGAATGCCCACGTTCGAAAAAGACCCTGGCATCGAAAGGTCGGAAAGATGGAACGACCGTGACAACGTCACTCCGTTCAGCTTTCGGCTGCTCTTCTCCATTCGATTTGTTGCCTCCCGTGCTTCCACCATCACCAATTCCACCTTCTCGGAGTAGTCCGTCAAGATTCGGACCAACCTGGTTCCGGATATCTTCTTGTCCTTGAGTACTCCCTTGTCAAACAGCTTTGACTTGGTGACGGCCTCTCCGGTTGCCCCAAAAGTGGCCTTCACGTCCTCAGCTACTTTCCGGGTAGCCTCCGCCATCTCACGAGTGGTGGCCATGTCCTCCTTGAGGAGTAAAAGTTCCGTCTTCAAGGCATCGACTTCCTCCTGAAGTCGTCGTATCTTTGCTTCTTGCTTCCGGATCTCATCCGGGCTGGAGATGTAGTCTGCAACCACGGCCGCCAGGTTGCTATCCGCTGGTGCGCCCACCAGTTCACTGATCTGGATCAGAACCAACTTCTTCACCGCCCAGTCTGCTCGCACATCGCTCAAGATGTTGATCAGCTGGTTGAATAGATCCGTCGGATCCGATCCGGAAGGACCCGGTCCTTCAAAAACCAGTTTCTTCCCAAGGTTGAAGGTCTCACCCGGAGGGGTTGGGGTTCCTCTCCGGTGAGGAGGCGTCGTCTTCTGCCGCTTGTTCTGCAGCCGGTGTTGCTCCTCCTCTTCTTCTTCTTCATCGGAATCGGATACTTCCTCCTGCTCTTCCTCCGATTCCAATTCTCCATACTTCAGGAGTGTCTCCTGAGTCTTCCACTCCTTCTCCTCCGTATCCGTGAGGAGCTGGTTATGCTTGTAAAGATGGAAGATGTAGGGACTCAGCGGTGTCGGCCTACTTCCTTCGATCTTTGGAACCAGACGGCTGACCAGATCAAAAAAGATTCGGGCCCAGTCCACTTTCCGTTCCCCGCTCAGGGCTCCGAAAATCAGGTTCCCGATGGCTATCGTCACCCTCGTCGGCTTCTCCGGGTGGACGATCGGAACCAGGAACTGCAAAAGATTGCGATGTCGGTCGTCTAAACAATCCGCGACTGCATGCCCATCCTTTGAGTCCACGTTGCTCCGGAACTTCCCCCGAGTGTATCCTTCCTTCGAGGTGGCCATCCCTGGACCTCCTAACCGAAAATCGTACACGGACCTCCACATCTCTTCCGTCCAACTGCCTGGAATTCCACGGATGGTCTTATCGAACTGATTCGAGAGTTTTCCCAACAGCTCTCGAATCATCCGTTCCTCTCTAAACCCCCAGGGTTTATCTATCAGTCCCCCGCAACCCATCTTGGCAAGATCCTCTATGAGGTTGTCCTTTTCCTTCTCTTCTGCTGGAATAATTGGACACACCTTCCGGAGTTTAACTTCTACTGCGGAGGAACTAGACGGTCCTGCTCTACTCTTGCGGAGCTGAGGCATGGACACAAGTTGTGCTAACCACATTCTCACTGAGGCTACTTTTCTCTCTCCTAGCCGCACGTCCTGTTTCTCACCTTTGCTCTTCCGATTGTGGGAGCACGGAAACTCATTAGGGAGAGATGTAGCTTAGAAATAGGTTAGGAGTTAGACAAAAATTTCAAAATTTTGATAGGAATAAGGAAATTAGATCCGGATACAAATAAATTCCGGATAGTTAGAATCCGAGATCCAGATCCAGAAGCGGATCTTAAATCCGAGTTAGGTCGGATCGGAACGAGCTACGGAATAGGTATCCAACCTACGCCGCTAGGGAACCGCTACGGGAACGGACCTCTTTCCGTTCGCCAAGGGGAACGGTCGGCAGCTCGACTAGTACTTAAACCCTCGCCAGACCTAATCTTCCTCATTCTTCACTTTGCTGATTGTCTTGCGCATTTAGCTGAGAAAAAGAGTGGTGAGTTAGAGATCGCGACAGGGAGAGACGGTTGAGGTCGGTGCCGATTGCACCGGATTTAGTTGTCGGTGTCGGTGAACTATGGCAGAGTCCAGCAAATCGGTAGCACGTCGACCTTCTGTCACTGCTCGGATAGTTAGACCGGCTATTCCCACCGACCCAACACACCGGAAGGAGTTAGAGACAGATCTGACCCGGATGGGGTGCGTAGGTTTGATCCACCGACCGTGGAATGTTAAGGACACGGAGATGCTGGAGCAGCTGATCTCAGGGGTCCTGAATCAGTTCGAGTTGACTGTGAGAGGCCAACCCGGAGCATGGACGGCGGATGTATGGGCTGACGTATACAGGTTTGAGAAGAACGGGTCCGGATTAGGTTCTCGGGTAGAGACGTACGGGATAGGGAAGTTCCGTAATCCGGTTACCACTAAGGACGGATACCCAGTGAGTGACTGTAAGGACGCTAGGCAGAAACGGGTGTTGGAATTTTTGATTCCGATCATGTATCTGGAAAAGCCCACTCAAGTTACGGTTACGGTGGCCAACACTATCTTTGGGGCTTTAGAAGATAAGGTAGTCCACTGGGGGAAAGTCCTAGCCGGTATAGTGAAGAAACTGGTGTCACACGTAGGGAAGGGGAAGCCGAGTCTTCTCAGTCCATACCTGTTCCACCTGTACCACCATCAGGAGGTGCTGACTAGTGAAGAGGTGGTGATTTACAACACCGGATTGGAAATCGTGAAGTACGGTCTCACGCACGAAATTCCGTCGGATACTCCGATCGAGGGAGAGGAGGAGGAAGAAGAAGAAGACGACGAAGAGGAAGAAGAACCGCAGCAGCAAGACCTGGTCGACAAACGGGAGAAGAGAAGGAAGTCGACCAATCCGAATTCGAGGGTGGAACAGTTGGCCCCGGAAAAAGGAGAGTCGAGTCAACCCCCGGAACCGGAAATGCAGTCGGACTTCTTCGACGCCGGAACGCAGTGGATGGAGGAGGCCAAGCACATGTATTTGGGCATGTCGGATATGATCCTGGGGATTGCTGCGGAGCTGAAGGTGGAGCCGGAAGATATCATAACTCAGATCTGGAAACTACCGAGCCCGAATCTGATTCGTGAGAAGGACAAGCGGATCAAGAGCTTGGAGAAGGAAAGGGATGACCTGTTAGGTCGGGTGAACTGGGCGGAGACGGATGCCTCAGTTGCACGACAAAAGGAGACAGAAGCTCTTCAACTCGTCCACAATTTGACCGCGTTGGTTGAGCAGCCCGCGGAAGCTGTTGTCAAATCCCGACTCTTCAGCAATCAGCTGAGTGGCATAGGCCACTTATCCGGGTCCAAAGTGGTAACCATCTTGGTGGACTTCCAGGCCCGGATGGAGGGAATTTTGAAGGAGATGGCGCAACTGTTGGGGCACCTCGACCCAAATAAGCCCTTGGACTTCACTCACTTTCCGGAGCTGCCCAACGTCGACTTGTTGAAGACGCCCCAGAAGCCGGGGGTAGGGATCAGTCTACAGTCATCCCCAAGACCTACTCCAAGTCAGGCACGGATTCAGACAAAGACCACTAAGTTCGGCCAGACGAGGAGTATCCAGTCGATTCCGGTAGCAACGGGGAGTACCGTTCCGACATCCGGAACATCCGTCTGGAGCGATTTAATCCACCGGATGGGGGCCTTGTCAAACCTGGCTCGGACCAATCCGGTCGACTTCACTCATATGCAGAAGGCATCGCCCAAGAAGAATACAACACCGATTCAGCTGGACGATTCGCCAGAGAGAGAGACCAGAGTGGAGATGATCCAGGAGTCCGAGAAGGGAGAATTCACTTCCGGGGATGAGACGGCCTCGGATGACGACCCGCCGCCGATCCAGCGGAAGATTCCGACCCGGGCTGCAACGAAGTCCACTCCACCAAAAGGGAGTAGGAAACCACCTGCAGGGCCAAGTAGCAGCGCGAAGAAATCAAAGCGGGGAAAGTAGTTAGTATGTTTGCAGTATTAGGATTTTTAATCTGGAGCGGATTTTCCGTGCGTGGGGCCCGGTTCCGGATTTTTAGGAGTAGTTGACTTTGAACTTTCCGGATATTACGATTGGTTACTGATTGGTCACCTGGATTTTTAGGTGTTCTTTTTTTGGCGTTTTGTTTGGGCTTTTTAAGTGGAGGGCAGCTTGTTGCCCTTTCATTCTAGCCTTGCCCATTTTGTGTGCATTAGTTTATGTTCATATTCTCTTTTCTCTAATCTGAGCCACTAAGTGAACATTCGGATTTCTGGCTATGTGTGCGTTTTCTTGAGTCGTTTACGATTGGTGAAAGTGTGAGAGAGGGCGGATGAGGGGGAATCCGGGTTGAGAATTAGTTGGACCTGATTTGAGCGAGTAAGTTTGTGAGGAAACTTTACTAGACTTGTGAGTAAGGACTTGTGCGTGGTACCTTTAAATTGCCGTAACGGTGATCTGGTTCTAAGGAGTGGTGCGGATGCGAGTCCGGAATCCAGGGAGGGTTTCGAGCAGAGATAAGCGACCGCCAGCGGAAAATCCCCATTCACCGGAAGGTCTGCCAACCATAGGATCAGTCTGGTAGATAGATACACGAATCTCTTTCAATTCCGGTTGTCTTGATCTGTCGTTGTAGTAGAAGTGGAAGGATGCAATTCTGAGTGACCTGTTTTCCGGGCAAGCTACCCGGGGAATTGTGAGGATTATTACTTTCTCTATTCTACAATAAAAACTCGGTTAGGATCGTTTTGTGTGAAGTTTCGTGTAGAGAAATAGATTTCTATGAGTGGTGCGTTCCTACCCCTCTAAAGATCAAATGCGGACACCCTGAGGGTAAAACAGGGGAATAGAAAACCAGTTGAAGTTGACAAGTGAGACCCGGAATCCGGATCAAACCGGAAACCGGAAAGAGATAGATCCGGATTGGGATCCGAAAGACCATTGTGTAAGAAATAGGAAAAGAAAGAGGTGTTGCTTGGGGTTTTGTTGTTTGGATTATGACTCGGAAACTCCTTAGCTTGCTAAAACATACTAGAATCTCCTGGGACGATATTTCATGTTATCTTATCATCATTTTGGTGTTAAGGATACTTACGCCTAGATTGCGCGTACGACACCGATCTCAACCGGAATACCTCTAAATTTGCAACACACACTAAAGCGCTGCGCGCTCTAACACACTAACACGCACACACAAACTCACACAACAAGAAAGCAAAGCGCTGGGAGGAAAGCTAAGTACAAGCTGGAGAGCGATTTCAGCAAACGAAGTTTGAAAAAGAGTGGCAACTGGATTGGTCAGCCTATTTATAGTCTGATCTGTCATCATGACCAAATTCGTTCCTGACCCAATCCGTTCCAATTCAGATCCGCTCCAACTCTAATCCGGTTTAGATTCAGATCGAATCCGGATTGTCACCTCTTCCGTTCCGTAGTTAATTTCCGGTTTTCCGTTATCTCTTGCTCAATTCCGGATACCAAATCACGGTTTCCGTTCTAAGATTTAGATAACTTACAAAAAAAACAAAAATTCACACTGCGACAACTACTACAAAGGAGAATATTTCAATTGTTCATTCCCAAACTTGTGCATTCATCCTACAAATAATTTTGTTGTAATTTAGCTATTTTCATTATTTTTTTGAAAGATATATAATCTATAATTAGACTAAATAGAAAAACAAACAATGGTTTATTTAGATCTTAAAGACGCATGTTGAGATTGGTGGTTAAAATAGAGGCAGTTAGTTTCTTTTTAGGGCAATAAGAGAATAATATAGCAACAAAACATCTCAATGGCACCAAACCAAACTAAATACCTTTGCCACCTTGCCTTCCTCCCTATTCTTCTTGCCATACTTAAGCAGTAGGTCATACGTGTCATATTCCCATGAATTTGTGTTGCACCACATTGGGTTATACAATTCAATTACATTGTTAATTTAGCTATTTCATCCATTAAAAAAGAAGAATATATCTTTGAGTATTCTCTTTTTATTGTTTTTGTATTATTTTTTTGAACTAATTTTCAATAAAACAACAACAATGAGTGATTGTCCAACTCATATCTTTATCTATCCATGCAAATGGGGTGTTTTTGATAACTAATGTAGCCAAGGGATAGATGAAGCATATTGAGCTCTATTTCTTAATCCTTCTTGATTTTTATTGATCCCATTTTGAATTTTTTCCAAATTTGGGCAAACTTTAGTGATTTCAAATTACTTGGAGTCATTGCATGAAATTTTCAAAGTAGCTTCTAATAAAAATCTTCCACATGTGAAGCTTTGTTTCATGCCATTTTGTTAGTACAACAAAAAGGTTTTTTTAAATTTAATGCTATAAATCTCCAAATGGAATGCTATAAATTCCTACCTTTTAAAATTTAATTGATTGAATTGGATTGGAATGGATAGTTTGATATTTACGCATAAAGTTTTGAATCATTGTATTCCAATTAACAAGTTGAAAGTTGTCAAGGACTTTAGTGTTTTGTTGGTAGTACATTCACAAAATAAACATATAAAGTTCTTTTGGAACTCAATTTTTAATTTTGGGGGATAAAAACAAAAACCATACAATATTTTTAACTTGCAAAAAGATTTCTACAACTGGAATTGGGATTGGAATCAATATTTTTAATTCTGTGTCAGGGTATTAGTGATTTGGATATGTACCTCTTTCCAAGTAATTTTTTTTTATAATATAAATATGGTGGGTTTTTTTTGGGGGGGGGGTCTTAAATTATTATGAACCTCAAGGGGAGTCACTAACATCAATCTAAAATCGTAGGTGGATCAAAATATAGTGTATAATTTTTAATTGGCAACAAAACTCTAAAATTTAAAAAACAAAATAGGGGCTTCCAAAAATCATATGCAAGAATAATTTCTAAATATTTCATGTATATTTTGGAAAAATCTATTTCAAGTATGTTACTAATATCCCTTAAAAATACACCTTGGATGCATGTGGTTATAAAATAACACAAAGAACTCATTATTACAATGGGAGAGTCCTTTCATTGTAAAGTAAGAATATAAATGTGTTCTAAAGACACGTGCGTCTATACTCATTATTTAGAAAATGAAACTAGAGGCATAAGGAATTAAAGAGACGATATTTACATATAATAAATCCATTAAAATTTGAAACTATTTAAAGAGATTTGTCTTGTTAATTATCTTACAATATACTAAAAAGTTATAGGAAATTTTTCAAAAATTATGAAAAATAAGGTATTGATTCAATTAGAATGGTTGAAAATAGTGTGCTTTATTATGTTAATTGCATACTCACAAATGTCCATTTAGGAACTATTGCTACAAATTTCAATCTAAAAGCTATTATCAAGTAGCTATTGAAGGGATTCATTGCAAGGATTTCATTTTTCAAAATTCTGGAAATGGAAAACAAACAATGTATGTAAAAGAGAAAAAATGTTAGAAAATTAGAGCTTCTTATTCATCTTTATTATTCCTTAAATTAGAAAATGGGGCCAAGTTGTTAGGAACTTTGTCTAATAATGTTATGTCATTGTGTTCAACATACCACAAACTAATTTGAATACATGATCCTTCAATTGAAGCTTACAAATACCACAATGAATAAGATAGTCTACTTTAAATGCAACCATTTAAGGGCTAGTCCACCTTTTCTCGTGGGTTTCTATGAACAGAAAATTTTTTAGCCCATTTTTTTAGAAAAAGAAAAATGTGTGTGGAATGTAACATGGTGTCATGTTTTTCAAAGCATTCTTGAATTACTTATGAATTTTCAAAGATTTGTGCTACAAGGACCTATTTATGACCATAGGTCTCCTAAAATCTGTCCACTTGCAATTTGTAAAGAGATGTGAGGAAACCAAGGAGAATGATTGGTTCTAGTAATAAATAATGCTTTTTCCTTGATCCACCAAATCCACCAAAGAACCACCTCATATCCATTCTAGAGCTAATTATAAGGGCAATTTGAAGAAAACGGGCGCTTTTAGAGCAAACTACCTTATGGTTTTTTCTCCTTTGAAAGATGAATAAATTTTGGATAAATGAGGGATGTGACATATACAACCCACATGTCCATTTTGGTTTGGAGAACCTCATTTTTCCAAGCTTTTCATGTTTTGGAATCCGAACACCATTTGAGCTATTTTGTCCTTTTCTTTAGACATGTCAAGTGAACATGGAGATAATTTAGTAAGATGGGTTTCCAAAGAAAGAAAAAACATGATAAAAGAAACACCCCCATACTGAAAGTAATTGAAACAAACCCTATTTATGTGTTTCAAGAAAAAAAAAAAAAAAAAAAAAAATATATTGAGAGGATATACCGGTACTGTAACTACAGCCTGACAACAAGTAGAAGGTCAGAGTCATCAGACTGTACGTTTCTGCAACTTTAAAGTTGTTCTATCGGGCAGACCCGCAAATTATCAAATCGCATGCCCAAACCAAAACGTGCAGGGGCAAACGGTACACCAACAGGCGCGTACAATCTACGATTTCGATGATCGCAATCACCACTCCTACACCCTGGATTTTAGAAAATCAAATGACGAAATGTAATTGCCTAGTATTTTAAGCCTAAAATCTGAGGCGTGCAAAAAGTATTCCATAGCAAAGCTCCAAGTGTGAGATGTTCTCGTTGAGATAATCCTCCTTGCACTTCCAATCCTCCAAAGCCAGCTCTTGGATCGGATGCGCCCTGTTGATGTCGTGTAAGTGGAAAATCTCAGTGTAGGCCAAACATCCCCTCTCTACTGCCTCAATGTCGTGCAAGATGGCAATCTTTAAGTAGGCAAAAACACTCCTCTCCTCAACGTTAGAAGAGTTAGTGGTTTGAAAGTAGGACATAATTTTGATTTAAACTTGATAATTATGAAAAGTGAAATAAATTTTATCAATAAATTTTTTGAAAAAAAATCTACGTCAACATAATATAATAACTCATATTTTAAAATAAGATATCATAATTTTTTTTTTAAATTACACAATGAATTAGTAATTAAAACTACCATTTCAAACATAGTTATCACATTGTCCGTCCGGTCCGCCCAAATTGTCCAATGATTCTAACCGAAACAAAGTGACAACAATGATTTCAAACCACCTATATCACATGATTAGTATGAATTTGCTACCAAAGTTTGTAGACAAATTTACAAACCACTATGAATCTATATGAGCAAAATGATCATAATTGTATAAATTGAAATTTCATTGCAAGCCGCCTTGATCTAGTCTTCATTGCCATTCTATCACCTCCATTCTTTTGTATTGTTATTGCCATCTTATTAGCTCCATTTCTTCTTTATTGTTATCACCATTGTATCAAGAAACGTCTTCATTCTTCTCTTTAATGAACCAACGCCTACATTTTTCTTTTTCAAACTACTAGTGCATTTCTTGATAAAACTATTAAGTATTCTCTTATTTTTTTTTGACAAGATATGGAGTGATTGGAGTCTAGTACTTTCATCAAATGCTAGAGAAACCAAACATATGACATGATCTAATCTCACCAAATCATCCTCTTCACCACCAAAACCACCATATTCATAACGATAACCAACTACATGCTTGTAATATCTAGGCAAGATATTAATATCATGTTCATCAAAAAGAATAGCACGGACATAATCAATTTTTTTTCTTTTCAAAAACTTTGACTAGTTTTTGAACTCTAACCAAATATCACATAGTATTGCTTTTATCATCTACCATTCTGATTGCAATATCATCAAACAATCCAACATTAGCATTATCACTTTTAGATCCTAAAGGAAAGTTATTCTTATTATGAACATGGATATGAGCCCTGAAGATTGCAAGATATTTGCGTTTAAAGTGAAGAAAGTATGTAGTAGCTTCTGGAGTACGTTCCTTGACTAGATTATTTGATTTTGAATCTTCTTAACTAAAAGTTTTTGCACTAAACAACTTGATTTAAAAAAATTTATGTTGAAAATGAGTAAAAATTTTTAGGAATTTAAAAAAAAAAAAATAGTGATTTTCATTCTTTAAAAAATTGTTAAATAGATTTTGGTACAAGATTAAAGGAAAACTAAACCTTTAATAGCTCTAAGATGGAATTGAAATACATTAATCCCAATGGTGAGATTGTTCTAATAAGCATATTTAACCCCGTAAAATTTCTTTTTGAAAATTGTAAGAAGTGAGTTCAAAAACGAATCCAATAAGTTATTTTTTTAAGAAGTTTATGATTGCTTGCAAAACAAGAAACTCAATAACTTTCACATCATTCATCCAAATGGAATGAATCAAAGATTTCCATTAAGATAGAAATATAATCTATAAGAGTTTTATTTTATTTATTTTTTAATTTCAAGTTTTTGTGTATTTCTTTTGCTGCCCAATCTCCCCCATTTTGAGCTTATTGTGGTATAACTTTTGCTCCCGAGCACCGTTTGAAATAAAAATTATATTCCCACAAAGTTAATGTGGTTTTCTCTTAAAAAAAAGTTTCAGAAAATCACATCAAGAATTGAGGTTACACAAGCCTACCCAAAATCCATTTTGTTTCATTTTGTTCCCCATAGAAACAATGGGTCTTTAGGGATAAGTGTCTCTATCTAAAGTGCATCAATATATAAAACCAAGCTTCCATATGAATGAGCTCGCTAGAATTTTTTCATACCGACTTTGGAACTGATTTTCCTGGAGCAGAAACCACAGTTTTCGTAAGAGTCTAAACTTTCTACATGACCAAAAATGAACCCCCAAAGTCACTTCACATCATCCATAGATGTACAAGAGTAACAAAAACTCTGCAGCTCTCCAAACAATAGAGTCGAAACTCGAAAGTGAACTGATGGGCGCCAAGCTTCTAAGGTGCTGATCATCAGTGAAAAGCTCTTGGGGAGCTTACGCACTGACGACCTCAGATTCAGCTGGTTCAGCCTTGGCCTCTGCATCACCTGAATCTTCTTCCAGATCAAGAGTAGCATCGAAACCAAAGTCTTGCCCAGGCTCAAATACAGTGTTCAATTCGTCGGCAGTTTTGTCAGTTGCCAGACTCTTCTTGGCTTTAATCCCTTCCTGTTCCACAACAGCCACAACAGAAAAAAAAGACATCAGCAATAGGGAAATCTATCAACTGGTTAACACAAACACAAATATCGTTTCTGAAATGCAACCCAAAAGAATTGCCTGATTCAAGTCATATTTTTACCTTCTCAACATACTCAACCAAGACCGTCCGCACTATCTCCTCAATTACAAACTTTCGCACCCTTGCCACTCCCATCATGTTCAGCAACACGCTTGTGGGGACCTGTTCACGAGCCAGACTCAGTCAAATTGGACACAAAATCACAGTTCAATATGAACCATACGGTGAAAAAAAGTAAGCTTCTGGATACGAGCACAATTTGAATTTAGGAAAGGTAAACCTTCTAAGAATTCAAGAGTTCTATGCGTAGTGAAGAGAACTTACAATAGAGGTTTTCCCTGGTAGTCAAATTGGAAGAGGCGCAGACAAAACCACACAAGTTCAGTCTCCTTGGCCTAGGAATGTGAGAAATATCATGGATTTCTCTAAAAGCATACTAGGTCCTCCAATCTAGTGGAAGCCCTAGGACCAACCGACAAGCCACTATTTACTCTTAACAGGTGAGGTCAAGTTGTAGAAAGCATTCAAGGACTAGAAACTCCAATCAGATTGATCATTCGGAATCACAGTAATTCACAAAGATTGGAGAGCTTAGCTACGGAAAATATTACCTCCTTTTGCTTTGCGAAACCCAGGCACTGGTGGAGCGTTCTTAGCAAGACTTCTCACCACGGTGTCAAAGGCCCTCTGCGTATCTTTTCCTGACAAATCCACCCTCACCTGCATCCACAACACAAACCAACCTATGTACTAAATAAAACTTGAATCCATACTGAAACTATGAAGCTTAATCGAGGAATACACCAACACATCATCCAGTTTTAACGTGCTTCAGGATCCCTGGCTCTGAACATTCCAATCAAGAGAATGAATGGAAGGCGACTGGCACTGATTCTTACTCGAAGCTTCTGATCTTCAGGAGGTTGAGCTTCGATGCGGGCATCTTTGATCAATGATAATGAGGTCTTGCTAGTTAGCGGAACTGCCCCATCACAACACATGTTTTTAGGACATGCTCATCTGGTATAGGCAAGACTAATGCATTTAGTCTATAGTTTATTTGATTGAGGCCCTAAACTTGACCTAAACAATGAGCGAGTAGAAACTAGAACAGAAACCTCATAGTACCTTCCAAACTCCAAAGGCAAGTATGACACCCTATAATAATAAAGAGGGTTTGCACTAACGATAGCAACCAATCAATTTAAAGTACTAGGGATTAAACTCTCATCACCATTTCCTAAAAATGTCAACAGATACTAAAAAAGAATCTGTTCAGTACGAATGAACACCAAGGTTCGAGATTAAACAAGTGAAGGCTTTGGATTCCCATAATAACAGACATACCTTGGCTGATATCAGAAGGGTTCTGAGAAGATTTATATTCGTACTTGACAGCACGAGGTTGGACTGGTCCTCGTTGGGGTAGTACGCGGCTTTGACGTTGAACCCTGTTACCAAGGTGACAAATCAGACGTAATAACGGTGCAAATCATCTTATAAGGTGATGTACGCAACCCAGACATATTTACTGAGTGACGTCGAGAGAAAAAAGGTGCACTAATCAATCACTAGTTCATAAGCGCATTGTTTACTTTCTTGCTAAATGGGATCTTAATCAAAGTAGAGTAGCTCAATTCAACTAATTTCACATTCCAAGGTAATTCCAAACCGGAAGACATGATCAACCGCGTTTTACAACCTTGGATGAAGGATGCGGTTGCCCTCAATCAATTGAACCAGAAGATTGTAATTACCTCAAGATCGGAGTTCCGAAGAGCGCTGATGAAGCTCTTCCGCATCTGCATTGAGGAGAAGCAAAGGCACATCCACCAGCTTCTACAGAAACCGAAAGCTGCAAGGACAGTCGCAGGCAAATTGGCTTTCAATCAATTGAATTGCATTACAAGGTACCATCATACAATTACCCACATAATTTCAAATAACAGAGGCTCTACTTACAACCATCAAAATCCAATTCAGAACATTCACGCCACAGAAACAACAGTACCACAGGGCTCCACCGCTGCACAAATTCCTATACAATTCCGAGAACACCACGTTGCATTCAATCGCCTTACGTAGTCAAGGCCTAAAGCACAGTATCAGACAATCCACATGATTTTGGGCTTCAAACAAACAAATCGAAAAGGTGGGCTTTGCACAATGACATCGTCCTTTCAAGTATTCTCCAAGTTCGGGACAGGCTCAGCATAAAATCAAGTTTTGAGTCCCGATTTGAGGTCATTTTGAACCAGAAGAAGCCTCTTGAAGGCGAAGATTGGCAGGTGGAATTGAGGCCCAGGAAAGAAGATAAGGTGCAGAGTAATCGCAAGCATTCTACGACCCAGAAATGTGGATTCTACAGTTGCAGAGATTGGGTGAATTGGAAGCTTACTGCGGATGAAGGAGCTTGTTGAAGAGCCGCGCTTGTTGCCATAGTCATCGCCATCGCCATCGCCATTGTTGAAGCTTTTCGGAGAATTGAGAGTGTGTCTCCCTCGCACATGAACTGACAAAGCAAACCGGAAACCTATCCAGTTCTAGTTGCTAGTTTAAATATATTTTTTATAAATATTTTTATTTTTATTTTTATTTATTTTATTATTTATTTATTTTTATTTTATTTTCATTTTCATTTTCATTTTCATTTTCTTTTTTCATTAAATTTTTTTTAAATAAATTATTTTAAGTTTTTAAATTTTATTTTATAAAATTACAGCCCCAGAGACCAATGCTTTAGTAGCATTTTCTCATTTTTTCTTTTTTGACTCGAAGAATTTGGCATGGTTGAGGTTACCAATTCTAACAAATTTTGTATTATCATTACAAAGTTTATCTATTTTAATCCCTGAAGTCCCATTGTCCCTTAAGGAACACAATGGAATTTGAGCAAGCTCTTATAGTCTTTATGTTTGTCATTGTTTTTTGAATTTTTTTGTGAAGCTAGAAAACACATGTGCTTTTTGAAAATATAAATTTAATTTCAATTGGTGCCTGCAATCAAAAGTTATGGCACAATAAGTCCAACTTTTAGTTTGAATTCACAAAAACTTTAAGTAATTTTTTTTTTAAATCTCATAGATTACATTTTTATCTATTACGGAAGCTTTGATTCATTCCATTTGGATTTGATATGAGAAATTTATAAAGTCAATTAACTTGTTCTTCAAAAAAAAAAAATGTTTCACAGGGTTAAGGTCTCTTACTAAAACACTTTCACCATTGAGATTAGTGTATTCCAATTCCATCTCAAAGCTATTAAGAGTTTAGTTTTTCCTTCAATCTTGAACCTACTTCTACTTCATGAGTGAAAATTAAGTGTTTTTTTTCCAAAATTATTTTTCCTAGACTCTCAACTAAATTCTCTAACATAAAAAATTAGAAATTCAAAACTAATAGTGCAAAAATTTTAAGTTGTGGAGATTCAAAGCCAAAAAATCTAGTCAAATAAGGTACATAAAAATTTATTTTTTTACTTTAAATGCAAATACTTTAAATACTTTTTTTACTTTTTTACTATAGGTTCAAAGCTTTTGAAATTTCTTCCACATATATTTACAATAGTCTAGTATAAGATCCTTTGGTTAGCTATGCAAAAAAAAAAAAAAAAAAAAAATTAAGCTTATTGTTTCTTTTTATAGGGTATTATAATGGGTCTGTGATAGTAGGTGGAAGTTGATTATTTTCTAAATTTTTTTTTATGTTGGTTGAGTATCTATTTGCAATGTTGTCATTATTATAAAATATATTTTAATAGATGAGTTTGGCAGTTTGAAATTTTCATGTAGGATTTGCATAGAAGTATTGTGTGTAGGGCTTCTAGCTCCTACATATATTAAACATGTGTTAGATGTATTAGTGATTTTGTTTTTCATCCACAAATTGTATTGTATTGTTTTTGTTTGGTATTTATTAAATTTTTAATTAATTTTTTTTGGTGCGGGGCTCTCATTATAAAATGTGAATTCTACAAATTTTATTATGTGTTTTTTAGACAAAGTATCAGTGGAGGTGCAGGATTGTTTTTAGGCACGTTAGATCTTGTATTTTGCACAAAGTTTTGCTTTGCAATTGCAAGTGTTTTGCAATGATATAGATAAATCCAGATTAGGATTGTGAACTAGAGATTTGTTTTCAAATATCTTAGCATTCATTAGACTAGATTAGTATGGAAAATGAATAGTTTGCATACTTATTTTCTAACTTCATTGTGTCTTTGTATGCCCAATGCTTTGATATTTGATTATGTATCCATGTGTGATTGATTTAGGTGACAAAAAATGCATGCAATGTTTGAATATTCAGTTGGCTCAAGTAAATGTTCATTTACTTGGCCTATATATTGGCCATATTTTAATTTTATTAGATGTGTAATTTTCAAGAGTATCTAATATCCTTTTATTTTTCTAGAAGTTGCTAGATAATTAGTTATGAATGTTTATGCTTTTTTTCCATTTACTTGTGCTGGAAAATTGGACTAAGATTGTTATATTGTCTTCCTTGTCCTATTTAATGAGTAGTAGAAGGACCACAGTAAAGTGGAGAAGGACACCATTTCATGAAAATAATGATTTTGTCCTTCTTTTTTCATTTTTCATTTTCGGCTCTAAGAATTTGCCGTGGTGGTAGCTATTAGTTCAAAAACTTTTGTAGCTTGTTCTTACAAGAAAAGTCAATGAAAAATAATTATAAAAAAGATTCTAATTTTTTTGGGAGATTTTTTCTTCAAATTTATTTAACCATAGGGAGGTTACTTTTGTTTATTTCATTTTTGAAATTTATTAGACTCCAAGATGAACAGATACAATTTTTGTTTCTATAGTTTCCTTGGAAGTCATTCATCGGACACTTTCATTCCTTGGAATAAGTATGAGATTAAAATGTTGATTAAGGGTGCTTTGGCCAATCAAGGTGAATTGACCCCCTCATTCCCCCAACCAAAGATAAATGTAAAAAAATGCCCCTTGTTTTGTGTTGCATTAATTTTGCATTTTTTTTACTGCTCTTGTTTAATTTGGGGCCTTTGATTGCAAATATGAGTTCATATTCATTATAGGTGGTAAATAAAAAATTCTAGTGTTTTCCTAGGAATAAAGTGCAAGGGGAATGAAGGGATGAATTGATAGGTGGGGAGAACCTATCCCCTTGCTTGTCCCAGATTTTACCTCCTAGAGAAAACATAGAAACTTTTTAATTGCCACGCATGATAACATTTGGAAATTTTGAATTCATATTTGCAATCAGAAGTCCTGAATTAGCTTGGAGTGGTGTAGAAAATAGATTAATCAAGCACAAAATATGGGGGCCTTTTTTTAACATGCACCCCTTGAAAAAAATTCGGGGACTTAAAGAAGACAAGCAAGGAGACTGGGATGAACTGACCCCCCACTCTTCTTTTCTAAATAATTCTAGGGGTACATGTAAAAAAAAGACCCCCAATTTTGTGCTTCATTTATCTTCTACACCTCTCCTAGCTAATTCGGGAACTTGAATTGCAAATATGATTTCCAAATTTCCAAATTTTATCATAAGTGGCAAAGAAAAAATTCCAGCATCTTCCCTAGAAGATAAAATTGGAGATAAGCAAGAGGTCGGTTCACCCCGACTGTCAATTCACCTTGACCTTTCCAAAGGCCAAGGTGAATTGATCCTCTCATTGCCCCGCAATTCACTCCTGGGAAAAACACTAGAATTTTTATTTGCAACACATAATAAAATTTGGAAAATTTGAATTCATATTTGCAATTAGAGGCTCCAAATTAGGTTGAAGGGGTGAAGAAATACAAAAAATTCTAGAAAAAATTAGGGGCCAATTTTCTACAATTATCCTTGGATGGGGCAATGAGGGGGTCAAATCTTCCCAGACCCTTCCCAAAGGCATGGCCCAATAAAGTTCTGAAAGACGATTCAAAAGCAACAATAACTAACTGATGAGGTACTTAGAAGGTTCTAAAAGCGCTCGGGCTCTAAAATTGTCCACCTCCTCAAATGTACATTGTTTGTATACATTGCTTTTTCATTGTACCAGGAATGTGAAAATAGTGTACATTTGAGGAGGTGGGCAATTTTAGAGCCCTATGCCATTTCAACTTCAAAAATTCATAACTAATTCCACAAAGCTCCAAAAAAACATGAAACAACTTGGGTTAGATGCCACTTTCATTCATCTTTCAAATAAAATTTACTGAAAAACATTCTAAGAAGTTTCACCTCCCCAAATTCAGGTTTCTGCTCTTACAGTAGGAGTAGTCACAGCCCCTCCGAGAATCGTCCACTTCTCGGAGATTGGACGCGTGGCTCCGTGTAACTGTTTTCCTGTTGTTTCGGGATCGCTCAACCTCCGAGGTTCAGAGTGTGCCGTTCTTCTCCTCCGCAAGTGAAGAAAGGAGCTGCAAACGGCATTTTTCCCGAGAAAATTTTACCTTTTGCTCTGTGATTGATTTGTTGTGGTTGCCATGGTGCTGTGCAAGTGAACATTCTCGGAGATTTCATTTTCGCTGCAAAAGGGGTGTCACAGCCCCTGCACAAAACAAGACTCGCCATTGGCTCCCCATTTCATGTGCCTGAAGAAATTTCTCAGAGAAAATCTCAACCTCGGAGGGGCTGTGACTACCCCTAGTAGATGGGCGCTTTGGGAACCTCCTACCTTAGCTCAGTTCTAACCCGGATGAATGTCTGCTGCCACATTTCATCTGCAGGCCGGACGGAGCCGCCTCAGTCTCCCGCGTGTATACGGTATCCATAAGTCCAAAGAACCGAAGGTCGCGGGCACCCGTCGCGGTTCCTTCGCGGCCTCTTTCGCGTCACCCGGCGTCCCGCTTTCCAAGCCTGCCATCCTGCATCCTGTTCGAAATAAGCGTCCCTCCCAAGGCAATGCGTCTAACTTATAAAGCAGAGCTCCAGAACTCACACTCTACCATACGCATTCCATTTATGAAGAATCTGCATTAGACTACAGTAGAACCATTACGCAATTTGCGGCTTCTATCACCCTTGTGTTTCTAGACAACAGAATTCTGAGAATTTGAGTCCCGATTTGAATCGCACCCAATTCGATAGCTGATAGACATACAGTACCCTAGCTAGAGAATATGGAGACAATTGGGTTTACTAGTAATGGTACTGCAGCTTCTATGGTCAAGGATTACGTTGCTGATGAGAAGCTTTGGATTACGGCTGTTGTTGGAGCTGTGATTGTTTTTTCAGTGTTGCAGTGGGTTTATGGAGAGGCGCACCAGACGTCGGGCCGAGGGCCTGTGATGTGGCCTGTGTTGGGAACAATCGTGGAGATGCGGCGGAACTACGGCAGAATCAACGACTGGTTTCTGGGCTTCTTCAGTGAGGATGTCAAGACGTGGAGATTGAGGACTCCGTACCCGCTCAGCCAGGACATGATTGCCACGGTGGATCCTGTGAATGTGGAATACATCCTCACCAACATTGACAAGTACGGAAGGGTGAGGATCTCAGCAAACTTACAGAATTGCAAGTCTGTGAGGAGCTTAAAATTTGTATCTTGGAACGAAATAGGTCATGATGTGAGGTAGAGACTCCATTAAGCAAACAGCACATTAGAGACTCCATTCACCAAACAGGTGTCTGAGCTTTGATTTGTGCTAATAGACTTAATCTATTGAGAATTTCATCTTAATTTAGTTTTGAGAAAGTGATTGTTTGCTTACAACAATCTAGAAGCTTGCACCATTCTCCCTTACTCTACAGTACAGTACGGTGAATGGATACTTTACATTAGGCGAAATCGTTTCAATGTTAAATTGAAATTCGGTTAGTTTCAGTGTTTGGTTAATGTCCGAGAATTGCTCCAGGCTGATTCGAACTGCGTGGAATTTTAAGCCATGCGAAAAATGCGATTACTTCGAGTAGCTACCAGCAACTTTGATCATTGTGCAAGTGATTGACGGAGGATGCAGAATCGGTTGACTGCGTAGATCGTGGCACAGGAGCAATCCAGTATGAAATGTCCTTTTGTGTCTGTGGAAATCGGAGAAATTTCCTTTTCTTTCCAAATTCCATTCCTCGTGTGTTCTAGTGTATCCCATTCAATCATCACTTGACATTGACCATGGAATTCTTCAAAATTCCACAGGTGGACATTTTGGATTTCTCGTGAGTGGACAGATTCATGGGTTAGGCGAGAATGCGGAGGCGACGAAGCAGGCTTAGGCGTTTCAGAGACAAAGGAGCCTTAGTTAAATCAGTCTTTAACTGCTAAAGCTCTCCTTCTCTTGTAACTGTATTTTCTTCGACATACCGACATGTTTTTTGTCGATGTGAACCTGCAGGGTGGCACAAAGAAGTCCAGAAAGGACGATTTCTTGGGGACAGGCATTTTTATGTCGAATGGAGATGCATGGCGACGCCACCGCAAAATTGCCAGTTTAGAATTCTCCACCCGTAAGCTCCGAGAGCACAGCAACACGGTGTTTCGAGAAGATGCAATCAAGCTCGCCAACGCCTTGAAACAAGCCATGGCTGCTCACACATCCGTCGACTTTCAGGTGCGCAAAATCTGAATTCCAAAATTAATACGTCTACAGGCTTCGCAATGCATGTTAGATCATTTTAACAAGAGAGCGGAAAATTTCTGCAGCCATAAACGGTGGCAGGGAACAAAATTTGCAATTTCCACGATTTTCGAGGGGCTAGCTCTTAATTTGCGGACCGTGAAATCGTTCTTCCAGCAATTACTACAATAGGAAGTAGCAGTTGCAACACATCATCAATTATTTTGCAATGGTTTCGTAACGATTCCGTACTTCGCTTCAAACTTACGGTTTATTGCGAACCATTGCAAAAGTGCAGCAAACTTGTTGCAAACTTTTGGGCATGGAACCAATGTATATGTTGCCTAAACTGTTGCAAAAACTATTGTAATCTCAAATAGTTGCAAACACATTGCATAGTGCTGTACCAAACCATTGCAAAATTGTAAATAGATTTCTGACGGTCATTGCAAAACCATTACAAAAACTATGACAACATAAGCCTTCCGTACTAGTGAAGCTTGTCTCACAAATCTGATACACATGTTTTCGACTGTGCAGAACTTGGCGCAGCGCATGACTTTAGACAGTATCTGCAAAGTGGCGTTCGGTGTGGACTTGGGCGGAATCTCAGCTGGTCTGCCTGACGTTCCGTTCGCCGTAGCTTTCGATGCAGCGCAAAGCCGTCTTGCTGAGCGACTAGTAGATCCACTATTTCAAATTCAAAGGCTGCTGAACGTCGGTGCAGAGCGCCGATACCGCAAGGCTGTTGACGAGGTGAATCAGTTCGCGTACAAAGTCATAGCCCATCGGCGTGAGCAGATTGCACAAGCACACAACGCGGGCCACGAGTTTGTAAGTTCAGGATTTAGGGTTTACACTATTACACTTCACATGCTGAATCTATCACCCTGGAATTCATTGCAGAGTGCTGCATGTACAAATTTTATGAAATAGACATTGTGTCCAATATGCGAATTGATGTATGTTTCGTTGCATGTCTGCATTGGATCCTTAGGACCGAGAAGATCTACTTTCCAAGTTCATGGCTCCCGCGCGGAGGGGCGAGGACAACTACAGCGACAAGGAATTGCGAGACGCGACGGTGGATTTCTTGCTGGCCGGGAGGGACACCACTGCCACCACTCTCGCATGGTTTATGTATGATCTGTGCAATCACCCGGAGCTTGGAGAGAGAATCTACAAGGAAGGGGTCGACGTGGTCGGTAAACACAGCGACTTCGAGTCCATGGCGGAACATTTGACGCATGACAACTTGGGCCGCATGCATTACCTGCATGCTGCACTTTCTGAGACTCTGAGGTTACATCCACCAGTGCCCAAGGTACGTTTGCTCAATCGATTTCTCCATACATCTCCATTCGTGAGTCCAGATCGCTGTATTGTTTACTACGTCAAGATTATGGGTTTAGGGTTTAGATGTGAGTGCTCGACGGTGGGACCTTCACAGCCTAATTCGGACCTTTGCTAAACCCGAAAGAATCACAGCACTATCATGAGCTTAACTTGGTGTGCTTGAATAGGATGGCAAAATGTCTTTCACGAGTCCGGCTCACTCTCTTTATACTACTTCGAGACTAAGGGTTTTTAGGGTTTTAGGTTTTAGATGTGAATGCTCCACTTTGGGACCTTCGTAACTTATTTCAGACCTTTGTGAAACCCGAAAGAAATAGGGCAGCATCATGAGCTTAAATCGGTGTTCATAAACAGGACGGCAAGACGGCTTTCACGAATGACGTGCTCCCTGACGGAACAGTGGTGAAGAAGGGAGATATCGTGTTTTACGTTCCATACTCCATGGGAAGAATGCCCTTCATCTGGGGCTCCGATGCACTGGAGATTAAACCTGAGAGATGGCTGGACTCGGATGGAGTTTTCCATCCCGTGTCGCCATTCAAATTCACTACTTTTCAGGTACAAGACCTAATACTGCAAGCTTCCTTCTAAACTTGGAGAATTCGGAAACGTGCTTGCGAATGGTTTGCCAATTCTTCTGATTGAGGGTTGAGTACTAGAACTGCTGGTTTTGAATATAGTTTAAGGATTCTAGCTTGCACATATTTACGATAAACAGATGTGGTGGAGCCTGAAGGAGAAAATATATCTGAGTGTATCTGGTATTAACGTCAGTATCGTTAAGTTGGCTCCATTCTGAGGTGAATTCTCAAGAAAGGCAGGAAACGAAATGATTTAGGAAGCCGGGATGGGGATGCTGTGGAAATCCTGTACACAATGTTGTGGTAGAATTGCAATTTGCATATTAATTACATGAATGTCAAAATGGCGGATGAAGTACTGCCAATTTAACGAAGTTTGCTGTTTAACTTATCAATGTGGCTCTAACAAATGCCTGAATGTTGTTGCTGTTGTTGTTGCAGGCGGGGCCTCGCATCTGCTTGGGCCGAGATTCTGCATTCTTGCAGTTGAAAGTAACCCTGTCACTTATCATTCATTTCTTCACGTTCCAGGTGGTTCCCGGACAAGAGTTGACCTACACTTCCACCTTGGTCATGCCGATGAAGAATGGGATCCAAGTCACAATGTCCCCTCGACAGTAATGGGCAGTAGTACCTCATGCAGAGGTTGGGAATCAGAACTGTGCATATATTAAGAAGTTCGACAAATCAATTCAAAGGATTGCGGTGGACAGTATTTTGTACATTTCAAAATGACGTGACAATTAATTTGCCAAAATCTCGTTAAAATATAAAGATATCTATTTCACAAATTTTGGTCATATGACGCCTCACATTTAGCTCTTCCTTGCTCATATTTTTGTTACTTAATGGGGTGTTTTTCATATGAAAGACGTGCGTATGAATGTTCCCTACATATCTATGCATTTGAATTAAAAAAAGTCATCACCAATTGTTTTCAATAAAATATTATATAAAACCATGAAAATTGATTTCAAAAATTCACCAAAAATAGAATTTTGCTTTGTTGAAATTCAAATTTGTTATGCTTGATTGGGATTGTGCAAGAATGGGGTATTAATTATACACGACAAAAAATTCCATTTTTTTCTATACTTTGCAATTAAAATTAGAATGGCTCAAATTGGCAATTTGTAAATGAACTAGACCTGACTGTACTGTAACCTCTCAAATTGGGTCCTTGGTTCCCAGGATACCATGAGTTCTTTTGTATAACCAGCTTTTTTGATATCCTTTCTCTAATACTAAAGCTCTTGGGCCACAAATTAAATTACCAATATGATATTAATGAGTTCTATTAGAAATGATTTCAGATTGAATTGGATTTTGGAAATTGTATAGAAATCTTTATTCCTTAGAAGAATATTTTAACTAATTGAATTATTTCACAAGCATGTAGTGAGCCTTCCTTAGAAAATATGACCATTTCTATTATCTCAAAAAATTCTTTCCTAGCCTTAGGAATTTTTGCTCAATTTTTTGAGCAAAAAATTCCACATACTTATCAAAATCAAAGCTTAATTTGCATTGTGAAGGTAATTCACTCAAAGGAGAAAACATAAATTTGAGGGATCGAGAAAATTGAAGTTTCAATTTTAATTGAAGACTTGAAAGTATTTGCACCAAGGTGGTAAATTTTCAACCTAGTCTAATATCACACAGAACATGGAGGGTTGATTATATCTTAAATTCTTGAAGGCTATAATTTGCACCTATAACACTATAATCTCCAACATAATTAGAAGTTAAAAGGAAATAATGAGGGTATTTAGATACCATTGGAAGGGTTATTGGTTTTTTGTTCTTTAATATCCCCTTCAAGGTTATATTTTCTCCTTCAATTTGTAGTTCTTTGAGAACAAACTCTTGACTATGGAGCATATCATTAAATAATTGAAGAGTTTATAACGCACACCTAAGAAGTCAAATGCCAATTTGTGCAAAGAATTCCCTGCGTAAAAAAGAAAAAACAACTTTGAAAAGGCATCCAATGAATATTTCAATGAATAAAAATACACTATTCATTACCGGAAACTCTATCATTGCTACTTCATGTTATATATGGCTGCTTGATTTATTTTACATGGGTCATATGTTATACTCTTCTTCATCCTGACAAAGTTATAATTTATATCTCATTTTTTAATCACCTTTGCTATGAATGCACACTTCACTTGTAAATTTCCATGACTATGCTTGCCAAAAATGCTCCAAATTTTCCATTTCTACTACAAAGTGTAAAAAATTAGCAATTTTTTTCATATTCAATTGTAAAATCTTGCACTAATAAGACCAATATGAGAAATTATAGAAGATATTTCAAAAACTTTGACCCTATAGATTGCAAGATATAAGGTGAAAGTAAGAAACACCTTTTTGATTATACTGCATTTAAGCGCAGTATCATGAGTACCTGAGTTTATTTTGGGGTAAAATTTTGCTAGCGCTGACAGAAAGGAGCTAATACTCTCATGTCCCTCCAAATTTAATTCAATGGCATGTTGTAAGGAATACCAGAGCTATAGTAAAAAAAAGTGCTAATGAGTCTTATGAGCTTTTGGAAAAAATATAGTTAAAAATAAAATAAAATACAAAAAATTAGAAGAATAGTAGAATACTACAAATAAAATATCTCAAAGTTAAGGCCTAAAATGAATTTGCTCCAAAAATTATGAAAAAAAAGAAATTGATATCCTTAGAATTTTTTATTATAATTCCTAGAAAATAGTTAAAACATTCACAAAAAATATAACAAAAATAAGACATTTTCATTAACTTCATAAAGATAAAATTTTGCTTAAAATTTTATAGAAAGACATTTTTAGATGTCTAAAAATGTGTGCACAATAGAATCTTATTTGCATCTATATAGAAGACAATGAATTTACCTTTGTTAGAATCCCTTTTAGTAATTTTTGCAACTTTAGTAGATGAACAGGGGGTTCAAATCTTGAATTGAAAATCATCAATTTTAATAATTTTTGCAACTTTAGTAGATGAATGGGAGGTTCAAATCTTGAATTGAAAATCATCGATTCAAACTCATTACAATTCTAAAAAACACTTAAATCTAAAGTTTGATAAATGAGAGAAATTGATTAAATTATAAATTTTTATAGAAATTGCACGAAATGATCTCTTGATTTTGACAATGTATTTTTCACCTCTTCTACAAATTTCAAGTGTGATGAAAAAAATTCTATAAAATTATGCCTAATTTTGTGTTATGAGTGCAACATGTGATGCAAAATAGTACAAGGTGTTTCATGCTCTTACTATGTACTAGTGTTTTAAACAAAAAGATGAACTTTATGAGACTCTAGGAGAAGAGAAAAATTTTAACTTGTATTTTTAGATTAAATTTTTATTTTAAAATAGATAAAAATAGATAAAGTTGCAATATTTTTGTGGGCCCCGATGGAAACGCTAATGCTCCCAATGTAGAGAACGCCGCGCCGCGCTGAGAACGTTGGGAGCGGGGAACTTGAGAACTTGTTTGATGTGTAGACGGAGTTTTGGGATTCTTTGAAGCAGATTTGTGATTCCCGTGGGAAGTTCCTTGTCGAGAAATATCAGTGACGGAGTGACGCTTTTGGAGGATCGGATTTTTGCCGTTCGCCGTTCATTCATGTCGAAGTGTTGTGCAGTTTTGTTCTGCAGAGCTGACAATTTGTGTGGCATTGTTGAAGCTGAGTATACTTGCATCTCTTTCCTGCAATTTGAATTTCTCAAGGAAGAAAACACAATGTGAGGGAGAATTCAATTTGAGCAAAGCGGAAACGATTAAGTTATGCGAGATGGTAAGTAGTTTTGGGAGTAGCTCCAGTCCAATAGCACACGAGAGTATCAACATGGAAGTGGCAGAAGTTTCTCCAAAGGAGCCAATTAGATGTTCAAACAAATATGTTGTTATCGATTTCAGATGTTGAATTGGCCGAGACATAGGTGTTTACTTTGGTACCTCTCTTTTTGGTAGATTGAATTGGCTTCCATCTTATTTAAGAATAGTTCTACGTGTGATAACTAATAGTTCATATAGTCTCTTGCTTGCTAGCAGTGTCACAATGTTCCACGTGTGTTCCAATCTTACTAGATTTGAAGCATGTATGTTGCCAAGATTGTCACTCGAAGTCCAAGGACATTCCATTTTGGATGCAAAAGTTAAGAGATGAAGATAACATTCGATAGTGTCTTGGCATCAACGAGAAAATGAGAGTGTAGTTCACCTTTGTTTGAATACGAAGATTGAGCTCTTTGTTGAACCGTTGTTTGATGGAAGAACAAATTTTTGTTCCCGGACACAAGGCTTGTCCAGTGAGCGCCTTCAGAAGTGGAATAGCATTGGCGCCAATTTGATTCGTCACAACCATATCCTCCAACTTCCGCAACGCTATTTGTTCCAGAAGAGGCCAGCAATGCGGCTCCTCTTTGTTTGCAACATGCCTGGTGATCACCTCTACAATGCATTCACGACAATTCACAACAATTCGCAAGAATTCGGAACAACGGATTGAAAAATCCCGTCCACAAGTCCACAACACAACCAGATGGATTATACAACAATGCCATTTAAGAACGACAACTTAATCTTCTAGCCCCAATTCAGCACAAACCAGCTTGAACCCTTGAAACAAATCCATAACAATATTGATCGACAATCCTCATGCACAACTAAACCAAAAACAGTGATATGGGCAATTTTGTTAAAATGGCGCTATTTTTTTAAATGACATGAAAACAATTCAGGACGTTCGTTCTGAAATCTATACTAGTCTTAGATGGTTCAGAATGGCCATCTTGAAATCTATATCAGTCCTAGATGGTGAAAATGGCACTCCGTCAAATACATACTTGGAATACAGTCATTTTAACAAAATTGCCATTGATGCGTAGAGGAAATTTTGCATCAGCTATGAGAATCCGACATCATTTTCAGCCCTAAACCCTAGAAACATAAATCCTTGAAAAACATCACTCCAAAATCCGGAAGGTCTACAAGTTTCTCTAGAATCCACTTTCACACCAATTGAGGCATTGCGGCAGACTTCATTGAGCCAATGCAAAACCTTACAGGTAATCAATAAGCCGATCGGCACCATAACCAATACTATTCTACCAATACTATTCTTGACCATAAAAAATAAATTGCGGTGATGAAAAATTGCTACCTACATTCAACAGAGAAAATTAGATCAGAAACCGAGTGGACACTTCTAAGAACCCCATTGTCCCAGGAAAGCATTAGGGTTTACAATGAAACGCAATCAGCAACAAGTGAGTTCCATTGTAATGAAAAAACTGCATCTAATCCAAAGGCAATGTTGATTACAACATACCTTTAAATGACTAAAATTTATCACTCGCTCTATTCAAGACATCAAACTCGTGAATTTGTGAATGCTTACAAGACTCACACACAAATTCCATAACACAATGTGTATCAAATAAAAAAAACGCTCAAAATTCCCATTTCCTTGGTTATCAATAAAACCTCAATCAATCAGCACACACAAACTCCTCAAGACTTTGAAAGCCATTGACCATTAAAGGCATAGCACAATAGAAAGAAGCTCATCACATCTAGAGTCTAACTTTGCCCCAAAATTCAAGAAGCATTAGGGTTTGCAAAGAAACGCAATCAGCAAGAAGTGAATTTTGATGCACTAAGAAAAATGCAACTAACCCAAAGATCATGCTAATTACAACATACCTGTAGAGGACTAACCTACAACATGCTCTACTCATGACATCAAAATTAAGAATTTGTGAATGCAACCAAGATTCAATGCACAAATACAAGACCACCTTATGTTAAAAAATCCAAATCCAAATTTTTGTTTCTTCTTATAGTTATAAACTGAATTCGTCAATACACACACATACACAAAAAATCAATCCACTCTTCCAAATTTTGTGACCCATTCATGAAGTATGATCTGGAAGGGTCCAATTGGGCTCAAATAACTTAGGCGTCAATTTCCTCCCCTCAACCTTTGTCAAAAGCTCAAGCTGCAACCGCTCCATATGGATCTTAGTTGCCCACTCTACCCAAAACTCCTCATCCTCAAGCACTTCTCTGTCCGCAGCTTTCTCAACCTCAAAATCAATTTGAACAAAACTAGTTGCAGAGACCTTGGCCTTCCTTCAGCAGCTAGAAAGAGCCTCGCTTGTGAGCTTCTCGACCTGGGCAATGTCTTGATCAGTACTTTCAAGCCTGCTAGTTTGGTCATGTCGACCGCACGAAGAGGCCACATGTATAAATCTTCAATGTTCTCTATCAAGGCTAAGCTTCCATAAGTTATTGTATCGACTGCTTTCTTGGTCACTAGAGATGTAACCTTAGTGGGTCCGGATCCTAGCCTTTTCACCTGCAATCTCCCACCACTTACCTCTTCAAGCATCTTAACGGCCGTTAACGAGGTGGGGCTGACAATCCAGAGAGACAGGAACGGCTTCTCTTCTCCACAAGATGCAGATTGGAGACGAGTAGCCACAACAACCAAACTAGCAGCGAGCCCCTCTTCTGAAGCTATACTGAGGGATAAGTTAGTGGCACTTGCAAGAGATAAAAACCCTAAACTTTAAACTCTATTAAAGAAATCATTTGAGAAACTAATTAGAATTTGCTTAGAATATTTTAGAATCTATCTCAAGTATACCAAGTATGTGATAGTACCCAATTAAAAACCCTCTTATTGCACACGGTTACTATATATATATATATGTTAGTCATCATCAGGCTTTACAAATTTTTATACTTTGATTTATCAAATTGTCCCAAACTTGTAAGTGAAGCTCAATTTCAATTTTGATACTTTATTTTTAATTCTAATAAAAATTAATAGTTCTTTTTTGAAAATTAAAATGTCTAAATACTTTACTTCATGATCTTAAGTAGTACTTTTACTTGTTGTTTTCTTCATTTATCTAGACCTTTTGAATATACATTTTTGTATAAATTATCATGAATTCTATATAATTGTTCCCGATATTGTTATTTTAAATTAGTAAAAACTATGAACCATAATCATTTGCAAGATTGGTGGGAGATTGTCAGAAACACTTGACTATACAAATTCTTGTTATATGTTTGAGAAATTTGAGTTTTGAACCCTCATAATTATTTTACATCTAATTTCATTTTTTTATCCTTTTAATAAAATATTTTATTCTTTATAAACACACGCTTCAAAATAAGACATTACATTTCCTAAGTGCCATCTTAGAATATCAATGTACTGATTATAAAAAGTTATTTTTTCAAGATAAAATGGATTGAGTCCATTTCTTGAATATAATAAATTTGTCACTTTTTTTTCATTTTTCATTTGTGGCTATCAATTCAAAAAACTTTTGTAGCTTGTTCTTATAAGAGAAGTCAATGAGAAAAATTATAGAAAAGATTCTAAGTTTTTTGGGGGATTATTTCTTCAAATTTATTTGACCATAAGGAGATACCTTTGTTTATTTTATTTTTGAGATTTATTAGATTCCAAGATGAATCGATACAAATTTTGTTTCTATAGTTCCTTGGAAGTCATTCATCGGACAATTTCATTCTTTGGAGTAATTATGAGGTTAAAATGTTGATTATGGCGGGTGCTTTGGCCCTTCCCCAAGAGTCAAGGTGAATTGAACCCTTCATTCCCCCAACCAAAGATAAATGTAAAAAATTGCTCCTTATTTTATGTAGCATTAATTTTGTATTTCTTCATTTTTGTACTTAATTTGGGGCCTCTGGTTATAAATATGAATTCAAAATTTTCAAATTTTATTTTTGGGTGGCAACTAAAAAATTTCAATGTTTCTCCAAAGGTAAAATGTAAGGGGAATGAAAGGGTGAATTGCCAACTACGGTGAACCAACCCCCTTGCTTGTCCTTGTTTTTACCTCTTGGGAAAAATACATGACCTTTTTATTTGCCACGCATAATAAAATTTGAAAATTTTGAATTCATATTTGCAATCAAGGGCCCCAAATTACCCAAGATAGATGTAGAAGATGAACTAATCAAGTACAAAATAGTTTTTTTTTTTTTTTAATATGCACCCTTGGGAAAAAGTTTGGGGACTCGGGAAGGACAAGCAAGGAGGCCAAGGTCAATCCACCCCCTCACTCGTCCTCCCCAAGTCATTTTAGGGGTGCATGAGAAAAAAAGACCTTCTATTTTGAGTTGGGGTGAACCGACCCCCTTGCTTGTCCCTGAGGAAAAACGGTGAAATTTTATATTTGCCGTGTATAACAAAATTTGCAAATTTTGAATTCATATTTGCAAATAGAGGCCCCAAATGAGCTAGGAGAGGTATAGAAGGTAAATTAATCAAGCACAAAATAGGGGGGCTTTTTTTTACATGCATCCCTAGAATGACTGCGGGAGACAAGCAAGGGGGTCAGTTCACCCCGGCCCTATTTTGTGCCCGATTCATTTATCTTCAGTACATTTCTCCTAGCTAATTTGGGATTTATGATTGCAAATATGATTTCAAAAGTTGCAAATTTTATCATGCGTGGAAAATAAAAAATTTCAGAGTTTTCCCGAGGGGCCAAGTAAGGGGTCAGTTCTCCCCGACCCTAATTTGGAGCCTTTGTTTGTAAATATGAATTCAAAATTTCCAAATCTTATCACAGATGGCAAACAAAAAATTCCAATGTTTTGAAAGAAGGTCCGCATTAGAGGAAATTTCAGCCCTTCAGTGGGTTGCTCTAGAGTGACAAACCAAGCTATTTAACATCTTGGTCTGTCACTCCAGAAAAGTGCCGCAATGAGTAGTTAGCCAAGCTGACTGCTCGCCAAAACAATCAGTTTTTGCTATTTCTTTATTTTTTTATATTTTTAATAAAAAATTTAAGATTAAAAATAAATAAATAAATAAATACTAAAAATAAATTTACCTTGTAAAACTCGGTTTTTGGGCCACTGCCACTGCAATTTCAAGTGGGTGGGAATAGGGGGAAAATGATTTTTTCAGCAAAAAAACAAACAAATTTCAGGGTACCTTGAAGGGCTGCAGAGCAGCCTTGTGGAAACCTGAAGTTTTCTCTAATGAAAGCAATTGAACAGTACTGGGAGCTCAGTTCTAACCCGGATGAATGTCCCCTGGCACATTTCATCCAAAAGCCGGACGGAGCCGTGTGCTTCAGTCTACCGCGTGTATATCCGTCAGGCCTTCTCGAAGGCGGCAAAAGCCCAAAGGACAGAAGGTCGCAGGCACCCCTCGCAGTTCCTTCCGGCCGCTTTTGTGTCACCCGCCGTCCCGCTTTCCAAGCTTGGCATCTTGCATCCTATTCGAAATGAACGTCCCTCTCGATGCGTCTATAAAAAAGAGCTCCAAACCTCATGCTCTACCATGCACATTCCATTTCTGAAGATTGTCCATTAGACTACAGTAGAGCAATTACGCAATTGCGGCTTCTATCATCCTTGTGTTTCTAGACAGCAGACTTCTGAGAATTTGAGTCCCGATTTGAATTGCACCCAATTTGATAGCTGAAGACTAGACATACAGTACCCTAGAGAACGTACGTGAACATGGAGACAATTGGGTTTACTAGTAACGATACTGCAGCTTCTATGGTGAAGGATTACGTTGCTGATGAGAAGCTTTGGATTACGGCTATTGTTGGAGCTGTGATTGTTTTTTTAGTGCTGCAGTGGATTTATGGAGAGGCGCACCAGATGTCGGGCCGAGGGTGTTAATGAACGTGGTTACACCTTGATGTTTATTGTATCATTCACACTCATTCATTATAGATAGTTAGGTTTCTCCTTCATTCATTATTCAATAACTTGTACTTAAGCGTTGCGCTTGCTCTGTAATAGATCACTCTTTCATTTCAAGTATGTATGTATGAGTTCCGGTGTCAGTTTTTGAATATATTTACATGGTATCAGAGTGATGTCTTGATCTAAGGAAGTTTGTCTTGATGGTATGTATTTGATCTTATCGATTGTTTCTTTGTATTACCAGTCTCAAGTAACCGACTCAATTAGACAACAGTTCCTCTCCCGTTCTTCCCTGTAGAGAGTTTTCTTTTTATCAGTTATCTTCTTAGAAAACTGAACATTACTTACCAGATACACTTAGCATCATGTCGAAAGACAATCTCGTCCCAGAGGAAGCAAAACTCATCGGTTCATCAAACTTCCATTTGTGGAAGTATTTGATAACCTGAATAGTCAAAAAGGAGAACCTGTGGTTGATTCTTGCTGGCAGCTCAACCTCTGGTCCGAAAACTCCCGATACAGATGATCAGAAAAACGATGAAATTGACGAGGATAGATCAGAACGCTTGATGTACATTTTGACAATGTCCATCAAACCGACATTCTTGTCTCAACTTACTGAATTCCAAGAACCGAAGAGTCTTTGGGATTCATTGTGTTGATCGTTTGAGATAGATAATGATAGCCGCAAATTTGATCTGAAAAATAGACTGGCTCTAATTCCTTTCTTAGAGAACTCTGGAGTAGAAGTCTACTTCTGGGCAATGGTCCGATATGGGTATCCCTTCCCGGACTCTCCGGACTTTACAAAAGTGTCCTTCCGGAAATGAAATAAACATTGGAAAATTCCAAATTACATAGTGTTGTAAACACTATGTTGATATACAACAATTATGTGTTATATAGGTCAAATTCAAAAATTGAATTTTTTCTAATTTATCATATTCAGCACCTGGTCACATTAGAGTAATGAAATTACTATGTATTTAAGGTTTTTGATTCAAAAAAAATAGTTGTGCACCTTTATCAGTTTGTATTTATGTATATTATTTGTTTTTAGGATGAAGATGTTGTGAAATCATAGTCCTTTTGAATTGTGTAAAAATATGTAATCTTTGAAGGTTCTTATAAATAAGGAAATATATCAATTCATCAAATTAAGAGTTAAAATTAAATACAGATATGTCTCAAACATTGTTTTAGCTAGATTTCATATTTATGAGCTACTTTGCTATAAATTGGTATTCCAGATTATTCCTTTTGTCTCAAATGTAGACCTGGGATAGTATTCCTTTTGAAGAACAAAGGAATAAAAAGGAATACCAAAATTATTCAAACTTTCTTGCTCAATAGTATTTTGGATGGAGAATTATAACTTTCGTATGAATTCATCATTAAATTCATATAAAGTGAAAAAATGTAATTTCTAGAGCACGTTAAATGAGTTTTAAAATGACATTTTTTGGGTAGGACATTCCTTTTGGGTACCCATATTAGAAACTTACCCTTATCATAGTTCAAACAAACCTTGGCTCAATTATCAACCATAGGAGTCAAAATCGAAGACTCAAATCTTGTGCAGATCGTCATGAAATCTCTCCCTGATAGTTTCAACTATTGGTTGCAGAACTATACTAGTTCAGGCAACTTTCCCACTCTAGATCAATTATAGGCTCGTTTGATGTTGGAAGAAAGCAGGAGGCAGTCACGATCTCGAGGGAAGCGACCGATCTCACAACAAACCGATACTAAAGCCCTTTATTTACGTAACAGCTACTCTCGACAAGCTGGTCAGCAAGGAAGATACTCAGGAGTTGGACCACAGTATCAAAATCAGCCCAATCGATATCAAGGTTTCAACCCCAATTATGGCAATCGCGGCATCAAGTGTTTCTACTGCGGACGCATTGGCCATCCAAAAGATATGTGCCCCGAACGATTGGCAGACATTAGAAAATTGGAAGCTGATCGTAGAGCCAAACTGGGCATATCGTTCTCTGCAAACACTGCCTTCAATGATGGAGACTGGCCGCAGTCAAAAAACTGTAAGTTGCCTAACACTGCGGACAATACAGACGATGGAAATTTTATGATGTTTGAGGCAGCATTATCATCTTTAGATCTGAATAACTCAGACTCAGGATGGTATTTAGACTCGGGGGCAACTCAGCATGTTAGCGGTCACCAACAAAGTTTTTCTTCTTTGGACGAGTTCAGTGGTAGTGTTAAGACAGCAAGAGGTCAAAGCCATCCCATCTCAGGGAAAGGCACTGTGCATTTTGCTTTGCCATCCGGAGAAATAAAGGACGTTCATGATGTTTTATTTGTCCCCGGTTTACAGAAAAATTTGCTGTCAGTCGGTTCTTTCACTGACAAAGGTTTGATAGCTTGTTTTGATGAACACAAGTGTATCTTTAATAGCAAAGATCATAAACAAGTAGTAGCAGAGGGGATACAAAATAAGAAGAATGGACTTTATCAGCTTATGACACGCAATATCGTAGCAGGAATTGCACAAACCGAAATTGACACTGTTCATCTTTGGCACCAACGCCTAGGACATATTGGTTTCAATCGATTGCATGAAAAGATATGGCCTCAAGAATTCCTTACTTACCTGTTTACAATGAAGTATGCACTGGTTGTCAAATTGGCAAACAAACGAGAGAAAGTTTTCCACAGCAGAGTCAATCTAGAGCTTCTTGACCACTGGAATTATTACATATGGACTTATGCGACCCAATGCCTTTTGCATCTCTCAGTGGCTCACGATATTTTTTTGTCATTGTGGATGACTACAACTGATACATTTGGGTTTATTTTTTAAAAGAAAAGTCAGAGACATTTTGGTGTTTTCAGTCCTTCAAATTCATGATCAAATTATAGCTTCAAGCAAAGATCCAAATGCTCAGATGTGATCGAGGAGGTGAATTTTTATCTGATGAATTTTCAACATTTTATATGAACGCCAGCATACGATGTCAATTGACCAATGCTAGAACACCCGAGCAAAATGGAGTTGCTGAATGTACCAATTGCAAATTAATTGAAATTGCTAGGTGTATGGCCCTTCAAGTAGTAACACCAAGATTTTTTGTGGGCGGAAGCTGTGAATACGACGGCCTTTCTAGTGAATCACTTGCCAACTGTCGCAATCTCTTCTCAGGTAACTCCTTTCCAGCTACTATTTGGAAAGAAACCAGATATCTCGTTCCTTCGCATTTATGGTTCTCAAGTTCATATTTGGATAGATACAAGGGAACGAGACAAACTTCAACCGAAATCCAAGTTGGGTTTATTTGTGGGTTACGAGAGTCAAACCAAGGGATACCACATTTGGGTGCCTAGTGATCACAAACTCATAATTACGCGAAACATGCGCTTTGATGAGACTAGTATTTTGCAGAAAAAGACAAACTTGATTTTGGTGCTTGATCTGTCACCGATTCCTCTAACCTTAGCACCCATCAATAGTAACCCCACGTGCCCAACTCCATCATCAACCTTAACCTCAGCACCCATCCATAGTAATCCCACCTACCCAACTCCATCATCAAATTTAAACTCACCAGCAAGGTCACTAAGAATAGACACTCCACCAGAACCCGAGAATATCCCTGATGTTGAACCATGTAGCCATATTCCAGCCTATCAATTTTCAAGAAGCAAGTCTCCATCCAGGTTGGCAAGCAACCATGTAGTCAGAGAAAGATTCTTTGATAAAAAACAAGACGTGGGAATTATGCTATAGGCCTCCAAACATCACCCCTGTAACAGCTCGATGGATATACAAGACAAAAATCGGATCAAAAGGGAAACCATCAAAATTAAAAGCAAGGTTAGTTGCACGAGGGTTTCAACAGACAAAAGGAATTGATTTCGACGAAGTCTTTGCACCCGTTGCGAAATGGAAGGCAGCGAGGATGATAGTTGCTCTATTAGCTAGCAATGAGTGGATTTTAATCCATCTAGACAGAAAAACAACGTTTTTAAATGGAGATTTGAACGAGATTGTTTTTATGGAAGTACCAGAAGGCTTCAAAAACTCTACGACACAGAGCAAAGTCTGCAGACTAAAAAAGGCACTATATGGTTTAAGACAAGCACCGAGAGCCTGGTTCAAAAAAATAAATGCCTTTCTCGAAGAACTGGGGCTCTCTCGAACAGAAACAAACTATAGTTTATTTCATTTTACTGACGGCAACGATATTATCATTCTAGTGCTTTACGTCGATGACCTGCTTGTTACTGGCTCAAATCCGGTCCGTGTCAATCAGATCAAAGGACAATTGATGCAACGTTTTGAAATGACTGATTTGGAAGCTGTTAACCTCTATTTGGGAGTGGAATTTATTTGATCACCAACTGACATATTTTTGACGCAAAAATCTTACACCACCCAAATTTTGCGAGAATTTGACATGATGGAGTGTACCTCGGCAGTAGTGCCAATGGCCGATGGTTTGCATCTTGGAACAGAAGATGATTCATCCCATGTTGATGCAAAACGTTTTCAACGATTGGTGGGAATGCTAATCTACCTCGTGAACACCAAACCAGAGATTTTATTTGTCATCGGGGTTCTTAGCAGATTCATGCACAACCCAAGAATTCCCCATTTGGAAGCAACAAATCAAGTCCTACGATACATCAAAGGAACCCTCAACTTCGGGATCTTTTATGGAAAATCCGAAAGTCCCACAGTTGTAGGTTACACTGATTCGGACTGGGGAAACTGTCGAATAGATTGCAAGTCTATAACCGGCTGGGTGTTCAAATCAACCGGAGGACCAGTTTCGTGGTCGTCAAAAAAGCAAAGTAGCGTAGTAGTCTCGTCAACTGACGTAGAGGTGAAAGCTTTGTCGGAAGGTATTCGCGAAGCAATTTGGCTTTGAACCCTGTTGACCAAATTCACGGTACTGTACCTGATTCCATCTCAATTTTCTTTGATAAGCAAAGTACTTTGAAGGCAGCCCGTAATCTTGTCCATCACGAGCAACTTAAACATATAGAGTTGTGGTTGCACTTCATTAGGGAAAACGTACTCACAGGAATAGTAGATATCCTTTACATTCCAACTCGTGATCAGATTGTTGATCTCTTTACGAAGCCCTTAGGCAAACAAAGATTTGTAAAGTTGAGAGACAAACTAGGAATCAAAAGTCTAAGCCTATTAAGACCTAGCTAGATCCTTCTAAATAAGTTTGAGCTTCTCCTAAATTTTTGAAGCTACGAAACTCAGCTTTGCTGTAACCCTTCACTTCTCGTTTGCAATCAGGCCAGTTGTAGTATATTCCAGGTCTAAAGCTGTGCTTCACGGCATAGAACTTCTTCACACTCATTGCAGGTGACTGCAAACTTTCCTCTCTCTCTCTTATCCTAGAGACAGACTCTGAGACCCTATCTACCGCTTCTGATTCGGAACTGTCTGCGGAACGGAACGCCCAATTCAAACACAAGTCAAGAGCCCGTTGAAGCAGAACCGAGAACAAAGCGAGAAGAAAAACCTCCAACTACGAGACAACGAAAACATCAGCACTTTGGATTAATCTTGTTAACCCACAACTTCAGAAGTCAAGTTCTCGAATCTTACCAGCGATATGATTGTTATTTCTTGAAGACTTGATGATCGAAGCTACTTTGAAGATGAACTTCTCTTCAAAAAACTACTACGGAAGTATTCAAGCATCTCGGCGTGGGGGGCTGTTAATGAACGTGGTTACACCTCGATGTTTATTGTATCATTCACATTCATTCATTGTAGATAGTTAGGTTTCTCATTCATTCATTATTCAATAACTTGTACTCAAGCGTTGCGCTTGCTTTGTAATAGATCACTCTTTCATTTCAAGTATGTATGTATGAGTTCCGGTGTCAGTCTTTGAGTGTATTTACAAAGGGCCTGTGATGTGGCCTGTGTTTGGAACAATCGTGGAGATGCGGCGAAACTACGGCAGAATCAACGACTGGTTTCTGGGCTACTTCAGTGAGGATGTCAAGACGTGGAGATTGAGGACTCCGTACCCGCTCAGCCAGAACATGATTGCCACGGTTGATCCTGTAAATGTGGAATACGTCCTCACCAACCTTCAGAAGTATAGAAAGGTACGTGAGGATCTCAGCAACCTTACAGAATTGCAAGTTTGTGAGGAGCTCGAAATTTGTATCTGGGAACGAAATAGGTACAAGACAAGTATGAAAATTGGACAAATGTCCTTTTATGTTTCTTCTCTGTCTAAAACCCGTTCTTAGTGCATTCTAGTGTATCCCATTCTATCATCATTTGACATTGACCACGGAATTCTTCAAAAATTCCATAGATGGACATTTTGGATTTGTCATGAGTGGACAGATTCATGAGTTAGGCGAGAATGCGGAGGCGAAGAAGCAGGCCCAAGCGCCCGCCCAGGCGTTTCAGAGACAGAGGAGTCTTCGTCAGTTAAATCAGTCTTTAATTGCTTTCCCTCTCTTCTAACTGTATTTTCTTTGATATCGACATGTTTTTTGTCGATGTGAACCTGCAGGGTGACGCAAACAAGTTCAGAGTGGAGGATTTCTTGGGGTCAGGCATTTTTATGTCGGATGGAGATGCATGGCGACGCCACCGCAAAATTGCCAGTTCAAAATTGTCCACCCGTAAGCTCCGAGAGCACAGCAACACCGTGATTCGAGAAGATGCAATCAAGCTCGCCAACGCCTTGAAACAAGCCATGGTTGCCCACAAGTCCGTCGACTTTCAGGTACGCAAACCTGAATTCCAAAACTAACACGTCTACAGGCTTTGAAATGCATGTTAGATCATTTCAAGAAGGGAGAGGACAATCTCTGCAGCCAAAAACGGTGGCAGGGAACAAAATTTGCAGTTTCCACGATTTTCGTGGGGCTAGCTCATAACTTACGGACCATGAAATCGTTCCTCCAGCAAGCATTAGAATAGAAAGTAGCAGTTGCAACACATCATCAATTATTTTGCAATGGTTTTGTAACGATTTTGTACTTCGCTTCAAACTTATGGGTTAACTTATTGCGAACCACTGCAAGCTTGTAGCAAACTTTTGTGCACGGAACCAATGTATATGTTGCCTAAACTGTTGCAAAAACTACCGGTATTCTAATCTCAAATAGTTGCAAACACACTGTTTTGTGCTGTTCTAAACCATTGCAAAACCATTACAGAAACTATTGCACCATAAGTCTTCAGTAGTACTAGTGAAGCTTGTTTCAAACTCTACATACGATATGTCTCACAAATCTGATACACATGTTTTCGACTGTGCAGAACTTGGCGCAGCGCATGACTTTAGACAGCATCTGCAAAGTAGCGTTCGGTGTGGACTTGGGCGGAATCTCAACTGGTCTGCCTGACGTCCCGTTCGCCACAGCTTTCGATGCAGCGCAAAGCCATCTTGTTGAGCGACAAGTGGATCCACTATTTCAAATTCAAAGGCTGCTGAACGTCGGTGCAGAGCGCCGATACCGCAAGGCTGTTGACGAGGTGAATCAGTTCGCGTACCAAGTCATAGCCCATCGGCGTGAGGAGATTGCATAAGCGCACAATGCAGGCCACGAGTTTGTAAGTTCAGGATTTAGGGTTTACATTCTATTACACTGCATGTGCCGCGTCTATCTATCACCCTGGAATGCATTGCAGTTTTTATCACAATCTGCTGCATGTACAAATTTTATGGAATAGACATTGTGTCCAATGCGCGAATTGATGTAACTCTATGTTTCTGGATGTCTGCATTGGTTCCTTAGGACCGGGAAGATCTACTTTCCAAGTTCATGGCTCCCGCGCGGAGGGGCGAGGACAACTACAGCGACAAGGAATTGCGAGACGCAACGGTGGATTTCTTGCTGGCCGGGAGGGACACCACTGCCACCACTCTCGCATGGTTTATGTATGATCTGTGCAATCACCCGGAGCTTGGAGAGAGAATCTACAAGGAAGGGGTCGACGTGGTCGGTAAACACAGCGACTTCGAGTCCATGGCGGAACATTTGACGCATGATAACTTGGGCCGCATGCATTACCTGCATGCTGCACTTTCTGAGACTCTGAGGTTACATCCACAAGTGCCCAAGGTACGCTTGCTCAATCGATTTCTCCCGGACATCTCCATTTGCGAGTCTAGATCGCTGTGTTGTTTACTACGTCAAGATTATGGGTTTACGGTTTAGATGTGAATGCTTGACGGTGTGACCTTCATAGCCTAATTCGGACCTTTGCTAAACCCGAATGAATCAGAGCAGTATCATGGGCTCAATTGGGTGGGCTTGAGTTGAATGGCAAGACGTCTTTCGCGAGTCCAGCTCACTCCTTGTTATACTGCTTTGAGACTAAGGGTTTTAGGGGTTTGGGTATTTGATGTGAATGCTCCACTTTGGGACCTTCGTAACTTGCTTCAGACCTTTGTGAAACCCGAAAGAATTAGGACAGCATCATGAGCTTAAATCGATGTGCATGAACAGGACGGCAAGATGGCTTTCACGAATGACGTGCTCCCTAACGGAACAGTGGTGAAGAAGGGAGATATCGTGTTTTACGTTCCATACTCCATGGGAAGAATGTCCTTCATCTGGGGCTCCGATGCACTGGAGATTAAACCTGAGAGATGGCTGGACTCGAACGGAGTTTTCCATCCTGTGTCGCCATTCAAATTCACTACTTTTCAGGTACAAGACCTAATACTACTAGCTCTCTGCCCATCAAACGTCTTTCTAAGCTTGGAGAATCCAAAAACGTTCTTGCAAATGGTTTGCCAATTCTTCAGATTTAGGGTTGAGTACTGGAACTGCTGGTTTTTTAATATAGTTGAGGATTCCAGCTTGCACATATTTATGATAGCCAGATGTGGTGGAGCATGAAGGAGAGGATATGTCTGAGTGTATTTGGTATTAACGTCAATTTCGTTAAGTTGTCTCCATTCTGAGGTGAACTCTCAAGAGAGGAAGGAAATGAAATGATTTAGGGAGCCAGGATGGGGATGGGGTGGAAATCCTGTGCAGAATGTTGTGCATGAAATGCAATTTGCAAATTAATTTACATGTGTCAAAACGTCACATGATTGACGTACTTCCAATTTAACAAAGTTTGATGTTTATCAATGTGGCTCTCACAAATGACTGACTGAATGTTGCTGTTGCTGCTGCAGGCGGGGCCTCGCATTTGCTTGGGCCGAGACTCTGCATTCTTGCAGTTGAAAGTCACCCTGTCACTTATCATTCATTTCTTCACGTTCCAGGTGGTTCCCGGACAAGAGTTGACCTACACCTCCACTTTGGTCATGCCGATGAAGAATGGGATCCAAGTCACAATGTCCCCTCGGCAGTAATGGGCAGTAACTTATCCCATGCAGAGGCTGAGAATCAGAAGTGTGCACATATTTAGACGTCCGACCAATCAATTCAAAGGATAGCCTTGGACAGTATTGGTTTATATGGTGGAGAGGAGGCTCAGGGCAGTATAAGCTAGAGCTCTGTACCGCAATCCAAATCTTAGAGTTGACTAGTATGCTAGTTTATTCAAGACAATCGAGTATGTTCTTCTTTCCGTTGTGGACAGACAGACATAGTCTTTGATTAATGTGTTCTAGCCTGTACACAACGATGAAATATGTTCTTCTTTCTGTTGTGGACAGACGGACATAGCCAGTCTTTGGTTAATGTGTTTTCATCGGTATAATATATACAGAATGATTAAGTTAGATATCATTGTGAAGAATTGTTGTGGACATTATCAATAGAAGTGGATTATTCTTTTGCCATTTGTCATTAAGTCTGCGCTCATTGTTATCATGTTTATGTAGGTCTTGAAAGTAGACAGCCCACTTCAGGACTGAGTATGGTTTTTGTGTTATGAGTATTCAGAATAGTACGTTGTTTTTACTGACTCCAGTACTTTATTGTGAAGAGGGTGGTGGACTCTCCCAAAGGAAGTTTGCTTCTGACGTAAAGCTGGGACGGGTGTAATTTCTTATAAGACTCTTGGATTGGAGAGAAGGTGGCCATTCTCAATCGCCTTTGGAATGGCTTTGAATTTGGCCTTCATGCAAGGACTTCTCTCGCTGGCATTATTTCCTCATTCAATTATAGTTTGGACTTGAAAGTTTCGTGCTTGGATAACTGTTTCTTCAAATGCACTATAATAAAAGTTGGTAAATAAATTCCAGTGGAATTAGTTGAAGGTTATTTTACCAACTTTTGTTTTAGTGATTCATCCAACAAAAACTCTCATACTCTTTGTGGAAAACTTCATGGTTGTCAAGTCCTAGGTGTAGTGAAGTCTATTGGATGCTGAACAAAGTGCTATGAAGTGATATTTTGTCCAAACAACTTCTCATTGTTAATTTAAATAATACTTATATCATCATCAAGCACCATTCTTTATAATTGATTAACATCAATTTTGTTAACAAGGTGTTATTACCCCTAAAGAAAATGGAGAATTATTAGAGTTCTCAAATTGTGAGGAAATTCATATTTGATGAAGGAAACAACCATATTGGATATTGGCATGATCTAAGAATAGTTGCACCATGTATCAATGGAAAGTGATCAATTTTTGAACAAACGATTAGGTTGTGAGATGTATTCTATAGCCTATTACATGGTCCTATATTCATATTCTAGGTCAAATACAATGTAATTCAATTGCGTGAGATTAGATAGAGGTACATTCAAATATCAAGACATGAGCACATTGTGAGCCCCCAATTTGTCACTAGGGACTCATAGTTTTCTTTTTTTTAATTTTTACAAATTTAAGTATAGTTTTATATACAAAAAGCCCAAAAAAGAGTGTAAAACCAAAATAGGTATGTCACGTACCAATATAGCATTTGGTCCCTTATAGGTTGTTTCTCCCCAAATAAATCCCATTTCCACTTGTACATAGGTTAAAATGTGAAAATATCGGTAAAAAGTAGAATTAAAGGCTAACCTGACCCAACCAGCCCAGACCTACGGTACATGTGACATCTTATGGCTAAAATTGGTCCGAGGGAACACCGTTGAGGTCCTAAATCCATTCCCAGAGATAGATTTCACTTTCCTCATAGCATCGAAGAAATAGCAGAAATCCCAATTGTTGGCCTACAGGAGTTACAAACTGAAGATGAACTCGTAAGAGGAATCTACGGATGGAGTATGGTGTTCGAGGGTGGAAATCACATTTGGGACTCAATGGCGAAATCAGCTTGCCAAGATTCCCTTGTATGTGAAAGATTCCCTAGTTGCCAAAATTGAAAGGAGAAGGCAGAACTTGATTCTTCTCTGACCTTTGTGCAAATTAAAAATATGAGCTTGCACATCTTTTGTGGAATTCCATGAGAGGTTCCATAAAAAGTTTCGGAATTTTCTGACTTGCAAAAGATGCCCTTCCGGACGGTCAACCGCCAAAATCTACGATGAGAAATTCCTAGAAATTACCCAAGTTGCGGTAAAATCTCACTAAAAATTACATTAGCTTCTTTTATGCTAATAAGATGCCCCACCAAGTTTCAAGACATTCCGATAGCCAGAAGTGCCCGAACCAACGAGATTCCCCGAAAATTGGCAAAATTGAAGTTTACGGTGGAGTTGACTTGCGTACCGGGAGCATACGAAATCGGAATAAGGTCAAAGCTAGGTCTTTTCTTACTCCCCCATACCTACTAAAGAACCTAGGCTAGTTACTTTTTTCAGAAAAGTCAACCTCCAAGATTTGGGTTTTTACTTTACTTTGGTGTTCAGTTAGCGGTAGGTTATGTTGCGTTTTTTAGAGTTTAGTTAAGGGGTGTGGAATTCTTAAAGACTAAAAATGGCCTTGTGAAGCGAACGGTGCAATCGGTTTTCAATTTGGAGTTGATCTCCAAAAGTTAGACATTTGGACCAGCGTAGAAAGTCAAAAATTGAAGATTAGGATGAAAATCTTAGTTGATAAGTTTACAACTTAGGAAAAGAGGGGGGGTGAGCACTCTTGGAAATGTACATAAGGGGGCTCATTTTCCTCTTACAAACACCCCTTGTAGCCATATTTTGGCTCATTTTACACAATTGGGTCCATTTAGTTGGATTTTGGCTGTTTTAGGCCATGTTGCCAATTTTGTGTGTTTTTGAAGCATTTTTAGCTTCATTGTTGGTGTTTTTGGAGCTCTCTTCGAAGGACATTGGGGTCCCTTCAAAGCTTGCTTTTGCTTAACTTGTTGTGGTTTATTGCGGGTTTTATTGCGTGGTTCTTGTTACTTGGCACTAATCCTAGAGAACGCCCCCTCCGTACCTTGGCGATGCCGCTTAGGGGGCCCTCTAGTGCCTAATTGTTGTTGCATGGGCTTAAGTGGAAACTCCTTAATTGCAAAGTTCCCCTAAGTTTGTGTTTATGTGTTATTTGGCCTTGGTTAGGTGCTAGTTTAACTCTTGACGTGGTACTTTGGCTTCCCTTGTTTTCCGGTGCTATATGTTTCCCTTATACGGCGAAGCTTTGACTTTGCTTCGTTTGAGTTGTCTTAAAAAATTGGAGATTTATCAAAGCATGGCGAAGCTTTGACTTTTTTACTCCAAAAAACCCCCAAAAATTAGAAGTGGTCACTTTTTACTCTAAGTTTAGTTTCCAAAACATTTGTTGTGGAATTCCAAGTTTAGTATCCAAAAACTAGTGCTTAGCCTCCAAAATTCATATGTGATTTAGACCTTTAGCCACCCAAAAAAGAAACAAACCTTGATTTAAAAAATTTGAGGGAAAGAGATCTCAAGTGGTTTTGAATTTTGAACATCCAGAAGGGAGCCCAAGCCGCACGGAGCCCCAAGGTCTAGGCAAGGAGCCCAAGCTGCACAAGAGCCCAAGGTCCAGGCAGGGAGCTCTAGTAGCCGCCACGTGTAAGGCATCGGGGGGGTTTGAAGGAGAGACTGCTGCCTGGTTGCCTCGTTCTGAATTGCCTGTCTGAATGCTCGTTCTGGATAGCTTTGTTCTGGCTGCTCGTTCTGGATTGCCTTGTTTTGAACTACTTGTGTTGGACTGCCTCGTTCTGGCTCCAAGCTGTGAATCAAAATTTGGAGAAAACAAGTTGGGACTCAAAATATTGATATTAGAAAGGCAAACTAACACTACAAGCAAACCGCTTGGTATTCTAAGAAGATAGGAGGAAACATATACTAGTGAAATAGAATTAGCAAGTAGAAGTAGAATTTAGTAGGTAGGAAACAATTAAGAAAAGAACTCTTGGTGCAACGTTTCCATTGCCAAAAATTCTCTAAAGTAGCATAGTAGTTCTCAAAACTCAAATAAATTAGAATGGAAGAGATGAAGTGACGATTTAGAATTATGAAGTGGCAATTTAGAAGTTGAAGAGGATTTAGGAAGAGATATGATTAGGTGGAAATCTAGGAAGAACGATTAGAACCATCGAAACTTGGATAGAATAATAATTGACCAAAGAGTTGAAGAGCCAATTATTGTTGGAGAGTTGATTTCAATTATTTTAGTTCAAGACTAGTCAACCCTTTGAAGTAGAAATAATTGAATTAGAATAGTGTTTGAAGAGAAAGAGAAATTAGAAGGAAAAGAAAAGAAAAGTGAAATTCAAAAAATTGGCAAACCTTGTACTAAAACCCCTACTTTAAGCCGTGGGCAAAACTACCAAATGATTCCGAAACATGGCAAATGACGGGGAGTTTGAAGGGGTATACAATTACCTAAACAATGACTCCAGCTCCGAGGTAAGCTCCTAACTTTAAACCATCCATTCCAATTTCTCAAAAATAGACATTTACAAGTAGGAACGAATTCTCAATTCAATTCAGAGTATCTAGAATAGGAATATTTTAAGAACCAGGGTAGTAATGTTGTAGAGTGTAGTTAGAGGTTTCCAAAACCATCTCACACTTAGAATTTGGAATCAAATTGAAAGAGATATTAGCGGATGAAGTTTAGGAGTAATATTGGATGAGAGTTAGTACATTTCACCCAAATAGAACAAGAATAGAAACTTAGGTAGAACCATAAATCTAGACTCCAGAAGTGAAACAAAAATTAGAATTCAAGTTGTAGGTTAGTAGAAAACCATAGATGAAGTTTGAAGTACCGATTAGCGGTCAAACTTCATCCATTGATAACTCCTAGTAGGAAGGTCCACTTAGCACGTGTCTTAGCATTTTGGAAAGCTAGAATTAAGAGTTATGAAGAAAAATTAACAAAAATCTAAAAATAGTAATCTGCTCAGAGTAGCACCGAGCCACATAAGTAGGATAAAGATCAAATAATTATTAAAAGAGGTAATCAAAGAGAAGAATTAGATTTGTAAATAGGTAGAAGGCACTTAGTGAAGTCTAGAGCTAGTTTAACTTAGGAGAAATTCTTAATCATTTAGTAGCAAACAACGGATGAACTTTGGGTTAGAATATGGATGAAATAGGGTAAAACTCATCCATCCAAGTCCAAACTTAGAACTTAGGTAGAAGTTGGCAATATAGAGTCAGAGTCAAAAACTTGAAGTAAAATAGAATAGGGAAGGGGTCTAAATCCAAGGATGAAGTTTGGATAGACTTATAGAAGCTAGAACTTCATCCGTCCATAACTCTTGCTAGGAAGGTCGCATAATGTTGAGTTTTATATTTTTGGAAATGGCATGAAATTCTCTATCTTTATATGTGGCTAAATTTAGACTGTATCACCTTTATTTCAAAAACCACCGTGGCCTAGTTGGTACGATCCAATTAGAGTAAAATTTGCAATTTAAGTTAGTTTTTTCTTGATTTCTTTAGTTTCTTGCAAACTTGTGTATGTTTAGGATTTAGAAAAGATCCATTGCTTGGAAGGTACAATGGATTTACGCTAGGCACCCATAGAACAAGAATCAAACCTAAAACTTTAGAACCTGGTTGTGCTCACTTATTTACCAAGGGTGGGGAAATAAGCGCTCACAAGGCGCAGACCACGAGCCTCCTCAATGAGACAACGAGGCCTCAACAGAACAAAAACCCACGGCTCAACCGGAATGGCCACACTTAGCCACTGCCTCTCCGAACGAACCTCTACAATACAACCTTCTCCTACTTCTCCGAATCCAGGAACAAAGAGCTTCACTAAATCGCCCTTGTCAAATGGAGACGATCCAGTAGTGGATTCCTGTGAATCATTCTCGAATCCAGGTACATTTCCGTATGGGATAATCGCATCATCAACAGAATGTGTGCTTGAATCCATTACGGGCGTCCCCACCTCTACTCAGTTGAGATCGTGATATATCACGTTGCTCAGATCTTCTGCGAACAACAGAGGGCAATATAGAGTTAGGGGAGTCGTGGTATAAACACCGTTCCCTTGATAGATCTCATCATTAATCAAAATCTACCATGGCCTTCGTCCCAACATTAGACCACTCTATGCTATATAATTTTCAAACAAGACAGCAGTCTAGTATTCAGATGAACGAAGTAAATGAATTGAATCAAAATTTAGTAACGGAAACACTACAAACAAACATCTCCATAATGAACAGTCACCGTTCATTTCGGCGCACTCCGACTACAAGACAAGAACCAAACCACAAACGACTTGGAAGCTATCCATAAAAGGTAATCCCCGAATTTGCTAATAAAGCGACCGTGATATATCACGATGCCTTTAGGAAGAGTTCCTCCAAAGGTTGCAGGGTACAAGCAGACAGACCAGGGACCGTGACATCTCACGGTGTACACATTGCAAGACCTTCTCATAAAGACATCATGGGATCTCACAATCTTAACACCGTGAGATCTCACGATGACGATACGGTGCCCTCTATTCATGCATATTCCCGGAGCTCTCTTGTCGAAAACATCAAGAGATATCACGATGGCTGTATCGGATCTACACGTGCCACCGTACTTCGTCTTCAATACGTAGGATTGGTTAATACGCGTATTATACAGGTTTTGGACAGCCTACTAGAACGTCTGCTTCTAGCACTGAAATTCACAGACGTCTTACAATATCCTTGCTTCGACCGACCTCCAATAGAAATATGAACCCCGGTACGAGCCAGTCATTTGGTGTGTGGAAGAACTAACTGCGCCAAGTTGTATATGAAGACCCTTGTGCTACCCATCAGAACGTGAATGTGCACATCATGATTGACTACTGCTTATGGTTCCTAATTCTGAAGGTGGAACACATGCACGACACGACTTGTAGAAACGCTAAAAGTCTATGAACTTCTCTTTGGCTACGAATTCTCAATTACACTTGAAACACAGACTTCATTGGCTGCTGTAAGCCGCTGAACTCTCAATTTCTATAGTCGCATGTGATTGCGATATGCAACTTCGGAAAACCGGCTAATGAAAACTCAAACTTCAGAATTGACATGCAATGCAAAGTGATGAGATCATACCTAGAATGAAGTGATGTACACTAGAAATCTTGTGACTCCACCTTAGAGTGCTGGGAACAACGGAATGCACGGACTCAGTGTCGCAGTGTGAATTTTTGATTTTTTGTAAGTTATCTAAATCTTGGAACGGAAACCGTGATCTGGGATCCGGATTCGAGCAAGGGGTAACGGAAAACCGGAAATTAACTACGGAACGGAAGAGGTGACAATCCAGATTTGATCTGAATCTAAACCGGATTAGAGTTGGAGCGGATCTGAGTTGGAACGGATTAGGTCAGGAACGGATTTGGTCATGATGACAGATCAAACTATAAATAGGCTGACCAATCCAGTTGCCACTCTTTTTCAAACTTCGTTTGCTGGAAAGTGTTTTTTTGCGCGTACTTAGCCTCCTTCCCAGCGCTTTGCTTTCTTGTTTTGTGAATGTGTGTGTGCGTATTAGTGTATTAGAGTGCGCAGCGCTTTAGTGTGTCTTGCAGGTTTAGAAGTATTCCGGTTGAGATCGGAAGAGAGAAGTGAGGAAACGGGACGTGCGGCTAGGAGAGAGAAAGGTAGTCTCAGTGAGAATCCGGTTAGCACAACTCGTGTCCATGCCTCAGCTTTGCAAGAGTAGAGCAGGACCGTCCAATTCCTCCGCAGTAGAAGTTAAACTCCGGAAGGTGTGTCTGATCATTCCTTCAGGAGAGAAGGAGAAGGACAACCTCATGGAGGATCTTGCCATGATGGGTTGCGGGGGACTGATAGATAAACCTTGGAAGTTTAGAGAGGAACGGATGATTTGAGAGCTGTTGGGAAAACTCTCGAATCAGTTCGATAAGACCATCCGCGGAATTCCGGGCAGTTGGACGGAAGAGATGTGGAGGTCCGTATACGACTTCCGGTTAGGAGGTCGAGGGATGGCCACCTCGAAGGAAAGATACACTCGGGGGAAGTTCCGGAGCAACGTGGACTCGAAGGATGGACATGCGGTCGCGGATTGTTTGGACGACTGGCATCGCAATCTTTTGCAGTTTCTGGTTCCGATCATCCACCCGGAGAAGCCGACGAGGGTGACGATAGCCATCGGGAATCTGATTTTCGGAGCCCTGAGCGGGGAACGGAAAGTAGACTGGGCCTGGATCTTTTCCGATCTGGTTAGCCGTCTGGTTCCAAAGATCGGAGGAAGTAGGCCGACACCACTGAGCCCCTACATCTTCCATCTTTACAAGCATAACCAGCTCCTCACGGGTACGGAGGAGAAGGAGTGGAATACTCAGGAGGTACTCCTGAAGTATGGGGAATCGGAATCGGAGGAAAAACAGGAGGAAGTATCCGGTTCCGATGAAGAAGAAGAAGAGGAGGAGCAACACCGGCCGCAGAACAAGCTGCAGAAGACGACGCCTCCTCACCGGAGAGGAACCCCAACCCCTCCGGGTGAGACATCCAACCCTGGGAAGAAACCAGAATTTGAAGGACCGGGTTCTTCCGGATCGGATCTGATGGATCCGTTCAACCAGCTGATCAAAATCTTGAGTGATGTACGAGCGGACTGGGCGGTCAAGAAGCTGGTTCTGACTCAGATCAGTGAGCTGGTGGGCGCACCAACGAATAGCAACCTTGCGGCAATGGTTGCAGAATACATCTCCAGCCCGGATGAGATCCAGAAGCAAGAAGCGGAGATACGACGACTTCAGGAGGAAGTCGATGCGTTGAAGACGGAGCTTTAACTCCTCAAGGAGGACATGACCACCAGTCGTGAGATGGCGGAGGCTACCCGGAAAGTAGCTGAGGACGTGAAGACCACTTTTGAGGCAACCAGAGAGGCCGCCACCAAGGCAAAGTTGTTTGACAAAGGAGTACTCAAGGACAAGAAGATATCCGGAACCAGGTTGGTCCGGATCTTGACTGACTACTCCGAGAAGGTAGAATTGGTGATGGTGGAAGCACGAGAAGCAGCAAATCAGATGGAGGAGAGCAGTCGAAAGCTGAACGGAGTGACGTTGTCAAGATCGTTCCATCTTTCCGACCTTTCGATGCCAGGGTCTTTTCCGAACGTGGGCATTCAGACGGAGGGAAAGGATCGGACTCCCCAGTCAAAGAAGAGTGGGAGGAAACTCGCGAACACCATCAACTTAGATTCGTCACCGGATCTCCCAGAACGTGAAACCGGGGAGCGGAATCGGAATCTGACGGACATCTTCGAACAGCTAGGAACGGAAACGCCCAGGAGTCCCACACTGAACCAGGGACAGGATCAAAGTATGGGTCTGACCCCGGATCAGGGTGCGGATCAAGGTCTAGATCAGAGCGTGGACCAAGGTGTGAACCAAGTTATGGACGAAGGAACGGATCAAGGAATAGATCCGGTTATGATAGGATAGATAGGATTTAGTTTTGTAAATAGTTGTTAGTTAGGACCGGACCGGATTTGATCCGGTGTGTCTGGTCTGGATTGGATGTTCTCTAGTCTGATCGGCTCGGCAGGGACCAAAAGTTCCGCGCAGACTTTCTGGGGCCCTTTTTGTTGACTTTGAGTTTTAAAATGTATATAAGTCAGTCTCTGCGAAGGAGACTGGGAGTCTTTCTTTGGAGTTTTTCTTGCATTTTCTATTAGTTTCTTGTTGTATGTCTCTCCCGCGCGTGGCAAGGCTGTGTGATGAGGAGTTAGGAAGATGCATGCAGATTCTAGAGAGATTTCTCCCCTTGGTGTTGTTGTTTTGCTCTTATGTGCATGTGAGTGGGTATTCTAAGTGTTGGGAGTGGATTTCAGTTCCTCAGCATCTCTACAGTTCACGATTCCGGGCGAGAAAGCCGTTGTTAGGCTAGGCGGATGGGGAAGGAGTCCTTAGTCGCGCTAGAACTCCTGGATAGGAAATCCGGTTGAGTGTCCGATCTCCCGTGAGGTCTCGCTGCCCTAGTTGGTAAACGGAAGGACTTTAGTTGATGTTGGAACGGACGGGTTCACTTGTAACCACCTAACTTCTCACGGAGGGAACATAACGTCAAGGTCGTTGTAGTATGAGAGGATTGTACGGGGGGTCTTTGTGTGACCTGCAAACCGGATCGCTATCCGGCTGGTTGTGAGAGATCAAACCGGATCCGAGCTAGTGTAGGAAGTAGTTGAATAGTGAAGTGGGTCTTCAGCCACTATAAGTCACGGAAGGAGTGGCGGGCCTGCCACTCTCAAAAGCAAGCGGCGAACCCTCTGATGGTGAAACAGAGGCTAAACTAAACCGGAGTGGAGTGAGAGTACGTGTGAGCGGACCGGAACGGATCGGTCCGGAGGAGTGCCAGGATCAGAAGTTAGAGGATCCTGGGTCGTGGTAGTTTTACGGGACCGGATAGCTAGACAGACCGGAAGAGGTAGAGAGAGATCTGGTCGTAGTTTTCCGTGTGTTGGTGTTTCCGGTTTTAGATCTAGGACCGAAAAGTAGAAATTGGATACTAGCTGAGCTTAAGTTGGGAATAGTGCTAGACACTTCACAGAATCTCGTGGGTTCGATCTTTAGAGTCATTTTGTTATGCTTTAGAGTGGTTTTTGGGAGTATAACAGGAAATTCACTTACTCTGTGCTGTGACACTCAGTACTCTGGGGCTTCACAGCGTCTTTACGTGTGCAAAAGAACATGCTCTACCTAGCTCTGGGACTATGACAGAAGTTAGCTGGGATCCCAGAGCTTCGGTTTCCCGCCATGATTTTGAGAGGAACGTGCAGTCTTGGTTTTTGAATTTCTGGTGCATTCTTCAAGCGTGCGCTTCTTTGACCACCAGAAGGATCTAAAGATGCGGTCTTTCGACCAGAATATGCACTGCATCCTACAAGATCGGAATGCACTAACACTGGTAGGTGGTGCGTGCGGTACTTCATTCCGAAGGTTGACTACATTCTAGAAAATCGTGCACCACTGCGAAGCTGATTGAAGGAGGTGCGTGTCGTCATTTATTTTGAATCTTCTCTGGACTGTGGAAATTCATTGCATTAACTCATTGTATTGTTGCACCGTCACCTGCCACCCAATTTATGCTTCATAAGGATCGGAATAAGTACTTAACGCCATGCTGAAGCGGAGTTTTCAACGATCCATTTTCAATGTTCACGTAATTTAACTAGTCTTATTTACGATACTGTAATTCTGTTTTACGATTCAAGGCCGGGTTGCAAGTAATTATATTTGTATTTACGGTTGGCCATTCCCGACGGTATACCAGGGATCTGGATTCTTGGTTACCAATGCTTGGGGTTTTAGGGAGGGTATTGGAGTCTACAGTCTGTGGTATTAGAATTTTGGGTTCCATGTACACAGTGTACAGAGTTCACGGGAATAGGGTAAACAACTAAAGGGTTTAGGGTACAGGGTTAACGTTTCCGGGATTATAATTCATGGATTCTAGGGTTTAGGGTTCACGGTATTAGAGTAAGAATGCTTACGCTTCTACTGTTTAGGGTTTAGGGTCAAGACATTAGGGAAACACTACCTAGGGTACTAGGGTTTAAGATTTAGGGTTCACGGTAATAGGGTCAAGGTTCACAGTACTAACTAAAGTAATCACCCAAGTATTCAATCTGGTAAGGAAACGCATTAGTATAGTGGTCAGCGACTAGTATGCGTAGAGTATTTCAAGAGTTCCGCTACCAAAGATAAACATGTAGTTAAATTCATTACATCAATGATGATTGAATTTCAAACTATAACAAACTAGTAGTTAGTATATAGAACATCTTCCATAATTGTTGATCCAAACGTTTGGTTTTCCATCCAAATGTTTGCCCAAAAAATGTACTATTTTTCCCAAAATTTTGGAGACACTTCCACACTTTTGTCAGAAAAATGTGCTATTCCCCCCAAAAGTAACAAGATCCCTCCAAACTTTTGTGAAAAAAATGTGCTATTCCCCCCAAAAGTTTGGAGATCCCTCCAAACTTTTGTGAAAAAAATGTGCTATTGGACCCACAAGTTTGGAGATCCCTCCAAACTTTTGTCAAAAAAATGTGCTATTCCCCCCAAAAGTTTGGAGATCCCTCCAAACTTTTGTGAAAAAAATGTGCTATTGGACCCACAAGTTTGGAGATCCCTCCAAACTTTTGTCAAAAAAATGTGATAATCCCCCAAAAGTTTGGAGATCCCTCCAAACTTTTGTCAAAAAAATGTGATAATCCCCCACAAGTTTGGAGATCCCTCCAAACTTTTGTGAAAAAAATGTGCTATTGGACCCACAAGTTTGGAGATCCCTCCAAACTTTTGTCAAAAAAATGTGCTATTCCCCCCAAAAGTTTGGAGATCGCTCCAAACTTTTGTGAAAAAAATGTGCTATTGGACCCACAAGTTTGGAGATCCCTCCAAACTTTTGTCAAAAAAATGTGCTATTCCCCCAAAAAATTTGGAGATCCCTCCAAACTTTTGTGAAAAAAATGTGCTATTGGACCCACAAGTTTGGAGATCCCTCCAAACTTTTGTCAAAAAAATGTGCTATTCCCCCCAAAAGTTTGGAGATCCCTCCAAAATTTTGTGAAAAAAATGTGCTATTCACTCCACAAGTTTGGAGATCACTCCAAACTTTTGTGAAAAAAGTAGGTATATCCCGAAATGGGCCTATTTTCCAGACACATATATATATATATATATATATATATATATATATATATATATATATGTATATATTTTTTTTAAATAAATAATTGAGTCCTACTAACCTCTTTTCTAAAGAATTACAGCTAATTGCGTTATACAGCATTTGTTGGGGTTTGGAGGAGGGTTCAAGGTTTAGGGTTCACAGTGTTATGGGCCAATCACGTTCGTAGAATTTTTAAATACATATCAAATGAGTATTTCTACTTAGAAAGATAATTGTTGAAAAAATTGTAGGGAAAATGCAGCAAACCCTACATTCTAAATTGATTGGAGAAGGATTATTTGATGAATTTCTATATGAGCTAAGGTGAGAGGTGGCTTAAGGTTCTGGGTTCAAGGAACCTTGCATTAAAAAATGGCCCTGCATATAGCTATGAAATGAATATGAGGTGCTACTGAAATTGACCTTCTACAGTTAGCGAATGAATCCAAAAAAAAAACTTCATTAATTTTAAGATCTCTTGATTCATTTTCTTACCTATCCTCATCTTTCTAGAGAAGTTGAAAGTAAACGGTTCATGGAAGACCAGCCCAGGGTCATAAACAAGTGCATGTAATAGTATTTGCTTGAAAATTCATGAATAAAGACTTCAATATAGACTTTGTTGAGTTCCTTTACATGGAAATATTCCTTTTATTATTTTCGAAGACAGCTACAAATCTTTTAATGTTAATATATGACTGTGTAGAAATCAAATTTCTGTTAAATCTTCTAATGTCATGTAAAGATCTCCCAATGTTTTGCAAAGATATATTCATCCTCTGTACACAAATGAATAAGAGGTAATAGTATAGTTAATCATAATAAATCCTCTAGTGTCACATTTAAGTAGTTTCGTTGTTCAGTGAATTATGGACTGAACATCCCAAGAACTTTGGATAATGACATCATCATATTTTCAAATGTTTGTGTAGATCTCTCGATATTTTACAACGGACTTTTCTGGAATTCCCTGTGATTGATTTGAAGCTTTAGTTTCTTGTTTATTCCTACTAGTTTTTTGCAATTCATGTGTTTTCAAGTGTTCAAATGCCATCCAGGAGGGATCTTCAAAGAATTCATGCACAGATGGAAATTGTCGGTTTAGGGTGAAGGGATTTTCATCAATTCTCTCCAAATCCCCCAAATGCAATCCAAAATGGTAGACTTTTCGCACATCTCACATTTCATAGTTCTTTCCAGCAGTCCTAATATTTGGTAGATTTTATAAGGTGCAATTGTCCCATATGGAGTGTCAACAGTACCACAAGGAAGGACACATACGACTTGTAAGTTGTCAATCATTCAATTTTTAAGACAATGAATTCTATTCACATAAATCTAGTATTTTTAAATTTGTATACTTTAGATTATAATGTAAGAAATTTTATAATGTATGGAATTCAAAAATGTTGAAACAAATGAAATGTACGTATTACTAGTATTTTGAACTCCTGCAATCTAAAAAGGATCTTGATAAAAAAAATTGAAATGTACAAATGAATGAGATTTAAATTTAAAATCTTCATCTTAGTCAGATTCAAGCCTCCAAAATCTAGGAATACTATTCATTTTGCATAGTAAAATCTATGTTAAAGTTAGATTTCAGAGGCATAAATCTACATTCTAGAATATTGGATTTCAGAAATTCAGTTGATTTGGAGGTGACTGGGGTCATCTTGTAATAACACTGAAAAACACATGGATTATCTCCTAATTACCTTTTTGGGGAAAGATGACCATTATGAATTATGTGATATTCAAAAGTCTAAAAGTCATTAAATGTAGCTAACAACTTCTAAATTTGGAGTGATTGAATACATTTAACATAGTTCAATAAACTTTCATTATTTCATGGTACGGATCCAAAAACATATAATTGTCAAATGAATGTTAAATAATATTATTGAATATACAATATAGATCATTTATTCATTTGATAATATATTGCATTATTGTTTTGGACCTGCATGATAGTATACAATGTACAAATGATTACAAGCAATGTTTGATTTGAAACATGATTGGACCATGAATACTACTTTAAAAAATTTAAATCTAGTATGTTCAAATTAAAAATTTAAACCCCTCACTATGAGCTAAGTGTAAATCCCTAAGACTGTTTTTAAATCCTTGAGTGCCTCACCAACTGTATTTTTAAAACCCCTAACTTTGAAAGACTTACATATGAGTTCTCGCTTTTTGAAAATTATAATTTTATTCACTTTAGACACTCAATTTTTTTTCTCCCTGTATTTTTCCTATTTGTTTTAAAAAAAATTTGGTTTCGCTAATCAGAAATGATGAAGTCATTTTGCATTCACATCCGAAAATTAATGTCAATATTAAGCAAGTCATATTGGCAAGGTTACACGTTTAAGAAAGCAACAATTCAAACTGAATGTGGTCTCTCAAATGGATGACATAATGTTTTTATTTCTGCTTATGTGTTTTTAATATATATTTTCTTCTCAAATTATTTAAATTTTATTTTATTTTTTCTTTATTTTTCGGCTTTCTCTTCATTATTTTTTCTAATTTTTTTTTTTTCTTTTTTTTTCTTTTTATCCAAATTATAATAATTAATATACAAAATAGATCACGTATTCATTTGATAGGATACGGCATCATGATTTGAGGCCCACATGATTGTATATGATGTACAATTCATTACTTGCAATGTTTTGAGTTGACACATGGACCATCAATACCATTTTCAATTTAAACAAATTACACAATATGTTTAAATTAAATAAATTTATTCACTTAGTGTGAGCTAAGTGTAAATCCCTTACTGTATTTATAACCCCCCTAACTGTGAATACTTTTTGGAAATTATATTTTCATTCACCAAAGACATTATTTTTTTTTCCTCCCCATTTTTTTTCTCTTTGTCTGACAAAGTAATTTTATTGGTGCCATTCATCACAAATGACAAATCCCTTCTGCCTTCAGGGACTCTTCTATTTACAAGGTTTTGGAAGTTTGTCATTTTAGAGGTGCATAATAAAGCCCCGGACTAACTTTATTTTTTTTCCGGCTCCTTCTTTTTAATTTTCAAATTTATCAAAATTCTGAATTTCCTTAAGTTTTCTAATTCCAAGAGTTTTAGAAATTCCCTTCAAGTTTTGAATTTCTTCTTAAATTTTTTTCCCTCGACTTGCTTTTATACTTTTAATTTTTTTTTTCCTTTTTTCAGATTTTTCTTTCTCTAAGTTTCTTGTTCTCTTTTATCAATCTCATTTTTTCATTTATTTACCCCCTTTTCTTTTTGTAACAAATGCCCTACAAATTGCGTTAAAAACAGAAAAAAAATGAAAAAATGCAGCCTAGCTGCCAGCAAGGGGGGCATTGACAAAATTAAGGAGACTTACACTAAGCCTAATCTCTAATAAACATCTACTTAACCTCTACTTAACCTCTACTTAACCTCTAACTTAACATCCACTTAACATCTACTTAATCATGGGGTCTATACCCCTACTTGTCTCATCAACCCAAATTGGCAGGAGCATTCAATATCCCTGGTGGAGCGGCGCAGTATTGAGTGCTTCCCGCTCCACCTGGCAAACTAGTTTCACGAGGTCGCCCGTTGCTCCCTGCGAGTCCTCACTTGTTTTCTTTGGGTGTTTCTTCGTCGTTCTTCATGCTTCGCCGCTACAATCCTTGCTCGCTGCTCCGTTGCAACACAAAAGCGGTTGTCGAACCTGGAGCTTTAAGATCACCCCATTAGCAGTAGCAGTTGTCAGTGTTAATTTGTGATTTCTTCGTTCCATCGTGCGCATCTGTTTGGGAGGCGCTCCACCAGCGCACGCTGTCTGCTGCAAGTCGGAGGCAAGTCGGAGAAGAAGCATCCGGCGTTGCCGAGGAAGAGGGAGACCGGGAGCGAGAGGCGAACTACATTGGGAGGTCGAACGTCTTGAGATATCCCCGTGAGGCTCAGGCGCAGGCGAAGGCGGAGGCACAAGCGCGTCATCTTCAGTTTTTTGCTTTCAAGCATAATTCAAACACAATCCAAGTAAGTTCCACCCCCCGATGGTCCTGCCTCGATTAGTTTCCTTCAATTAGTAGTGCATGGTAGACCTAAGTTTTACGTTTGTGTTTCTCCAACTTCACATGTTGCAACTTGAATCACAGTCAATCGGTTTGGAATGAGGAAGTCATAGGGAAGGAGTATCGCTGGCAAGGGGAACTACAGACTAGCAGGTTGTCGCCATAGTAGAGCGTATTTCGGACTTGGCACTATAGTTGTAGTATTTGAATGAAAGTTTGTTGAGTTCAGCACTTTCTTCTCCTACCAAGCCATTAAATGAGTCCAACGCTTGAATGTCCAGTAAGTTCCAATAGCTGCTTGGCAGTACTCCACCACGGTGGATAGAGTATATTAGACTAAGTACTAACTGACTGAGAATTTTTTTAGTTAGGATGTTCAAATTAGAAGCTTCTCTTTGCAATTATTCGAGAGAAGGACACAATGAAGCATTTGCTGTCACGGTAGTTCTACGTTCAGTACCCGATTGAAGCCAGGGTTTACGTCTGTACAGAGTGGCGTAACTATATTTCGAACTGGTCACTGTCCAGGTTCAATTGTCTCACTTAACTTACCACACCTTTAGTGCCGATATAGCCCAAGCACCGTAATGCAGTCAATCAAGCACTTACCATTTAGCTGAATGTTAAATTTTACAGGAAGTAGTCGACAGTCTTCTACAGCTTGAAGGTGTACATCCGTGTGGAATTTCAATCCAAGACAATGGCATCATCCTCAGGCCCCGCAGCAGTCCCGGCAGAAGTCCTCCGCTTGTGGAATAACCCGTAAGTTACTAAACCTTGAACTTGTAATTGCAGAAATTTCATTGATTTATTTCCTTCTCAATTGTAATTGGAGCGAATGCAAATGAATGTACGCTTGATTGACAGTGGTAGTGAGTAGAATCTGAAGTTGGGTACTACTACGAAAACCTCGTATGCAGCGCAGTAGAATCTGAATCCACGTGACATTTTTTCGATGGCAAATTACCTGCGCATCTGAGATTTTGCTTAGAAAAATGTGCTGTTGCCCGCCTCGTGGATATCTCCTCCGCGGGTAGTGTCTTCAGCTATAACAGAGTATTATGATTTCTCACGATACCTAGTATGATTATAGTAACACCACATCCATGTACAATCTTCAGTTTTGTAAGACTATCAGGAGATTTCACGATGTCCGTAACTGATGTCTGACTTCCAAGGACGCGTATTAGCTTTAGCTATAAGAGATTATCATGAGATGTCAGAATGGTTGATATCATTATACAACGGCAAGCACGCGTAGTAGCTTTACATAGAAATGAGGTTCGTAACATTAAAGGGTAGAAGTGTAGACCCAGATTCGATACATATTAGCTTCAGCTCTGAAATCCGAACCCTAAATTCCGCGGTCTCTTATACTAACAAACCAATATAGAGTATTGACACTAAGTACTGTCGCAAGGTAGGACCGAGAGATCTCACGGTCACTAAAATAGATATCCTACCAGCCACAGCACGTAGTACCTTCACCTGCGAATTCGGATCGTGATATCTCACGGTCGCAGATATGGATATCCTACTAGCTACAAGTTGTAGTACCGGCCTCTTCCAATTATGACCGTGAGCTCTGACGGTCGCTTCGATAAGTGTCCTACCAACTTTGTCACATAATACCTGGAACTGCAAGTCAGGACCGTGATATGTCACGGTCGCCTAAAGAAGTGTCAGACCAAACTCATGACATAGTACCTTGAACTGCAACACAGGACCGTGATATCTCACGGTTGCTTACAGATATGTCCTGCCAACCAAGGCACAGAGTACCCCTGACTTTAACAGACGACCGTGATATCTCACGCTCCCTCATAAATTTCTACCAACCTTCGCATAAAGTACCTTGAACTATAGCAGAGGACCGTGAGATATCACGGTCCCTCATATAATTGTGGTACCAACCGTCTCACAGAGTACCTTTCATTGAAACAGAGGACCGTGATATGTCACGGTCCCTTATATAATTCCAGAAACCATCTCACAGAGTACCTTTCTCTGTTACAGAGGACCGTGATATCTCACGGTCCCTCCCTACCGACCTTTAAACAGAGGACCTTTCACTGTAACAGAGGACCATGATATATCACGGTCCCTCCTATAATTGTCCTACCAACCTTCTCATAGAGGACCTTAAACTATAGAAGAAGACTGTGATATCTAACGGTCCCTTATATAATTGTGGTACCAAGCGTCTCATAGAGTACCTTTCACTGTAACAGAGGACCGTGATATCTCACGGTCCTTCCTATAATTGTCCTACCAACCTTTTCACAGAGGACCTTTCACTATAACAGCGGACCGTGATATATCACGGTCCCTCCTATAATTGTCCTACTAACCTTCTCACTGAGTACCTTTCACTGTAACAGAGGACCGTGATATATCACGGTTCCTCGTGTAATTGACCTACCAATTTTCTCCCAAAGTACCTTTCAGTGTAATAGAGGACCGTGATAAATCATGTTCCCTCATGTAATTGTCCTACCAATTTTCTCACAGAGTACCTTTCTCTGTAATAGAGGACCGTGATATATCACGGTTCCTCATATAATTGTCCTACTAACCTTCTCACAGAGTACCTTTCACTGTAACAAAGGACCGTGATATATCACATTCCCTCATGTAATTGTCCTACCAATTTTCTCACAGAGTAACTTTCACTATAACAGAGGACCGTGATATATCACGGTCCTTCGTGTAATTGTCCTACCAATTTTCTCCCAAAGTACCTTTCAGTGTAATAGAGGACCGTGATAAATCACGGTCCCTCATGTAATTGTCCTACCAATTTTCTCCCAAAGTACCTTTCACTGTATCAGAGGACCGTGATATCTCACGGTTTGTCATCGTTGCAGTGACTTTGCCCTGTGAATCACCATCATTAACTTCTATCACGTCTTCTGATGAATACACTTTCAAAATGGTATTGCTTTCTAGTAGTGCTAACCGATTCCTCGGACATGCTGCAGTGAGAACGTCTTACGTGAATGGCCGAACGACTATGAGCCTAAGAAACTTGGAATCTTCATCGATAGCTGGGTACATATATTCCGTTACACTGGACATCATTGACCAGGAGTAGTTTTCCGATGCGTCCATAAAGTTACAGCTTGGGGTATTGAAAGAAAAGTTGGGTAGGATGGACTTACATCAATTCTTCCAAAACTGAAGTACAACAAAAAGGTTCACCCTACGATGGGGTTGGACGTCATAGAGATGCAGGGGCTTGATGATTGCACTGCTCTCCTTGTGATTGTTGAGAAGGTACCGAAGTCCGAGGAGTCCAAGACGTATGGGCTCATCCTGGATTACAAGAAGTTGTGTCTGGAAATGTGCAAGACCGTCACTCAAAGGGGAATGTTCAACTCCAAGGACGATTCGCATTTCTTTACTCCCGCTGAAATGAAGATGGAATGGAACATTGTCGATGAGGACCGCCACGAATCCAATCCTTCGAAAGCAACTATTGCGGTAACGCCTCCAGCTCCGTCGCCGAAGAAAAGAGCGCAGAAGCAAAAATCGATTGTCGAAGCACCAGGAGACAATGTGGTGGTTGACGTCGCCGGGAAAGCCAAGAAGGCGAGAGGACCTAACCTTAGTCTTAGCAAATGCGTGAACATGACGGAAAATGAAGTCAAGAGACTCACGCCGGCTCAAATGAAGGCAATGGACGCGCTGTACAAGTCAGTGTTCAAGCCAATGTATGCGTGGGGGAAGAAGCCACTGGTGGATGCTTCAGGTGATCCGGTACGAGTGCACTACAAGTACCTGCACGAAGCTCCTGCAGGAAGATTTGTCTACAGAGGAGTGAATAAGGAACGACAGGCTAGAATAGAGAACCGAATCCGCATCGATTCGGACTATGAGTTTGCAGACAGATTCATTACCGTTCTTCCCCTTAAGCGCGGTCCTTACGGTAAAAATAAAGTGGTGGACTACTTTCACGCCTGCCCCAAAAGAGAACTCCTTACAAGTACAATGCACTACTGGATAATTGGCGGTCAACACAATGTGGTAGCACACAAGAGACTCGTGGAGAACGGCGAGATTCCAGAATGTGACAAGAACATGGCCTCCACCTTCAACATCATTCTGATGTGGACACCTGAAGACAAGTCCCTAGACATTATGCACCTCTCCAAGGCATTGAACCAAAACATTGCTGGAGAGTAGAAGGAACAAACCTTCCTAACGCAACTTGTGCACGCTCGGCTGAAATGGAGGGACATGGGTAGCCTGAAGCCATCCCTTACGGGAAGAGCATACTCGAAAGAGTATCTTGTAAGTATTTCTCTCAACTGTTTCATATTGTGCTTTTACTTCAATTTCTATGGGCCGCGACGGAGATCGTGACATATCATGATCGTTCTGAGAGCACATACACCAGAACTAAGACCGTGATATCTTACAATGCTGAAATGAGGCAGCAGGAAAATCAATCCCTCTCTACCTGAAGCAACTGACAGATTCAGTGTTGATGAACAGGACTATGTTCCAGTGATGGCAACTATCTTCACTAGTGTCAAGGGCAATGACTCTCCCAACTTGAGGATTCCGCTTGTCTTCATGGAGAATGATTCCGATGTGGACAAATGGGTTAAGAAAAAATTCCTCGATTATGGCCTACCCGACGGTACACCATTCGATTCGAAAAAGAAAAGGAAACCCCTCGCGCAAAATGATTTCAAGTCGTTGTATGGGCTTCGGACGGAGGACATTAATTATCTAGCAGACCTGGTGGACAAGAAGAAGGTGTGCATGAAGAATTCCAAGGCGAAGGCAGGATTGAACATGACTAGCCTCGTCGCCGCGGGTGTTAGATTGACACGGGTGAGGGCCATGCAAAACGAGCTCATGTACATCTATCGCAACCATCTGCTACCTTGCAAGGCAAAAGAGTACGTCCCTTACACATCAGTGGAATGGGATGCGTTTGCAGAGGAGAAGAAGATCACTAGATCGCAACTAGAGTTGTGGGTGGACAAAACCATGGACACCAAATTGGGAAAGGACTGGTTAGCGCTGCGGACAAGGAATCTAAATAAGTCAACGGACCCAGACTAGTGTCCACCGGAGGTGAAGACGATGTGGAGGTGTTTCTTCGATGCCCATGCCGAAGCAACTGTGGAGGAGAAAATTGACCAAGAATTTGCAGACAATTACTTCTACGCGGTTATGGACGAGAGGAGCTAGAATATCAGCACTATCCTTGCTGACCCTGTCATCAAGGCATGGTGGGGCAAGGACAAACCGCATATTTATTTCTGGTTTCTGTTTGAGGTGACAACTGCAGGGCCTCGGGCAAAATTGCTGGAGAATTATAAGCTGAAAAGACTATTCGATGCTATCGAATGCAAAGGCACAACTTGGAATATCCTGCGAGCCCGATCTCCAGCAGTGCTCATCACCGACCCTCAAGGATTCCACAAAATTCTCTATCATTTGCAACAGAGGATGGAAGAGAGCAAGGCCCGGGTCTGGGACTGGCACGTCATAAACTATGTTCCGGAACTCGGCGATGGCTTCCCCGCCTCTACTACCAGAAATGCGTACAACGTGTTCTTCATCTTCTTATTTGGGTACAACGAGGGCTAGGATGTACAGAGCTGCTTCGCGAGTTTCTTCACGGGCCAAACAGCACCCATGGAAGTAGCCTACAGAGCCAAAGATTGGGACGATGATAATGCTTTCTTTAGGCAATGTCTAATGCCTTGGCTGAGGATCTCATTTGCGCTAGTGGTATTTGGTGATCACATGGTTGATAACATGGTGGTTGTGAACGTTAATGGCGGTCCGGAGTTCACATTCCTGGGAGTGGTAAGTTTTTTTATTGTTCTTCTTTTCTTGAATTCTATGGATTCAGAGTGCATCCTTTATTAGCCATTCTCATTTGTGCTTGCTTTTCAGTTCATCAGTGGGTCGGTGCGAAGACACTGGAATTGGTGGATTCTTTGGACGCCAAGGAATCAGCTCTTCTGGTGGCAAGATCAATGTGGGACACATATCATCCAGCACCCCGACCCGCTGGTGACGTAGACGAAGAACCCCTTGATGACGACATCGACAACCACAGTGCAACTTCTGAAGAGACCGACGATGATCCGGATCAGCAGTAATCCTCGTACAATGAAGAAGAAACAGTGCCCCCCCCTGTAGTGAAGAAGGTTGGTTAACTTGTACTTACATCCTGAGATATCACGATTCAGCTAAGCAGTACAGAAAAAACGTGCCTCCTCTAGGGCCTCCGCAATTTGACAGTGCGCACATATTTTGTGTAGTCTATGGGGCTATTGTTGTACACAATTGATGACAAGAAAATGTCTATACCTCATGTCAATAGCCCAAGGGTAAGTACGTTTGAGAATGTTGGAATTTGTTGTCTTACTGCTTCTTTTAAGGGCTTTCTATGGAGCCTATCACACAGTGGTTGTCTAGTACTCCAGAACTTGTGACATTTAGTTATTCAGAATGTGACTTTCATCAGGTGCTGAGTATTATACTGGCAGTATTATATTGTGTGGTGGGTATTATATAATAATTGAAGTTAAAGGGCCTGGCGAAGGAAGCACGAAGGGATGCTTGCTATCCAATTAAAGAATCCCGGATTGCAGGGTTGACGAGGACTGCACCGTGAGGTTTGCAACTACGATGAGATGTTCACGGAAAGTGTCATCATTTAGAGTGCCCCAGTTGTCAAGCGGAAACAGGGGTTTTAGTTGCATACTTACACATCTTAAAAATAGAAATGTATTAGTTTTACTTTCCCCCAAAATGTCTCTGAGGGGCATTTGGATTGCCCAGTTTTGCTGAAATGCTACATCTTCCCTGTTTTTACGGCATCATTTCTAACTGAGTGGCATCTGTGAATTGTCGCAGAAAAAGGCTCCTGAGCCGCAGAAGAGGCCAAAGAAGTTAAAGAATCCCAGCACCGAAAAACGTCGTGACAATCCTGCTTCGGTAGAGCAAACTGGGAAAGATAAATCGACTAAGAAGCAGGATAAATTGATGAAGAAAAGGGGTTCACCATTAGCGCAAAATCGGCTGATGCCAAACCTTCAGGATGAGGACAGAATGGAGACAACAATGGATGTTTTGGATGCGTCCCATAGCACATGTGTTAACCCTCCTACTTCACAACTGATCGACACGGTAGAGCGGATTCCGGATGCTAGGGATGCTGCAGCCATATTAGACTCTCTTGCAGCGGGTGTTGGCCCTTCGGAGGTTTCGAAGACACCCTACCAGCGAGGACCCATGCCGGAGAAGGATGTCGGGCCTTTGAAGGTTCTCGAACATATTGAATCTCTCTCCCCCAATCTGGGGACGGGAAATCAAGATGCGGATATGAGTGACGGTGCATCAGGATATATCATGATGTCCTCTGTTTTGCAAACCAATCCGGGAGTCGACATGGCTGATGACGTTGTGGAAGATACTTTGATTGATCTGAACCAAATGAGTCCCGAGGCCAACGCAACGAAGGTGATTCCTATGGAAGTTGCATTCCACTCTCGAATTCTGGAATTCGTGAGGGTCATTTTCAGGAATAGGTTTAAGAATATAGCTATTTTTCCAGGTCTGAGTGTCGGAACGAGTAGCCCCGTAACTAGTAATATGTTCAAGGAAATTCAGAATGTATGGCTTGCACAACAGTTTACTTACAAGAGCATTTTTGAAATTGCATTGTACCAGGGTTCGCAGGCAGAAGTGATTGACGACGTTGGGGGTGGAGGGAACAATGAAGTCGACATCATTGAAGGGAAAGGGAACGTAGAGGACGACGTTGTTGAAGGAAGAGGGACCGTGGAGGACAATGCCAAAGGTGCATGAGGTGACATCTTGCATTTCTAGAGGGATGGGATTCCTGGCCTACCGTATACAATGAACTTGTGTCTAACAAGCTGATGATCCCTTGGGCTGCAGATTGTGACCGGGCTATGGCGACGCTACTAGGGTCATCAATTGAGGTACCTCGCCGGAAGTATAGAGTGGTCCTTAACTTGAATGGAGTTCTTGTTCACAGGACGTATACACGCACAAAACTCCATGTTCAGCGTCATCCAGCTGTTACGGATTTCCTGGATTGGCTTCGTCAGAAGGCTGACATTGTATTCTAGAGCAGTGTTACTTCCAACAACATGAACAATTTGTTGGACGTTGTACTTGCGGATGCTTCGTTTGGTCCTAGAGATGTCACTTATTTAACTCAAGCAGCGTGCACGTTGTCGAGTTACAGATCCACGAATGCTCCGAAGAAATCGATCTTCCTGAAAGACCTAAGTACATTAGCACACATGGCTAGTCTTTCATCTCTAGAAGACGTTCTCCTAGTTGATGACAGTCCAGTTAAAAACCTTCCCAATGATCCTCACAGTGCTATATTCCCTCAGTCCTGGTGCAGTGACAGACGAGACAACTACTTGGATGGCCACCTCCGTCCTTGGCTTGATGGTCTCTTTAATTCAAATGTAGTTGTTCTGATCTATGTGAAGAATAATCCATTGTATGGCGGTCAGTGCCCGATGGAAGCAGTGTCCACTGAGGGCATGAACATACTGAGGGGGGCCCTGGACAGCCCGCTCTGAAAGGCGGGAGGCGCTCGGGGGGGTCACTTAGAGTGTCCATTAAAAAACACGTGCGAACAAAACTTTGGACCCCCTATATTATATCCTAAAATTTAAATAAAATGAAATAAAAAAAATATGACTAGATTTTCCTACTTCAAAAGTTTATGTTTTGAATAATTGATATTTTTATTTGTTAATGATAATTAGTTACAAATTTTTGAAGTAATTAGATACACTGTACAACTGAAAAATAACTTTCACACCCCTATATTATATCCTCAAAAATTGTCTAAAAAATGAACAAAAAATTCCTAAAAATAGCTCTTTATTGAAAGTTCATTTTGAGTTGAGTATTGATGCAATGGTCATCTAAATGTGATCTCCATAAATATTTGAGTTGAAAAACATGCCGTTTTAGGCCATTTTCAACCTCTTGTACAAATCATTTCAACTATTATTTTAGTTTGAAATTTTGGCAATAGAAACCTATAGTCATTATTAAGCAACCCTCAAAATTTTAAGTTGAAATTATAGTTCATTAGAAACCACTTGTTTGCACGTGGTTTGTAGTAAAATACTAGGTGCCCCCCCCGAGGGGAGGCGTGACCGTGAGATATCACGATACTTGTTTGGGTGTGTCCACGGTTTAGGGGGTTAGTGAAGAAAAATTTGGATGTACATTATAGCGTACTGTTAATGTAGTCTTTAATTTTCTATAAAGTTTTCTTTGAAGTTGATACATTTTGAGTAGGTGAGGCAGTTTTGAATATTTAGCTCTAGTATTCTCGTACTTGTGGAAAAATTGATTGTAAATTAACATTCGATAGTTATAAATGTTTCAGTTCTATGTAAAGTGACACCCATTGTGAATTGGATGTGAACTCTGATCCCTGGCTTTGTATTTCTTCTTTATATTTCAATCCAGAGATCTCACGGCACTTCATACTACGTGTGAATTACATCTTTTATTCTGTGGCTTCACTTACGAAATTAGACATGATGATGAGTCAGTCATCTGTTTTGCTGTATGTAGTGTGACGTGATCCATATTCACTGGGAGAACTCTTGATGGGTGGTTCACGCAAAAGGCGTTGCTTGTTGTATTGACCGGTGATCTATGCATCCATGGTGGTGTTGCGGATCTCCCTCAGAACATCGACATACCGCTTGGCTTTCACGGTCTTTTTCAACATTTCGTCGAACATACTCACTGTGTCTTGTGGTCGTGCATGCATACTTTGACTTTGGCAGAGCTTCTTCAACGTCTTCTTCTACCCGAGATTCTGAATGGGTTTCTTTATATTGCCAGTGTTGACAAACCCAACAAGAGCAAACCCTATCCGAATTGTGGTCAATTGCTTAAGCATCTCTTAAGTAATCCTGAACAGCGTAGTGTTCTTTGGAATCGAACCCTTGTAGTGCTCGAGTTAGATCCCCTCAAGTGGCCTCATGCGCGTATACTACAACCCTCAATATGCGTGAGAGATGATGTAGATTCTCTCAAAATGCAATGTCCCTACTATGTCCAGAAGGTGTTAAATGTTAGTGGAAAACCCTTCCGCCGAGTGGACTAGTTTGGATATCGCAAGGAATGCCTTCAATTGAATCTGAAGGCTCTTCTTTGTTTGTCTTGTATGAATATCAATAAAATGTCATGAAACCAAGTTCAATGTTTATTGGAAATTGATTGCATTGTACGAAATGCCTGTACGGTAATTGCTTTTGCCTTGTCATTTTGTATTTTTTCTTCTAACATAGTAGGGTTTACAGTCATCAAGAGATCTCCTAATCTCTAATTCCGCACGGAAATCCAGACCGGCCAAAAGTTTTTGGCTCTATCATCTGAGTTTGCATAAATCCTATAGTGATTAGTTTCTTGCAAAGCGAAGAATTGTAATTTCATGGGATTCCAATACATCAAGAGATCTCATGATGATTCATTTCAATCACTAAGTTCCAATAAACATAGGAGTGCAATCCTCCAATGACAATGTTAATTGACATGTTCTCATATATGAACCGGCCATGTGCTACTTTGAACGGCGTGGGGGGCTCTAAAATGTGAACATCTGAAGATCTCTTGATGAATTGTACCATGTCCTAGTTCAAATCAGTCCCCCTCAAATGTTTCCCTTCGTACTTGGAACAACGTGGCGGTCTCCAAAATGTTAACACCTCAGAAGGCACAATAAATTGTACCATGACATACTAGTTCAAATCGGTCCCCTTCAATTGTTTGTCCTCCTACTTTGAACAACAGTGTCGTCTCTAAAATCCTAACACCAGAAGATCTCCCGATACATTGTATCATGACATAGTTCCCATTGGTCCCCCTCAAATGTTTCCCTTCCTACTTGGAACAATATGGCGCTCTCCAAAATGTTAACACCTCAAGAAGGCACAATAAACTATACCATGATAGACTTAGTTCAAATCGGTCCCCCTCAATTGTTTCTCTTCCTACTTTGAACGACATGGTCGTCTCCAAACTCCTAACACCAGAAGATCTCCCGATACATTGTATCATGACATAGTTCAAATTGGTCCCCCTCAAATGTTTCCCTTCCTACTTGGAACAACATGGCGCTCTCCAAAATGTTAACACCTCAAGAAGGCACAATAAACTATACTATGACATACTTAGTTCAAATTGGTCCCCTTCAATTGTTTCTCTTCTTACTTTGAATGACATGGTCGTGTCCAAACTCCTAACACCAGAAGATCTCTCGATACATTGTATCATGACATAGTTCCCATTGGTCCCCCTCAAATGTTTCCCTTCCTACTTGGAACAACATAGCGCTCTCCAAAATGTGAACACCTCAAGAAGGCACAATAAACTATACCATGACAGACTTAGTTCAAATCAATCCCCCTCAATTGTTTCTCTTCCTACTTTGAACGACATGGTCGTCTCCAAACTCCTAACACCAGAAGATCTCCCGATACATTGTATCATGACATAGTTCAAATTGGTCCCCTTCAAATGTTTCCCTTCCTACTTGGAACAACATGGCGCTCTCCAAAATGTTAACACCTCAAGAAGGCACAATAAACTATACCATGACAGACTTAGTTCAAATCGGTCCCCTTCAATTGTTTCTCTTCCTACTTTGAATGACATGGTCGTCTCCAAATTCCTAACACCAAAAGATCTCTCGGTACATTGTATCATGACATAGTTTAAATTGGTCCCCCTCAAATGTTTCCCTTCCTACTTGGAACAACATGGCGCTCTCCAAAATCCTTACATCCAAAGATATCGTGATGAATTGTATCTTGAAAAAGTCCAAATTTGACCCTAAAGTCCAAAACTAGTTAAATATGGCATAAATATGAATTCAAAATTTCCAAATTTTATTTTGGGTCGAAAATAAAAAATTCTAGTATTTCCTCAAAAGTAAAATGTAAGGGAAATGAGAGGGTGAATTGACAATTACAGTGAACCAACCCCCTTGCTTGTCCTTGTTTTTACTTCTTGGGGAAAATACATAACTTTTTTATTTGCCACACATGATAAAATTTGGAAATTTTGAATTCATATTTGCAATCAGAGGCCCCAAATTATCCAAGATAGGTGTAGAAGATGAACTAATCAAGTACAAAATAGGGAGGCTTTCTTTTTAACATGCACCCTTGGAAAAAAGTTCGGGGACTTGAGGAGGACAAACAAAGAGGTTGGTATCACACACACACCCTCACTCATCCTCCCCAAGTCATTTTAGGGTGTATGAAAAAAAAAGGACCCCCTATTTTGGACCAAGGTGAACCGCCCCCCTCACTTGTCCCTTTGGAAAAACGCTAAAATCTTTTATTTGTCGTGCATGACAAAATTTGCAAATTTTGAATTCATATTTGCAATTAGAGGCCCCAAATGAGCTAGGTGAGGTATAAATTAATCAACTACAAAATAGGGGGTCTTTTTTCTTACATGCACCCCTAGAATGATTGCAAGGGACAAGCGAGGGGGTCAGTTCACCCTGGCCCTATTTTATGCCCAATTATCTTCTACATCTCTCCTAGCTAATTTGGAATCTCAGATTGCAAATATGAATTCAAAATTTGCAAATTTTATCATGCGTGAAAAATAAAAGATTTTAGCATTTTTTCGAGGGGCTGAACAAGGGGTCAGGTCTCCCCGTCCTAAATTTGGGGCCTTTGTTTTCAAATATGAATTCAAAATTTCCAAATCTTATCACCAGCGTTCTTAAAATTGGCTAATTTGCGCTGCCATACTACCAAATGTAGACATATGCAAAATGTACATAGTGAATTTTTTTTTGGAAATGAAGATTTGAGCCACGTTCTAGACTGATGTCTCTGTTCATTCGCCAAAGTCTCCATTCATCCCTGCCTGTGTCGCAAACGCGTGCCACATTTCTGATGGTCCATCTCTGGGGCGCAATCTGGGCCTTTGATCTATCGTCTAACGGCACAATCTTAGCCGTGCATTTTGCAAGCAGGGTTTAGGGGGGCTTCTCCTCCTGCACTTGCGCATTAGCAAGTTTTTCTTCTACAGGTGTTTGTTAATTGTGTTTAGTTTGCAATTAGTTGTTTTGTGCGCCTTCAATTTGCATCGCTGTCGTCTTGGCCTCCCCGATCACCTGCTTGAGTATTTGCATTTATTCCCTTTTGAAAACGGCATCTTCTGGAGTTCTGGAGCTTCAATTTTCAAATTTCGAGGGCGCCACTTCCAAGCTGCTGTGAATTTTGGAGGCGCGCATTTGTGTTTTGCATTCACTGCGATTAGGAATTGGAGGCTCTGATTGACAACGTGATGGGGTTCAGAATTGCAGAGCTCCTCAAACATTATATTCATTAAAATGGGAGGGTGGGACCCTCCCAAATTAATATTAGGCCTTCAAAGGCTCGATGAGTGAATCAAAATGGGCTTCACTTTAGCTCTATAATCACATATTATAATGAATTCAAAGTAGCAATTTCCATTAAAATGAGAGTCTTTCAAACAATATGTGTCTTGAACTAAATATTGCATCATTTTTTGTCAAAAATTCCATATACTCCACAACAAAGCGAACATTAAATGTAATACCAAATACATTAATACGGTCTACATATTGCATTGCAATATGGAGTTTGCAAATACATCAAGAAAATATGTATTCTCCACTAGATATATATAACTCTAGTTGTACCTATAGAAATCATTACTAAAACATTGATAACCCTAAAACAACAACCTCTCATCTATATGAGAAAACAAAATATAATACTTCCTTTACAATCATGTGAAAGCATATTGTAGACATATAAAACCAAATAGCACTCTATAACATATAGCTAACAACGTACTTCGACTCTCATAAAACCACCGGTCTACCGCTGCATTGAAGACGAAGCCTCGTTTGCCAAACTCTGCTTGATGACTTCAATTTGAGCAACAGGAATCAAAATTGTGCACTCTTCCGTAGTTTTTTGGGTACAAGACTTCCACGCTGTCATAATAGCATCAGTGTGTTGACAAATTGCCGGTTCATTAGCATCAATTTCCCAAAACAAACCTCCTTCGTTGTCCCATCCAGTGTAGAAGTCTTGAACATCCTGATTTCTTACTGTTGGACGAAAGTATTGAATGAGCACGCAATTCGGATTCTGCGGATCCACGAAAGGATCAGACAACGCCCTTGCAATCCAAACTGGATGCAAGTCATTGTCTGCAGGAAAAAGCGCAACAAAATAGTCTTTGAAGAGATCTCGACCCACCCTGAATGATGGTGGTGGGCGACCCCGTAATGGCCCGACATATGCATCATCTTGTCCAAACTCCTCACGATCATCGCCGTGTTCATTAAACTGATCGGCTTCAGTCGCTTGAACTCGAGTAGTCGGCCAGAAACCATCCTTCAGAACACTAGTTTCAGGCAGTGGTTCCTGCAAAGCCATCTTCACATCACGCCTGTAGTGCACCACATGCTCGTAGCGCCGTCGGCATTCTCCAGTGACGTCCGCATTGCACAAGTTCTCCTAGTACTTCATAAAAGCAGACAAACCTTTCACAATGTCTTGCTCGCCTTTCATTGCCCTTTGCGGAACTGGCAAGGGTACACCACGCGGCCACAAACTTTGTCCTTCAGCATCTTCTTTCCACAACTTAAGGCCTCTACCATTTTCCCCTGACCAGTCTACATCAGTGCATTTCAATTTGTACTTCATGACTGGACACCCCCTTGAATCTAGGTAGAACTTCACTTGTTGTGGTATTGTATGTCCAATGAGGGTGTCTGCACCGTCCACAAACGCATCTTCAATGAAACCCTTGAAATTGGGCACCTCTTCTATAAGGTGAGGGATAGTGGGGATGGATTCGACATCTATGAATGACTTCATAAGTGCAGGAACAGTAGAGAAATTCTCTTTCTTCAACTGCATGCTCCATCTCCCGAATAATGCATCAATGTCGTCGTGTGTATGACCCACAATCATGAAGTTCACATACACTTCACGGAAGATCTTATTTGCAACAAGTAGAGACCAGAAACAAAAAACAAATCTATTCTTGTTGTCTCCGGTGGCATTGTCCATCTGCACATTGAGAATGGGTGGCAATGGTGTTGCTGGAACTAGAGTAATTGGCAGTGGAGGAAACGATGCTTCGCACATCTCCGCACCCTTCAACACAGCCTTAAACAAATTTGTCGACCTCGACTCCATAAACAACTCCCGAGAAGACAACTTCGGTGGCAATTCTAAATCCCGCAGCAACTTCGCCATCGAACCAATGGTATAGTTCGAATCATGGGGAAATAGATCCAAACCATAATGTGCATACCTCACATCAGCATGCCCATGTGCAATCATGCCAATGACAGTCACTGGCAACTTTGTCAAGCCATCAGTGTCTTTATTCTTGTGGAAAAAACCGGACAAGCGGTTTTGGAATGATCCATCTTGTTGTGCATGATTGTAAGGCACTTGTGTGGAAACGTATGCGACCGATAACGGTTTGCATAGTATAACTCCCAATGAGCACGAGCAACAGCCAAATGTTTGTCCAGTTGCTGTGAATACATTAGAGCAGTTTCAGAGCCAGCAAGAGCACCCTTCCTCAACTCTTGCAATCTGTCACATTTTGCGCAACGAGCAAAGTTGTCTCCAGGCTTCTTCACCTCGTACTCTGAGAACCTAGAAGATCTGATTTTGCTTAAGTTCGAAGTTGACACTGCAGCCAATCCGAAGGCAGCATTGGCATCATTGATTTCCTTCATTCTTCCCTTCCATTGAAAGGTAGGGGGCAGACACATGGACACAACCTTCTCTCCAGACTTCATGGTTCGCGTACGATGTGGCATGTGATCGGCCTCCTTGTCAAGGATGCACTTCAACGTAGCAGTAGCTTGTTGAGTGTGTTTCCTTGGCTTCAGCAATCCCGTATTCCCGTGATGCATCGCTTCTCGACGATCCTTCATGTGTCCTTGATAGCGGAAGAATGTGGACTTCGGGACCCCGGAAATATGCATCCACGCTTGCATGCACACAGGTATTTCTTCAACCATCATCATCCTTCTCCCGCGTACATCACGATGGACCTGCCTGTGCACTTCAGTCTTCATGAAGGCTCTATGCTTGAACGTCGAATTCCGGTACATACGTTCGCAAAATGCACGAATCTTCTCCCTCGAAAATGGCTAAATGTAATTTTGGGTGCAGCAGACTTTGCTGGACACCGCATTGATGGAGTCCTGAGTAAGAAGATCCTTCGTTTTGACAGAAGTTTGTCGAGGAGGATTCCAAACGATACTTGTATACGGTCGAGAAGACGTCATAGATGGCGGGTTTAGGAGAGCCGCTTGATGAATGTTGAACTTGTCACGGGCCTCATGGTCACGAAGGCTTGCACCACGGCAATGGACTAGATGAATAGGCCAGGCTAGTGAGGAGCACACCCTCTCCTGCGGCATATGCTCAACGGAATGTGTCTTCGAAATGTGGACAGCTACATGAGTGTCTCCCAGAGGTCCGTTGGCACCAAGCACCAAGTCACAGTTAACGCTATGGCAAGTACCTTCACCAACAAGTACTCCCGCCTCATTATAAAGAGTGACAACCATTGTATTCCAGAGGCGACGCGGAAGTCCCTCACACTCTGGAACATCAACATTCAATCCCTCAGGATTCTGGACCTCATCGTCGGATGCACCCATAATCTCGTCAAGTATGGCGGAGAGATCCATCGTACCTGTGAACATTCACAACACCACCTAAGGTAAGGAAAAGGAAAAAGAATGATGACAACTTGCCGGTAAAATTAGAGTTCCTGAATATCAGATCGGCTCGACCTAAATGCAGAACAATGAGCATAATGTGTATCAATTGCATTTCTAGATTTATCTCCGCCAAGAAACGTCATCTGTACTCATCTCTCATCGCCTCTCCAACATAAAAAATGTCAATCTTTCATTTAGGTCGAATCGACCTGAAACATAAAGGTTCATCGTTCATTACATGAACACTCTTCGTTCTTTACATAGAAAGACATTGGGTACAGGAATGTGCCAGTCCGGAATGAACGCATCTATGGCGATGAATTTCGGAGGTTGTGCCCACTTATAAATAGTTACGAAACTACTCACGACCTAAGATGACGAAGCACACCATTCAGATCGAATCGACCTGAATGGATACTCTCAGAAAAGAATACGTTAAATACAACACTTTCATTCAGAAAATGAAAAGTCATCTTGTAGATGAATAAGACTCTTACTTAGAAACACGATGGATTGATTATGAAACAGGTCGACCCAACCTAAAACATGTTCCTTTACCCGCTAGAATATCCGTGTCCTTCAATCCTGTTTCACGGATTTGGTCTCTGTCATATACCGTGTTTAGGTCGAATCGACCTGAATGGATACAGTGGGTGACAATCTCTTGTCCCTTCCAATCAATGATATTATCATCTTATATTGTGATTCTCATATTCAGGTTGAACCGACCTGAATTATTTATAGAATATCCAGTCCCATTTACTAATACTAGATAGTGTCCTCTTATTATCAGCCGGATTGTTATTAGATTCAGGTCGACCCGACCTGAAACGACAATCCTCCAGGTCGGTCAGACTCGTTCCGGGATTTACGGGACTCTCATTATATACATTGGAATGAACTGTGTTCCGGTTTTTACGGCGGTAAATTAGGGAACTATTTCTGCATTCACAGGCACACATGTAAGAAAACAAAGAATTGAACTGAACCATCGCACGCATGATTCAACACTCACAATTATAATAGGAAATATCATTCACTTTCAGCCCACAACAGTTCCTGCAATTGTTCTCCACCTAAAGAACTTCCGTGTAGTACAACAAGAGAATGAATACTGAATACAGGGAAATATCATGGAAGACACTAAAGAATCGTGCGTTACGTACTCACAGCGGCAAGCGCCTTCACCAGGAAATCTTCTGCAATAGTCTAGCACGGCGTTCACTCAAAGCATCCTTAACAAAATGCAACAATCTAAGCCAGGGCATGAAATGGACAGCACGCATACGGAGGTGCACACAACGATCCGAGAATCAGAGAAAGAATGACCTCAACCGGACGACGATGGAAGTAGAGGACTTCTTCGCGGAAAGGCAGAAGGCGGGAAGGTCAAAAGAGAATTTCAAAAGTTCTGAACATCATGCAGGCTATAGTAGCCGGATGCTAAGTTCGGGTTCCCGCCGCCTTTTTTAAGTATTAATCAAACAGCACTTATACATCTGTTCACTTTACATCACCCGTGTCCTCAGAATGGGGTTAAAAGTACTCTGCACATTCCCCCTTCAATCAAAAATAAACGTGAAGTCTAAATTTTTATTTATTTATTTATTTATTTTTAGGAAATACTCTGCACTATCTGAAAGTTCTGGGTTTTTTCACAATTTCCGGCGAACAACATCTGACAATATTCTCTGTGTATTTTAAAGGCACTCCAAAGTCAACACTTTACTTAGAAAGTGCAGTGCATCCTAAATTTCAGTAATTACTGCAGAATCTTAGGATATCTTAGGATATCTTCATTAAAATTAGCATTAAAATTTTGCATGCTTGGTAAGGAGATAACTAAAATAATTTAGGGTATCCAATGCTAATTCTCCAGTGACAAGCGTTTCAAGGGCTTAGGGTTTAGGGTTTAGGATTTAGGGTTTAGAATTTTTTATTTCAAAAATTTGGGTTTATAGGGTTCACAGTTTGTAAACTCTACACCCTATTACCACATCCAAAGACTTTGACATAACACTTCCACTTATAATTTTCAACACATTAATGGTTTTAATTCATTTAAACAGACGGCGGTTGTGAAATTAAAGATTACGTTTTGATTTTTGATTTTTTTAAAACTACTATAAATTTGAACACATACAATTAGTGCCCCATTGTTTAACATATACAACAAGAAAGGAAAACAAAACATTGGCCATGCCCTATAGACTGTGGTTCAAAGAACTAAAATCTCAAATGTCATGAAATTGGCATCCAAAACAAGGAACAAAAAAATGTACAAGTTGTAAATACTCCAAGGAATAATAATTCATGGGTGCACTAAATTTAGTGCCCCATTTTGTAACATTTACTACGCAAAAGAAGAAAATTTGAATTAGCCATGCCCTGTAGTGTATTGAACTAAAATATCAAATGTGATGGAATTGGTATCTAAAAGAAGGCCCAAGAAAATGTACAAGTTGTAAATACTCCAAGGACTAATAATTCATGAGTGTTCTAAATTTAGTGCCCCACTCTCTTATTTGTACGACGAGAAAGAAAAATAAATGAATTAGCCATGCCCTGTAGTTTATTGAACTAAAATCTCAAATGTCATGGAATTGGAATCCAAAAGAAGGCCAAAAAAAATGTACAAGTTGTAAATACTCCAAGGAATAATAATTCATGGGTGCACTAAATTTAGTGCCCCATTCTCTTATTTGTACGACGAGAAAGAAAAAAAAAGAACTAGCCATGCCCTGTAGTTTATTGAACTAAAATCTCAAATGTCATGGAATTGGTATCCAAAAGAAGGCCAAAAAAAATATACAAGTTGTAAATGCTCCAAAGACTAATAATTCATGAGTGTTCTAAATTTAGTGCCCCATTCTCTTATTTGTACGACAAGAAAGAAAAAAAAAATGAATTAGCCATGCCCTGAAGTTTATTGAACTAAAATCTCAAATGTGATGGAATTGGTATCTAAAAGAAGGCCCAAGAAAATGTACAAGTTGTAAATACTCCAAGGACTAATAATTCATGAGTGTTCTAAATTTAGTGCCCCACTCTCTTATTTGTACGACGAGAAAGAAAAATAAATGAATTAGCCATGCCCTGTAGTTTATTGAACTAAAATCTCAAATGTCATGGAATTGGAATCCAAAAGAAGGCCAAAAAAAATGTACAAGTTGTAAATACTCCAAGGAATAATAATTCATGGGTGCACTAAATTTAGTGCCCCATTCTCTTATTTGTACGACGAGAAAGAAAAAAAAAGAACTAGCCATGCCCTGTAGTTTATTGAACTAAAATCTCAAATGTCATGGAATTGGTATCCAAAAGAAGGCCAAAAAAAATATACAAGTTGTAAATGCTCCAAAGACTAATAATTCATGAGTGTTCTAAATTTAGTGCCCCATTCTCTTATTTGTACGACAAGAAAGAAAAAAAAAATGAATTAGCCATGCCCTGAAGTTTATTGAACTAAAATCTCAAATGTGATGGAATTGGTATCTAAAAGAAGGCCCAAGAAAATGTACAAGTTGTAAATACTCCAAGGACTAATAATTCATGAGTGTTCTAAATTTAGTGCCCCACTCTCTTATTTGTACGACGAGAAAGAAAAATAAATGAATTAGCCATGCCCTGTAGTTTATTGAACTAAAATCTCAAATGTCATGGAATTGGAATCCAAAAGAAGGCCAAAAAAAATGTACAAGTTGTAAATACTCCAAGGAATAATAATTCATGGGTGCACTAAATTTAGTGCCCCATTCTCTTATTTGTACGACGAGAAAGAAAAAAAAAGAACTAGCCATGCCCTGTAGTTTATTGAACTAAAATCTCAAATGTCATGGAATTGGTATCCAAAAGAAGGCCAAAAAAAATATACAAGTTGTAAATGCTCCAAAGACTAATAATTCATGAGTGTTCTAAATTTAGTGCCCCATTCTCTTATTTGTACGACGAGAAAGAAAAAAAAAATGAATTAGCCATGCCCTGAAGTTTATTGAACTAAAATCTCAAATGTGATGGAATTGGTATCTAAAAGAAGGCCCAAGAAAATGTACAAGTTGTAAATACTCCAAGGACTAATAATTCATAAGTGTTCTAAATTTAGTGCCCCATTCTCTTATTTGTACGACGAGAAAGAAAAAAAAAATGAATTAGCCATGCCCTGAAGTTTATTGAACTAAAATCTCAAATGTGATGGAATTGGTATCTAAAAGAAGGCCCAAGAAAATGTACAAGTTGTAAATACTCCAAGGACTAATAATTCATGAGTGTTCTAAATTTAGTGCCCCACTCTCTTATTTGTACGACGAGAAAGAAAAAAAAATGATTTTGCCTTGCCCTGTAGTTTATTGAACTAAAATCTCAAATATCATGGAATTAGTATCCAAAAGAAGGCCAAAAAAAATGTACAAGTTGTAAATACTCCAAGGAATAATAACTCATGGGTGCACTAAATTTTATTCACTATTCTCTTATTTGTACAATGAGAAAGAAAAAAAAATGATTTAACCTTGCCCTGTAGTTTATTGAACTAAAATCTCAAATGTCATGGAATTGGAATCCAAAAGAAGGCCCAAAAAAATGTACAAGTTGTAAATACTCCAAGGAATGATAATTCATGAGTGCACTAAATTTAGTGCCCCATTTTCTTGTTTGTACGACGAGAAAGAAAAAAAATGAATTAGCCAGGCCTTGTAGTTTATTGAACTGAAATCTCAAATGTCATGGAATTAGTATCCAAAAGAAGGCCAGAAAAAATGTACAAGTTGTAAATACTCCAAGGAATAATAATTCATGGGTGCACTAAATTTAATTCACCATTCTCTTATTTGTAAGATGAGAAAGAAAAAAAAATGAATTAGCCATGCCTTGTAGTTTATTGAACTAAAATCTCAAATGTCATGGAATTTTTATCCAGAAGGTGGCCAAAAAAATTCTACAAGTTGTAAATGCTCCAAGGAATAAAAATTTACGGGTTCGTTCAAGATGTACGATTTCAAATAGCATTTGCTAATTCTTGAAGAAGTATGATTAAATCTCAATGTTAATTTATACTGGATCTTTTTACAATTTATGTGTGTTTTTGAAATTATTGGTCATGCATACTGGAACTACAGCAAATTAAAGAGGTACAACACATTGTGGCGCCCATGTCCAAGTTTTTTTTTGTGGAATAGTGTATTTTAATATAGATTATTACAAGTGTTGTACTTTAAAGGGACACTACATTCATGTCGTGTAATTTCTATCATATCCCATGTCATGAAATTATGAATTAAGTTAAATTTTTTAATATTTTCTTCAGTTAGTCATGACATTCTCTTTTCAATTGAAAATATGTTGTGTTCCTACCACTAACCAAAAAATAGAATACATGTCATTACAACATGATTTGAATGTTATTGAAGTATTTATAAAATGTTCACCACATATGTTTGGACATTTTACTACTTTCTATTAATATTGAGTCCATGATTTTTTTTAATGATTGGATTGCTTTTAAGTTCACGAAATGAATGCTTTTTCTTTTATGAATCTTTTAAATTGGTTAATTTGTTGCATGAGCTAAATTCTATGAGCTGAATTGCATGACGTAAACTCTAATCATTATCTTTTTATGGATTCTTTTGCATAGCTTAAAATAAAAAATGGAAAACATGTCTAGGAGAAATGTTCAATTCTACCAACAAATTTTTTTGGAAGGCTGGTACGCTTTGCTTTATAAAGCACTTTAAAAAAATAGGGATGAAGTGAAAAGGCTTCACTTCCTCCCATGCTCCATTGAAAGAAATACAACTAAGAGTGTTTGAAGAAACGAAGGACAAAAAAAGTGAGGGTAATAGAGTAACAACCATATTGTTAACGGTTTGATTTCTAGTATTTTCAATTTCCTTCCTAAATCCTCTATTTTATCATTCATTTTGTGCATTCAAATTCTATTGAATTCTATAATTATGTGCTCATAGGAAGATAATCTTTGACATGTTAATTTCCTTCATTTTCTTGGGAGGCAAACTAAAAAAGCAGGTCACTCTCTGAATGTTGGAATTCCTAATTGTATTTGTATTATGCAGAATATTGTGAAGTAGCTTAACTCCTTAAATAAGGAATACGTTGACTGTGGATTTTGAACAATGATTTTTTCATCTATCTATTTTGTTTTAAGATTCTTATACTATTTTGTTGCAATTTGTATAATTTAGATTATGCACACTATGGTTTGCAAATATTCTGTAATTCAATAGATATTGGGAGGTCTAGCCTCAAAAAGTAACGTGTTCAATTCAAAAATAGCATTTCAAAAACAACTTGAATCAAAAAAATAATAATAATAAAAAAAAAAAATAATTTTAACTTAACATTTTCAATTTATAGAAAAAAAACTTGTGTAAATCATAAAATAATAGTCAATCTACAATTGATTGTAGAATAATTTTTCAATTTCTGGTTTCAAATTCTATTGTAAAATATTAATTTGTATATTTCTTGATCTAAACATATGGATGTGATCTATAAATTATATGTTACAACTGTTGTTCAAGAGTTAGCATTAAACTATTGTTTAAAGTTGCATTTTTTAATAAATCTACACAATTTTGAATATCTGAATCCTCCCTAGTCCTTCTAGGATAAAATGCAATGAATATGTTTTGCAAGGAAAAAAGAAATATATATATGTTATAGTATGTACCTGTTGAATTTTCTTTCTTCTACCAATAACGAAGTTCTTAAAATTGAATTTATCAATACTGTATAGTATAGTCGACTATAAAAAGTAGTGAAATTAGGTTCCTTTAATAATAAAAGTATCTATATCAAGCAAACAACTTTACAAGCCATTAAGCCACTAAATATTTATGAAAATATTCCATTTATACATATGGAGGTTTAGGATTTTCAATTCCAGTAATCCATAATCCAAAAATAGTACCTTCTCGTACAACAATATATGTATCACGTGGCATATGTCTAGAAATTAGTGTGAGACTATTTAATTTCACTATTTTGTGTAGGCATTATGTACACACGCTTGTAGGGTACAAGTCCACGGCATATATGTTATAGTATGTACCTGTTGAATTTTCTTTCTTCTACCAATAACGAAGTTCTTAAAATTGAATTTATCAATACTGTATAGTATAGTCGACTATAAAAAGTAGTGAAATTAGGTTCCTTTAATAATAAAAGTATCTATATCAAGCAAACAACTTTACAAGCCATTAAGCCACTAAATATTTATGAAAATATTCCATTTATACGTATGGAGGTTTAGGATTTTCAATTCCAGTAATCCATAATCCAAAAATAGTACCTTCTTGTACAACAATATATATATCACGTGGCATATGTCTAGAAATTAGTGTGAGACTATTTAATTTCACTATTTTGTGTAGGCATTATGTACACACGCTTGTAGGGTACAAGTCCACGGCTTTGGGTTTAGGCGCACGGTTATAGGGTTTAGGCGCACGGCTATAGGTTCACGAGCACGGTTATAGGGTTCAGGGGCGCGAGTATAGGTCGGCGCGCGCGGGTATAGGGTCGTCTCTCTCGCTTTTCCCTCGGCGCCCTTGTTTTTTGCCCTTCTGTTATCTGTCTGTGCGATTTTGTTTAGGGTGTGTGCGTTTGTGTTTTTTGTGTGCGCGTTTAGGTTTCTTGTTTTTCGGCTTTTCTATCGCTTAGGGTTGAGGCGTACTAGGGTTTTGCTTGGGCGCGCACTCTTTTCCTTGTCTTCTGTGTTTGCGCGTCTTATCGTAGGGTTCGGAGTTCACGCAGTTCTGGGTGCTCAGTGTTTGTATCATCTCCTCAGTTCTTTAGCGAGGTTTAGGGTACAGTAGCATTTAGTAGCATTCAAGAAGGGCATTGTTAGGGTTGCCAGCGGAGATTTGGGGCTTCGGGGCGGGTTTTAGTTTTTTTTGAGAATTTTTTTTAGGGTTTACGGTTCTGCTTTTGGAAGAGCTATGGACTGGTGGCTTCAGGTCGATGAATGTGAGATTGTTTTTGCTGCGACGTGAGATTCGCGAGCGTCAAGGGCGCTGGATTTTCAGGTGGTGGTGAGGTCTCCGTTCCGGGTGTGCTGGTGAAGAGCTGGTGAAAGAGCTATGGAGTAGCTGCGGATCTCTTCGGAGGTTTGGACAAGTTGTAGATTCCTTCAGGGCTGGGGACGAGCATCTCCACCGTTCTCTTCATTTCATGGTGAGTCTTTTTACTCTTGTATTGTGCAATTTTTTTCGTTTTCTCCATCATTGATTTTGTAGAAAGCTCTGTATTCTTTTGTTTGCGCATGGTTGTTCACGTATAGCTTGAAGGTGGTCCAATGTGTGTAACCTGCATGTCACCGTCAATGAAGTTTGGAACCAATCAGAACTTGAAATGCTAAGTCCTAGGAAGCTCTTCACAAGAAGATTTAGAAACTTGCAGGAAGAAGCTGGCAGTAATTAGGGTGCAGGGTTTAGAAACTTCACTGTCTAGCAACAATGAAGTAGGGTTCAAATATGCTTGACTGCACTTCAAAATCCGTCTGCTACTGCTCGATTTTAGAGTTACTATTGTTGCTTGAATGTAATTCATACCCTGAAGATTACTTCAAATAGTTTGACTAGTAGTTTGGAGCTCAGTTGTGTTGGCTGTTATTCTTGTTGCTTGTGCTGTTGGGGTTTAGGGTAAGACGTTTGGCTCATGGCGTTGTTGTTTGAAATTTGGGTGATCTTTGGACTGGGGTGTTCAATTTAGTTCGCTTCACGTGTGAGGTTTTGGTATGGGCGGGGTTTAAGATCCATGTTCTTCTATAGGTGGTATTTTCGATGTACACAAGTTTCTTGTATTTCTTAGGTTAGGGTGCTCAGAGCAATGTCAAAGGAAGGAGAGGTCGGTTGGGAATCGCTGAATGCTGGTGAATCTGATAAATGCTGGTGAATCTGTGAATGTAATGTTTCATGGTAGATGCTGCTTCAAGTATTTCTGTTGTTTGACATCCCTTTCTTTTGCATTGTGCAGGTGCACGTTGTGGTCAGAGCTTCTTGTCTTCTGCAAAATAAGTACCGAAGACTAGGTTCGCGTTCTTCTCCCGTCCCGAATTAGCAGAACAGGTCGATGAAACCTAAGAGCAACGACACTTCAGGTTGATGCCGTTGTAAAAGAACAGTAGAGTAGGTTTAGCTCGATGTCAGTTTAGGTCGATGTCAATTTAGGTCGATTAAAGAATCACGACGAGCATTTTTTAGATATTGTGCGATTCAGGTCGACTCTCGTTTTCAGCACGAACAAGACTGCCTCATTTCAGGTCGATCCGATCTGAAATGACATCGTTCAAATCAATGCAAACTACTCTCCTGCAGAAGTGTAGGTCAATAAGCAGTAGTTTAGGTCGGAACACCCTAGTTTTCGACTAATATAATAGACAACAAACAAATAAATCCCCGACATTCATAAAACAACAAACTTATTTGTGGTGAAGTGATTCAGGTCGAGCCGACCTAAACTAGTATAACCTCCACCAAGTAAGAAGCTAATCCAGTCAACCCATACATACGCTACCCCCATCCAGGTGATTAAGGTCAAATCGACCTAAACAACCAAAGCCTACAACCAAATCAAAAAATGAAATCGCTAAAATTCACTTAGTAAACCTTATTTAGGTCGACTCGACCTAAACGGTTGCAAGGTGTAAATCATAACCGTGAGAGTGTCATCACATAATAGACAATCTAGACAACCAGAACCAGCAGACTTTAATTAGGTCGACCCGACCTGATTTGGAAAGGTCTTCCAACCGAGTCTAGGAAGATGACTAACAGACAATACACATAACTCTAAGAAACCGAGGCATGGTAATACTAAATACATAACAAAAAACAAGAAACCTGTAATACCATATTAGGTCGAACCGACCTAAATCAGGAAACATAGTAAACGGGTCTCAAATAATATAGCAAAAGAGCATAGTAACCTTCCAAGTAAAAAAAGGACTATAATTAAAGACTTCAGCAGCACTTCAGGTCGAATCGACCTAACCTGCTAATGTCACTGTCTGTAAACAGGATGGAAGCTCAGGTTCCAAAACTCAAGGCCTTCTACAAGCGTGTAGAGAGATTAGAGAGTGAAGAAGATGGGGACGACTGTGACACTGACGGAGAGTACTGGACGTTCCAAAACCCCGAGAAGATGGGAAACTAGAGTTTGCGGATGATAGCATTTCGAAACCTCATTTGCTTCTCAGCAAAATTTACGGACAGTACCATCTACTACTCGGTTTCGTTCAATGAGAAAATAAAGGACATTGTGCACGACGGTGGATCCATGATAAAAATCCATTGTGTCACCGCTCAAATTGGAGTTGAGGACAAAGATCAATACCACTTCACATTCGTCCTAGATTCCTTGAAAGTGCCATTCAACATCTCCCCATTCTTGGAGTCCCTCAAACCAACGGACTACAGAATTGAAATCTCGAACCTAGAGAAGAAGGTCGACGAAAACTTCTTCAAGAATTCCTCCGGGACACCCATCGCCGGAAGGAATCTGTGCAAGCGCCTGAGAACGATCTTCGTCGAGTTTGCAGTCTTGGGGGCAAAGTTGGATATCAAAAGAAAAGGGATGGCCGCCCGATCCGTATCCCTAGACAGCCCTAGTCTTGGAGAAGGGCAAGGGTCACAAGGTACTCCGGGGACTCAGAACAGTCAAGGGAACAGAAAAGCCAAAAAAGCACAGACTCCTCCCACAGGAATGAAGAAGAGTAACTTGGCGGCGTCCTCGGCAAAGCAAGCTCCAAGTAAGGCACCGGACGCCTCCACAGTTGGTAAGCCAAGTTTCGCGTCAGCTGTCACCCAGGTGCCGGAGGCTCACGACCCAAACAAAGAGCATGACTACAAGCTCTCTGCTGAAGTGTACAAGAATTATTGGGCAACCTGCGATGATGCGTACGTCTTCAAAATAGACAAAAAGAAGGCAATCTCCATTGACCAATTAATTAAGCCACCGGCGCAACTGAACATGCGCAGCCACGAGACGCGGCTGGTCAAAGACTTGATGCACTACTATTGGCACATGCCGGACAAGTCCACCAAGCAAACACTATGTGTCATGCCAGTCGGTTTGGAGGAGAAGCCCAGGAAAGAAGACTGGGACTCAATAAAAACGGGTAACTTCTACCTAATCAACGGGCAGCACAGCGTGTCGGCTAGCCACATGATGGTGGAGAAAGGCTTAGACGAAGAGATTCTGAAGCACTTCCGGCAATGGGACTGTTATGTTGTCTGGACGAAAGATGACGAGAAGCTGAGGACGATCTCTGCTTACTACAACAGAGTAAATCACTTCCAAGCAATGAAGCCGTCGTGGTCTACTAATATATTGGGTGCAAGGACAGTCTGGGAGAATAAAGGGAGCCCAAAAAATCCAAAAGATCTCCCTCTAGTCGGGACTACGTCAAACGCACGGAGAAACGCGGAGAACAAAAGAAACAAGAAGAGATACAAGGTGAGCAGTTAAGGTCGAGTCGACCTAAATATTCATGTGTCCTATCATCTTGAATTCATTAAGGTTCATGCGATAATCAGGTCGGGTCGACCTGAATCCTAGCTGATGCACTCGTCGAATTTCTCGTGATGATTTTTAGGAATTTGTGACGGCAATGAACAACCGTTTCGCCATGTTGGACGTTGTCAAGGCCCAAAAGACAGGTAAAGCAAAAGGCGCGGAGGAGAAGCTCAATATTAGAAACGAGCTCAAGATAATCACCGCTCCCCCCAAAGTCTACAAGATATGGAGCAAGGTGATAACCAGATCCGCACACGGGGAACTTCTTGACCCTGATACATTGATGAAATTTAACGAGAAGTCCAGCTGGAAGTCAGAGAATGGCAACCTGACGCACGAATTTTTCAAGTGGCTAGGGAATCTCACTTACGATGATCTCACCAAACTCGCCAAGCACCTTCTCCATGAAGACACTAAGCCAATAAACGAGAATTACCCTAAGGTGACAATCAAGGCTGTCACCTCCGTTCTCAAGAGCTGCTATACTCACAAGGAGTAGGTCGAACGCCGGAAGCGCAAGTACCTTGTCAAAAGGGAACTGCATTTGATTGAACTAGAGCTCGGGTTATTGAATGGCTTTGACGAAATCAATCATGAGAAGTGGAGAGAGTTCAAACGCAGTCGGAATATTACAAGTGCAACGATGAACGTCTTGCTGGAGCAGCCGGGAGTTGACTACTGGATGGAGGCCAAGAATACCAGGGCTAAAAACAAGTCGGCCGAGGAGATGTTGCCGTACGCTGCGGAATTTTTCAGAGTATTCATGGCACGGCGGTCTAACTTCGTTCCCACAACGTCTACCGCGCACTACCGGCCATACAACATTGTGAATGAGAAGCACGCAGACTGGCCAAAAGGGGTGTGGACGGAGACCACGGCAAGCAACATCAAATTTGTAGTGCTGGACTTCCGGTACACGCCCCTCGTGGCCAACAAGGATAAGGCCACGCTGACGATGCCATATTTCTTTGACGTGATGAAATCCTTCCAAGAGAAGAAGCAGCCGAGGCTAGAAGAAATCAACGCGTGGCTGTTGATCTGCTCGGACTTGACTGAGCAGGCACAGGCTCTACACTACGTGCAGAGCAATGAGATTTTGAAGGGCTTCAAACTCGATTATTCCGAGTATTGTCCGGCAAAGGCTGAGAGAATGGGGGACTATTCTGCTAACAACAGCAAGGCAACGGAGAAAGTCTACCTTGCATTCCTGCAGAACCCCAGAAACACAAACCTCGTAATACCAAAGCCCGCGTACTACGCACCCGACACCGAAGTGTTCAACAGTCCTCGGGCATACAATGAAGTGGAGTACAGAATCCACAACACGGAGCTGCGGATGGAGTTCTTCTTAGGCTTATTGAGAAGATTCTGCATCGTGAGGAGTAGTATGCTGTCAGTGTTTGCAGGATCAAAATTTACGTGCGCTGCCATGGTAAGCTTCATTTAGGTCGGGTCGACCTAATTTGTACGGGCCTGACGATGTATGAAATAATCTCTGCTGTATGTCTCTTTAGGTTGGGTCGACCTAATTGTACATCTGTGACTTGTCGGTTGCAACCAGTGTACTTTGTGTTCAGGTCGAGCCGACCTGAGTAGTTACTTCTGCATGTTTCGTGTACTTACTTGTCTTGCACTTCTGCAGATGAGTGGACTCGACGTGTTTGTCGTGGGATTAGCTGAGGAGTCGGACCAGTAGACGTCTATCGCCCAGACGGCCAAGTACCTCGACAAGAATGACTTCCTGGCAGCTGGGTATTTCGTGGACGAGGAAAAATACAGCAGAAGACCTACTGGGTCCGCAACACCGTCCTCCAGGAGAAGGCGCAAGTCCGCTTGGAAAAAGTCCAACACATCGTCAAAGAAAAAACAGGCGTTGCAGAACAACAGTGATGACGATGAGGAGGAGTTGGATTATGGGCCCGACGACATCCCGGACGAACAGTTCACTCCTGTGAATCTGTCTCAGAGTGTTCGGGGGAGAGCATCGGATTTGTCAGCCCATCCAATTTCGACGCAACCGTCTTGCACGCCGACGCCTACAACCCGATGTGGGAAGAGGAAGAGGAGAGGGACGGTGTACGATGATCGGGAGGACGGAATTGCTCAACTTAGAGCAGATCGGGTAAACGATCGACTCGATTCATTGAAAATGTACGCGGAGACGGACAAGAGAATGGATGATATTTCCGACCTGCTGCTAAGTTCGACGGCAAAGAGTGAAAACCAATTCACGGCGCTCATGAACTAGCTTGCCGGTGTTCTGCCTATCAACTTAGCAATGCCGGCTCAAGAGAATCCGCAGCTGGCGATCCAGGCTCCTTTGACCCCACCAATATATGGAGAGGGGTCATCTTTGCAGGGGACGTTTCAGTGTGCTTGTTTTTCCAGTTCTTCCAGTACTGCCTGCTCTGCCCCGTCCTACTCCTGGTCCTCCTGATTCTGCTGCTCGTACTGCGGCTCCCGGAATTATTACACCTCCTCCTCCAGCTCTTCCGAATGAAGTCTGCCCCAACACCCCTCCGCCGCCACCGGAGACTGACGTTGTAGTTGGTGTAGAAATTGCAGTGGTCCCTCCGTCTACAACCTCCACCGCGCCGACGACTGCAGACAACGCATCTGCATTGCCTTCTCGGGAAGATCAACAGAATTCTCTGTTGCCTGGCCCAGACATGCCTGCAAGTTTTCACAAATAATCACTCGATGGCATCTGTGTAGTATTAGGTCGACTCGAGCTGATTTGTAACATAGTGTGTATATAGTTGTAGACTTTCAGTGACGGAAATCTAATGTTTTTATTCAGATCTGATTTTGGACAGAACTGTAAAGCTCTACATTTTGACCATGATTTTGTAATCGAAAAGCTTTACTTCAGGAATTAATATACTCAGTTCTTATATAATTCGTTCTTGCATATTCCTTTATTGCAGGCTCAATCAAAATTGTAGATCTGCCAGCATCTGCCACTTTGGAAACTCCACGAAGCCCTCTTCCACAATCTCCCATCAATATTTCAGAGGATGACAATCTTGTTGCAGTGGTTCATGCCGCGGTCCCACTTCATGGTTCGCATCCGCAAAGTAAACTGCCGGATGAGTTGGCCATTCCGAACGCCGTGCTCATGGAGGTGCTGACTCCAGAACCCGACGTAGTCGTACCTAAAGTTTCTGTCGACCCGGCTGCTTCTTCTAGGGGACAGGTAATTCACATTCTCATTGGCATCTGACTTCATTACATTTTTGTTTTTTTCTTTCTCTTTGTTTCGATTAAGCCAACAGGTTAATTTTCGTTCCTTTGGCGTGAAATCCGAAATGTGTCAGTGCAGCATAGTAACTGGCTGCACATTTGTCCCTTTGATAGCAGGGATCGAGTCCTCCTTGTCTTCGTGGAGGAACGTCGAGGGAAGTCAGACTTCCATTGACGTCCAGGGTGACAAAAAAGTGGCTCAACGTTGTCCTGGACCTGAATGGAATTCTTTGCATCTGCGAAGATGCAAAGTCCAAAGGGTTATCCAAGCCCATTGGTGAGGCTAGGCAGCCGCACTCTGCCACGATTCCTGCGATTGTCGGACCTAAGGCAGTGTTTGTACGGCCAGGGTGCGGACAGTTCCTCCGAGAGTTAGGGCAGATAGCATTCGTGTCGGTCTGGAGCTCGATGAAGAAGTCCACCACCGAAGAAGTCAGCTTGTACCTCTTCGAGGATCAGGAGAAGCCTTTTCTTGTTTTAGGACAGGACGCCTGCACAATGTTGAAGTGCAGGGACGGTTCTGGTTACGTCACGACTTACAAGGAGCCAAGCACAAACAAGGAATTTTTCCTAAAAAAACTTAGTTACTTATTCAACGGCTTGCGGGGTAATTTCACGGCGGAAAATACCATTGTAGTAGACGATAGACCAGTTAAGCACAAAATGAACAAGACAGAGAACGTTATTCTCCCGGACACTTGGAGTCAAAGGGATAACGGTCCGAAGGACACGTTCCTCCTCGACGTACTCCTGCCCTGGTTTCGCCGAATACACGGCGCTCAAGGTGGAGGGTTGAAATCGTTTCGGGAAAACAGTAAGGGAAAGATGGGGTGGTGAATGCTCTGCGACGAACGCAATCGTCGAGAGTACAATAGACTTATGGAGGTCATTAGAATGTCCTCTAGTTTAAAATAGATTACGTTTTAAGGTTCCGGGGTTTAGGTCCAACCAAGCTTGGGGGCAATTAGATCGCGGCCTTTTTTTACGCTTTTGCAGTTTAGCTCGCATCGACCTCATCTGTACATAATTCTGATGCGTGATCTTTTTTCATTTTGTAGCCACCATTTGTGCAATAAATTCAACGGGAAAGCTTTATCACTACAGAAATGGCTATGTTGGTTTAGGTTGGGTCGACCTAATGTGCTGAGTTGGTTTGTCAAACTGATTTCGTTACATGGTTGTGGATTGTTCTTCTTTGTGTGAATCTCTCTCCCTGCCTCAATTGAATGTGTTCTAAACAACATTTGCTTCCAGAGTTTTCGCACTGCAACCTTTCCACTGGAAGAAGCGAGTCTTACCTGCGAAGCGTCAGCGGACTCCTTCCTCGACTATGGCCAAAACGCTATTTTCAGTACAGGGAACTTCCTCTGCTCCGCTGCTACGGCCAATTCAACAATGGACTTCTCAATAAAGCCCATAGAAGACGGTGTGGTCGACAGTCCCCCAAATGGAGCGCCCCCTCTTCCAAAGTCCTGCTCTCCGTCTCCTCTTAGGTTCCGAGATCCTAGTAGTTCGCGAATGTCGCCTTTGGCCTCGGAGAGAGTCATGCAACGAAGACTTTACAAGGTTGCTGAAACTCCAGTCTCCATGACTAGGATGATGTCAGAGCCCCCAACAAGTGATGGACTCGCTAGAGGCCCCTCTATGCCTCCGCCAGTCCCTCGTAACCGTGTCCGATCTCTAGGTGTGCGGAAGACCAAGACACACGAAAAAAATCCGCTAAGACCTTGTCCTCCTTCTGTTCACGATATGTGGGACCGAAAGTTCCTAGAATTGCAGAGGCTCCAGTGGTTTCGAGAATGCAAAAGGGGAAATAATACTGGGTACAGTTGTGGACCGGAGATGCTGAGGGCAAGGGAGTTGCAAAAGAGTAAATCGCACATATAGTGTCTGTTCATATTGTAGATTCAGAGTCTATACATACATGATAGCATTGTTCAGGGATTAAAATAGAGCTCAACGCTAGAGTGAATCACACTCACAGCAGTTATTTACATTTTCATGGTCTTTTTGTGAATCGAAGTGCAAATATGTATACCCATTGTATGAAACATTCATACTTCACTATAAATACAACAATTTTTAGGATGTATTTCAATTTGGTTGATGCATCTTAGATGATGTCTTGCAATTTTAGTTTTATATGCTTATGTTGTATTCAACTAATACGGGTTGTGGGTGCTTTGGGATGAAACTTGGGCCAAAATGAAGACCTCGGCGACTCCCAATTCGGTGGAAAACTCTCATTTTAATGAATATAACGTTCTCAGAGGTGTTGGTTTTTTGCGAGACGTTGGCAAATTCTGGTGAATTTAAATGCTTCCTTCGGTTCCAATTGCACTTGTGATCTCGTGTTCCTCTGCTTTTGCGTTGATTGCCTTCCTTCGCTGTGTTTTTGTGTGAACGAGATCGTTTTCCTGTGCGCATTTGAGCATCTTTGTTGCTTGCGAGGGTGTGCTTGGGTGCGTGTGTGCTTTGTTGTGCAGGCGTATAGGGTGGAAATGGCGCCGCGGTTGAAGCTGCCTGATAATTTCAGGGTTCGTTGCTTTGGCTCAAGCCGTAATTCTAATGGCATTGGTAAGTATCTGTTGCCAAATCCCAACGCTTACAGTGAGTTGGCGACGACCTCTGTGCGTGAGGTCACATACGTTTCGGAGACATAGTTGTCTCAGTTGTTGTCTCGAGCAGCACTCCGTGATCCGCCTTCCGATGAAACAATGGTTTCCCCTGCGGCTGCGGACCCTGCTTTGGAAATCTTCAACGATAGTGATGTTGGTGTGATGGGGAAGAAGAAGAAGAAGCGCGATGCTGCAAACAACTCGTGAAAGAGGAAGAAGACCGCTCCGACGAACATCACCAGAAGATGGCAAGAGGTATAGGCTTGTCGTTTTGCCTGGGCGGAGGGAGTGTTTGATGCAAACAGCAACCTCTCTGGTGTTATCTACCAGAGTCGCACATCGATGACGGGGAGAAGGAAGGTAATGATCTCCAAGTTGGACAATTTGGAGAAGCATGAAGGCAAGCGTACTTGCATGGAAGATGGTGTACCTTTGGTGCACTTGAAGAAGGGCGAGACGTTTCTAAAGATAGACTGCAAACATGTGAAGCTCTGCAAATTATGGGCGGGCAGAAAGCAAGCTGGCATTGTTGCTGAGCAACTCACTACGGGTTTGGAGGGCGAGTTCAAACGGAAGGGAGTGCGGTTTTCTTGTCTCTTTCAAATTCTTAGCCATGGTCGGCCGATGTGTGATTACAAGAGGTCTCAATTTTTGTTGAAGCACTTGAAGGTTAAGAGTTGTCCTCAGAAGCACTGGTTTGAGAGCTCTGGCTGGGAAATGGCTGAGCATTTGCATGGTTTTATTCTAAGTGCATTAAAGAATGTTGTGCAGTTTGCAAAGGTCATTTTCATAAGCGCGGACGAGGTCACTACTATAGATAACAAGTCCTGGATTGGCGTCTATATGTATGTGATGGAAAATTGGCAGAGATTGCCGCACTTGTTTCATCTGTCGTGTGTCAGTGAGGGTGGTACTGCGGACAACCTTACTGGTGTGATCATGCGCGCATTGTTAGATGAGGGAGGCCTTTCTCATGAACAAATTGCTTCTAAGTTGGTGTGTTTTGGGGTTGATGGGATGAGTACTTTCCACGGTTCTAAAACTGGTGTTACAGCCCAGATCAGGGAGAAATGGGCTCCTTTCAGTTTGGGAGCTTCTTGTGTGAGTCACAGATTGAATCTGGTGGTGGAGACGCTGTCAAAATATCCAATGGTGGTGCGACTTGAAGGACTTTTCCAGTTCATTTACTCCTATTTCTGTCGCTCAAACAAGCGGCATGCTAAGCTGCAAGCTTTGACAAATCTCATGGAAACTAAAGGGAACCGCATGGTTTGCAACGTTGAGACTCATTGAATCTCCATGAGGAGTCCCGCTCAACGTATTATGGAGGAATGCACGACTTTGCTCAAGAAGATGGGGCTGGATATGACTGGAGGGCCTGGGCAGAAGAGTATCGCTAGTACCGGTGACAATTTCGACCTCCTCTCCGATATCAAACTCTTGTTGTCCTTGGCTTGCTTTGTCCCGCTGATTAATGTTGTCCATTGTCTGATGAAGTTGTCACAAAGCCGTGATATCTTCATCTGTGACTTCATGAGTGCAATCAAAGTCTGCCAACAAAAGCTGGCCCGATTGTTTCTGGATCAAGAAACTGCCTTCAACAAGGAGGATTTTCCGAAGTATAACCAACTAGTTTCTTTGCGAAGTGAGGACATCCCGATGAAGTGGAGAGACGTGCCTGGAGACTCAAGTATCTCGCATCTGTTCTTTGATTTGTCTGTTACCACCGTATATGTGTAGTGCCACAATAAAGAGACTGGGCAGCACATCTTTGTTACCCAGCAAGATTTCCTTCACGTGCAGGATACTATTGAGCTGCAGTTTGCAGGTTAGATCACTCACCTTGATTTCTGGCTTTGCAAGTTTGCTCTTGCACTTTGCATTTTCTTTTTGGTTCCATTTGAATGATTTGTCCTGTTTACTTGTTTTCATTTCTTTGTGAACCTAATGCATGCCTTTGTGTTTACTGTGGTCTTGTGCAAATCTGGCTCAGTTCCTCTATGATGAACTGGAATGGAGGTTCCCGCAGCAAGAACTACTTGATGCTTTTGGTATCATATACCTCCAATATTGGAGGCAAGAGGGGGCTGATACAAGTTTTCCCCAACACTAGGCAGTTCTTAAGAGTTTCTACAGCCATTGCTGACTTGTAAACAAGAGGCAGCCTCTATATGAGGGAGGCCAGCCTTACATAGCCCAAGAACTGCTTTCTGCTTCTAATCTGGAGTTACAGCAAGGGCTCTTCAAGGTTACCATGAAGGCGAATTGTGAGGCCGCCTGTGGACAGCCTTTGGATGTGAACCCGGTGATAAAACTTTGGCGTAGACTTTTACAGTCCCGCCACCTCCGTAAGCTGATTTATGAGTATTTCAAAGTTGCAAAAATAGGTTGTTGCTTAGTCCTTGGGTCCGTTGAGGATGAAAGGTGCTTTTCAACTTTGAAGTTCTTGAAATCTTGTCACAAGAATAGATTAGGAAAACACGTGCCTTTGGTGGTGCGCATGTTTGGCCAGAGCTACTATACCTTAGAAGATTTTCCGTACAAGGAAGCAATTGCTTCTTGGAAATCTGCGGTGAAGGTGGGGAGGCAAGGAGATTTCTAAACTAGTTGCAAACTTGGAGCGCAGCAGTATCCTTTCTAAGTAGTCAGTATCCAATTGATTGCCTTTAGTTTTCATGAGGTTTTGCCAAGCATGCCGTTTTGGGATTCTTAACGTTGGACGGCCTCAGCTGCGAGTCTTTGACAGTGCAAGCAACGAAGATAACATTGGCATTTCGGCAAAGTTCTTTGGCGAACTGGAGTTCTGAACTTTTTTGGTGAACTGGAATTCCGAAGTGCTTTGGCAAACTGGACTGCTCGGTGGCGGAGCTTTGGAGTGGCAATGCGAAGTCACTGCGTTTTTTGTTTCTAACCTTTTGATTAATGTAGCTTGTTTGTCTTGTTTGCAGAACACTAACATTGCATTTGGACAGTCTTGCATATATGCAAGAAGGGTTCAACTCCCTTGTTAGTGATCTACTCTAAAACAGACTAATGAAACCATCTTGGACAGCAAATTGTAAGTTCAACAATTGAATACTTCAAACTCAAATCGCAAATAGTTCAGCAACACATTCAATCATATAGCAATTCCAATGACTAAATAACACCAAAAGTAGCCATGAATGTCCTCCTTAAACTTCTGCAGAATCCCAAATTTTAGTAGTGGAAAAAAAATTGGGAGCAAAACTGCCACCTTTTTTTAACAATTTTATATGCCTGTTTTTACAAAAAAAAAAATCGCGGTCATAGCCACCCTTTCTCGCAGCTATAGCCAAGCACCCTAAACCGCTTATGACCATTCTGGGAACGCTGCTTATCACGGATGGCAGACAAAAAATTCCAGCGTTTTGAAAGCAACTGAACAGTATTGGAAGCTCAGTTCTAACCCGGATGAATGACCCCTGCCACATTTCATCCAAATGCCGGACGGAGCCGCGCGCTTCAGTCTGCCGCGCGTATATCCGTCAGGCCTTCTCGAAGGCCGCAAAAGCCCAATCAACCGAAGGTCGCGACTCCTTCCGGCCGCTTTCGCGTCACCCGGCGTCCCGCTTTCCAAGCCTGGCATCGTGCATCCTATTCAAAATGACCGTCCTTCCCAATGCGTCTTTAAAACAGAGCTCCAGAACTCAGCTCTAGAACTCTACCATGCACATTCCATTTCTGAAGAATGTCCATTAGACTACAGTAGAACAGTTACGCAATTTGCGGCTTCTAACATCCTTGCATTTCTAGACAACAGAATTCTGAGAATTTGAGTCCCGATTAGAATTGTACCAATTCAATAGCTGAAGACATACAGTACCCTAGCTAGAGAACGTCCGTGGATATGGAGACAATTAGGTTCCGAATTGGGTTGAGTAATGGTACTGCAGCTTTTGTGGTGAAGGATTACGTTGCTGATGAGAAGCTTTGGATTACGGCTGTTGTTGGAGCTGTGATTGTTTTTTCAGTGTTGCAGTGGGTTTATGGAGAGACGCACCAGAGGTCGGGCCGAGGGCTTGTGATTTGGCCTGTGTTGGGAACAATCGTGGAGATGCGGCGGAACTCCGACAGAATGAACGACTGGTTTCTGGGCTTCTTCAGTGAGGATGTCAAGACGTGGAGATTGAGGACTCCGTACCCGCTCAGCCAGGATATGATTGCCACGGTGGATCCTGTGAATGTGGAATACGTCCTCACCAACCTTCAGAAGTATGGAATGGTGAGGATCTCAGCAAACTTACAGAATTGCAAGTCTGTGAGGAGCTTAAAATTTGTATCTTGGAACGAAATAGGTCATGATGTGAGGTAGAGACTCCATTAAGCAAACAGCACATTAGAGACTCCATTCACCAAACAGGTGTCTGAGCTTTGATTTGTGCTAATAGACTTAATCTATTGAGAATTTCATCTTAATTTAGTTTTGAGAAAGTGATTGTTTGCTTACAACAAAATAAGTGTGCAAAATTGTAGATGGTGCAAGCTTCTAGATTGTTGTAGGGAAAGGTTCAAGGTTCAGCTGCGGACGAGGTGAATGGAACCTCTCCCTTACTCTACAGTACAGTACGGTGAATGGATGCTTTACATTAGGCGAAATCGTGTCAATGTTGAATTGAAATTCGGTTAGTCTTAGTGTCTGGTTAATGTCCGAGAAATGCCCCAGGCTGATTCGAATTGCGTGGAATTCTAAGCCATGCGAAAAATGCGATTACTTCGAGTAGCTACCAGCAACTTTGATCATTGTGCAAGTGATTGACGGAGGATGCAGAATCGGTTGACTGCGTAGATTGTGGCACAAGAGCAATCCAGTATGAAATGTCCCTTTGTGTTTGTGGAAATCAGAGAAATTTCCTTTTCTGTCCAAATTCCATTCCTATTGTGTTCTAGTGTATCCCATTCAATCATCACTTGACATTGACCATGGAATTCTTCAAAAATTCCATAGATGGACATTTTGGATTTCTCGTGAGTGGACAGATTCATGGATTAGGCGAGAATGTGGAGGCAACAAAGCAGGCTTAGGCGTTTCAGAGACAAAGGAGCCTTAGTTAGTTAAATCAGTCTTTTCTTGCTAAAGCTCTCCTTCTCTTGTAACTATATTTTCTTCAACATACCGACATATTTTCGTCGATGCGAACTTGCAGGGTGGCGCAAGCAAGTCCAGAGTGGAGGATTTCTTGAAGTCAGGCATTTTTATGTCGGATGGAGATGCGTGGCGACGCCACCGCAAAATTGCCAGTTCAGAATTCTCAACCCGTAAGCTCCGAGAGCATAGCAACACCGTGCTTCGAGAAGATGCAATTAAGCTCGCCAACGCCTTGAAACAAGCCATGGCTGCCCACAAGTCCGTCGACTTTCAGGTACGCAAAATCTGAATTCCAATATTAACACGTCTACAGGCTTCGAAATGCATGTTAGATCATTTTAACAAGAGAGCGGACAATTTCTACAGCCATAAACGGTGGCAGGGAACCAAATTTGCAATTTCCACGATTTTCCCGGGGCTAGCTCTTAATTTAAGGACCGTGAAATCGTTCCTCCAGCAATTACTACAATAGGAAGTAGCAGTTGCGACACATCATCAATTATTTTGCAATGGTTTCGTAACGATTCCGTACTTCGCTTCAAACTTATGGTTTATTGCGAACCATTGCAAAAGTGCAGCAAACTTGTTGCAAACTTTTGGGCATGGAACCAATGTATATGTTGCCTGAACTGTTGCAAAAACTACCGGTATTCTAATCTCAAATAGTTGCAAACACATTGCATGGTGCTGTACTAAACCATTGCAAAATTGTAATTAGATTTCTGACAGTCATTGCAAAACCATTACAAAAACTATGACAACATAAGCCTTCCGTAGTACTAGTGAAGCTTGTTTCAGACTCTACACACGATATGTCTCACAAATCTGATACACATGTTTTCGACTGTGCAGAACTTCACGCAGCGCATGACTTTAGACAGTATCTGCAAAGTGGCGTTCGGTGTGGACTTGGGCGGAATCTCAGCTGGTCTGCCTGACGTTCCGTTCGCCACAGCTTTCGATGCAGCGCAAAGCCGTCTTCTTGAGCGACTAGTGAATCCACTATTTCAAATTCAAAGGCTGCTGAACGTCGGTGCAGAGCGCCGATACCGCAAGGCTGTTGACAAGGTGAATCAGTTCACGTACCAAGTCATAGCCCATCGGCGTGAGGAGATTGCACAAGCATACAACGCGGGCCACGAGTTTGTGAGTTCAGGATTTAGGGTTTACATTCTATTACACTCCATGTGCCGAATCTGTCACCCTGGAGTTCATTGCAGTTTTTATCACAATGTACAAATTTTATGGAATGGACATTGTGTCCAATGTGCGAATTGATGTAATTCTATGTTTTGTTGCATGTCTGCATTGAATCCTTAGGACCGGGAAGATCTACTTTCCAAATTCATGGCTCCCGCGCGGAAGGGCGAGGACAACTACAGCGACAAGGAACTGCGAGACGCGACGGTGGATTTCTTGCTGGCCGGGAGGGACACCACTGCCACCACTCTCGCATGGTTTATGTATGATTTGTGCAATCACCCGGAGCTTGGAGAAAGAATCTATAAGGAAGGGGTCGACGTGGTCGGTAAACACACCGACTTTGAGTCCATGGCGGAACATTTGACGCATGACAACTTGGGCCGCATGCATTACCTGCATGCTGCACTTTCTGAGACTCTGAGGTTACATCCACCAGTGCCCAAGGTACGTTTTGCTCATTACATCTACATTTGTGAATCAAGATTGCTCTGTTGATTATTAAGTCAAGATTTAGGGTTTTAGGGTTTAGGGTTTTAGGGTTTAGGGCTTAGATGTGAATGCTAAACTGTGGAACCTTCATAGCCTAATTTAGACCACTGCTAAATCCAAATGAAGCATAGCAGTATCATGAGCTTAACTTGGTGTGCTTGAATTAGATGGCAAGACGTCTTTTGCGAGTCCAGCTCACTCTCTTTTTATGGTACTTCAAGATTAAGAGTTAGAGGGTTTAGGGTTAGAGGGTTAGAGGGTTTTAGATGTGAATGCTCCACTGTGGGACCTTCGTAACTTACTTTAGATCTTTGTGAAACCCGAATGAATTAGGGTAGTATCATGAGCTTAAATTGGTGTGCATGAATAGGTCGGCAAGACGGCTCTCACAAATGACTTGCTCCCTGACGGAACAGTGGTGAAGAAGGGAGATATCGTGTTTTACGTTCCATACTCCATGGGAAGAATGCCCTTCATCTGGGGCTCAGACGCACTAGAGATTAAACCTGAGAGATGGCTGGACTCGAACGGAGTTTTCCATCCTGTGTCGCCATTCAAATTCACTACTTTTCAGGTACAAGACCTAATACTGCTAGCTCTCTGTCCATCAAACGTCCTTCTAAACTTGGAGAATTCGGAAACGAGCTTGCGAATGGTTTGCCAACTCTTCTGATTGAGTGTCGAGTTTTGGAACTGCTGGTTTTGAATATAGTTTAAGGATTCCAGCTTGCACATATTTACGATAACCAGATGTGGCAGAGCCTGAAGGAGAGGATATATTTGAGTGTATTTGGTATCATTGTCAATTTCGTTAAGTTGGCTCCATTCTGAGGTGAACTCTCAAGAAAGAAAGGAAACAAAATGATTTTGGAATCTTGGATGGGGATGGGATGGAAGTCCTGTGCAGAATGTTGTGCATGAAATGCAATTTGCATATTAATTTACATAAGTGTCAAATAGTTTAGGGTTTAGGGTTTAGGGTTTAGGGTTTATGACACATAGTTGAAGTACTTCCAATTTAACAAAGTTTGATATTTATCAATGTGGCTCTCACAAATGACTGACTGAATGTTGCTGTTGCTACTGCAAGCGGGGCCTCGCATTTGCCTAGGCCGAGATTCTGCATTCTTGCAGTTGAAAGTCACCCTGTCACTTATCATTCATTTCTTCACGTTCCAGGTTGTTCCCGGACAAGAATTGACCTACACCTCCACCTTGGTCATGCTGATGAAGAATGGGATCCAAATGACAATGTCCCCTCGGCAATAATGGGCAGTCTCTCATAGAGACTAGGAATCAAAACTGTGCAGATATTAAGAAGTTCGACAAATCAATTCAAAAGATTGCCGTGGACAGTATTTTGTACATTTCAGCATGAAGTTACAATTACTTTCTGAAAATCTCGTTAAAATATAGTATAGTGGGACGCCCCACCACGAGGGCCTCCCGTCATGTGAGGGCCTTGCCTCAAAGGCAAGGGCGCGAGCCCGAGCCTGAGGGGCGGGGCCCTCACACAACGAGAGGCCCTCGTGGTGGGGCGTCCCACTATACTTTAAGCACGCGGCTGCCCTGCTCTCACAGTGCCAGGCATTGTGAGGGATGCCTTATGCTCCATAATTGGGTGGCTTCTTCAAAGGAGAAACGCCTCAAAGTGCTTAACGAGATATCTACTTCACAAATTTTGGTCATATGAGGCTTCACATTTAGCTCTTCCTTGCTCATATTTTTGTTACTTAATGAGGTGTTTTTCATATGAAAGACATGCGTATGAATGTTCCCTACATATCTATGCAATCGAGTTTAAAAAACTCATCACTAATTGTTTTTAATAAAGTGTTATGTAAAATTATGAAAATTGTCTTTAAAAATTCACCAAAAATAGAATTTTGCTTCTTTGAAATTAAAATTTGGTATGCTTGACTGAGATTATGTAAGAATTGGGTGTTAATTATACAAGATAAAGAATTCCAATTTTTTTCTATACTTTGCAATTAAAATTGGAATGGCTCAAATTGGCAATTTGTAAATGAACTAGACTTAAGTGTACTCTAACCTCTCAAATTGGGTCCTTGGTTCCCAGTACACCATGAGTTCTTCTCTATAACTAGCTTTTCTGATATCCTTTCTCTAATACTAAAGCTCTTGGGCCACAAATTCAATTAGCAATACGATATTACTGAGTTCTTTGGAAATGATTTCAAATTGAATTGGATTTTGGATATTGTATAGAAATCTTTATTCCTTAGAAAAATATTTTAATTAATTGAATTATTTCACAAGCATATAGTGAGACTTCCTTAGAAAATATAACCATTTCTATTGTCTCAAAAAACTCTTTCCTAACCTTAGGATTTTTGCTCAATTTTTTACACAAAAAATTCCACATACTTATCAAAATCAAAGCTTAATTTGCATTGTGAGGGTAATTCACTCGAAGGAAAAAACATAAAATTGAGGAATTGAGGAAATTGAAGTTCCAATTTTAATTGAAGACTTGATTGTGTTTGCACCAAGGTGGTAAATTTTCAACCTAGTCTAATATCACACGGAACATGGAGGGTTGATTATATCTTAAATTCTTGAAGGCTATAATTTGCACCCATAACACCATAATCTCCAACATAATTAGAAGTTAAAAGGAAATAATGAGGGTTTTAAACCCTATTAGAAGGGTGTTGGTTTTTTGTTCCTTAATATCCCCTTCAAGGTTATATTTTCTCCCTCAATTTGTATTTTCTTTGTGAACAAACTCTTAACTATGGAGCATATCATTAAATAATTGAAGAGTTTATATTGCAGACCCAAATAGTCAAATGCCAACTTGTGCAAAGAATTCCTTGCTTCAAAGTAAAACAACTTCAAAAAGGCATCCAATGAATATTCCAATGAATGAAAATATACTATTTATGAAGGGAACCTCTATCATTGCTACTTCATGTTATATAGTGACTAATAAAACTGAATAGAAATTTGAAATGTTTTCAATCAAACAACTATACTATAAGCATCAATGGACAAAGTCCAAAAGTGGATATATGAAAGTTGTAGTAACTATGCAACATATTGCACTTTACCATGGAAGTTTGAAGAAAAAATTAGTTGTCATCTGAAAAAAAATTAATTTCAAAGTTAGCCATGTCTAAAACTCGATTTTATTCACCATGATTTGGAATTACTTTATCTTTTGTCAATTTTTTCTTAGAACTCAAAAAAAACTTTTTGTGCCTTTGCATGTTGGTATACATCATTTTAGACTGTTGCACACAAAAACTGAAGGAAATTGGCATTTACAAAATTTAAAATATCTACAATTTGACAAACATGCAAATGATGTTGGTTATCTCAATATTTGAATTTTTTGGGGGAATTGAGAGCATGGGATTGCATTAGCCATTGTAGAAAGAGTATAGGTTGCAACATGGACCATTGTTATATCTTAGTGTCCTTACATTTGAAATATTTGTTAAATAGGGCAATACAATTCAATTTATATTTTACAACTGTAAAATGCATTTTTAGAATCAGATTTTTTGTTTGGAGACTAGAGTTCATGATGCATATAATTGGCCCAAAAACTCTAAAAGAAATAAAAATATCGTTGTCACTTTCATCAAAAAACTGCCAATTTTACAAAAATTACACTAACTTTCATGAAATCTAAAATGATGTATACCAACATGCCAAGGCACAAAAAGTTTTTTTTGAGTTCTAAGAAAAAATTGACAAAAGATAAAGTAATTCCAAATCATGGTGAACAAAACCGAGTTTTAGACATTGCTAACTTTGAAATTAATTTTCTTTCAAATGACAACTAATTTTTTCTTCAAACTTCCATGGTAAAGTGCAATATGTCGCATATTACAACTTTCATTTGGACTTTGTCCATTGATACTTATGAATGACATTTCAGATTTCTACTCAGTTTTGTTAGTCGTTGTATATGGCTGCTTGATTTATTTTACATGGTTATATGCTATACTCTCCTTCATCCCCACAAAGTTGTAATTTATATCTCACTTTTTAGTTACCTTTGCTGTGAATGCACACTTCACATGTAAGTTTCCATAACTATGCTTAATTGCCAAAAATGCTCCAAATTTTCCATTTCTATTGCAAAGTGTAAAAAATTAACAATTTTTTTTCATATTCAATTGTAAAATCTTAAACTAATAAGACCAATATGAGAAATTATAGAAGACATTTCAAAACCTTTGGCCTTATAGATTGCATGATATCACCTTGTTGATTATATTCCCAGGGGGGGGCACTTAAAATTTTTTGTTCGGAATGGTGCAATCAAAGATATGGTGGATTTAAATCTTTGAACCTAAAATTTTGAAATTTTTTGGAGATAATATAGGGTGTTAAAAAAGAGGGACATTGGATTATAACTAAGATAGGGTCCCCTATTATATATCCAATTTTTTTTAGATCTAATATCCCCTTGGTATAAATGGGTCTAGGGTACCCGATGGAGGTATAATCAGTATGTACAATCCAGCTGGGTATAAGTTACAAGTGGAGGATTCCAAGTTTGGATAAGTGTTGACAATTGACCTCCGGATGGATGACACCTGGCTGTGTGCAAACACTCTTGGTTTCAATACATTTTTTGTTCGCTTTCAATATGGTTTCAATATATTTTCAGTACGCTTTCAATATATTTCAGTATATTTTTAATGTACTTTTCAATATGCTTTCAATAATTTTTCAGTATGCATTTCAATATGCTTTCATAATAGTTTCAATATGTTTTTAGTATGCTTTCAGTATAGTTTCAATATGTTATCAATTAGTAGGTTCATACTCTAAAATTTGTGAAGATGTCCAACATGCCTGCAGGTATGCCTTCAAACCAAGTCCTGGAATGCTGAGTATTTTGCCAATTTGTAACATGTAGAATATGTTGTAAGTAGCCTACATGAAGCTTGGATTCAACAGAAACTAGGTCATTTTTGTAAAAAAATGCCATGTGTCATCCGTTGAATGGTGTGAGGTGATGTTGGACCCCTAAGAATGTGATGTATAAGTTCAATGAGTGACAAATCAAACCTACACATACACTTGAACCTAGTTGTCACTATTTGACGGTATTGTATTCTACTGAAAATAATTTCATTATAACAAAGACAGGGTATGAAAAAATTGTCTCTCCATCGAATTCAAAGTAAGGGTAGGGTACTAAAAAATACAAAATATTAAAAAATTAGATAATAATAGGGTCTACTTAATTGGTCCCCTCTATTTAAAAAAATAAATAAATAAATATATATATATATATATATATATATATATACCTTGTTTGCACGTGATATATACCCCCCCAATAGTGCCCCCCTCCTTCGAGATTATATTACATTTAAGGGCAGTACTCGGGGCAATATCATGAGTACTTGTGTTTATTTTGGGGTGAAATTTTGCTAGCATTGACAAAAGGAGCTAATATGCTCACGTCCCTCCAAATTTAATTCAATGGCATGTTGCAAGGAATACCAGAGCTATAATAAGAAAAAAGTGCTAATGAATATTATGAGCTATTAGGAAAAAATATATTTAAAAATAAAATAAAATACAAAAAATTAGAAAAAAATTAGAATATTACAAATAAAATATCCCAAAGTTAAGGCCTAAAATGAAATTGCTCCAAAAATTATGGAAAAAAAAATTAAGATCTTAGCATTTTTTATTATAATTGCTAGAAAATTATGAAAACACTCACAAAAAATATAACAAAAATACAGCATTTTTAACAACTTCATAAAGATAAGATTTTGCTTAAAATTTATAGAAAAAAAATTTTAGATGTCTAAAAATGTATACACAATAGAGTTTTATTTGCAACTCTATAGAAGACAATAAATTTACCTTTGTTAACCCCTAAAGGACCAACATGCCTTTTTTGGCAATATAGAAATTTTGGACAAGTACGTGTGACTAGAGATTTCAATATTTTGGGCTGAAATTTTTATAGAAGGTGGGACAAGGAATATCTTTCATATGCACCAAATTTCATGACAATTGGAAACACGAGTCAAAAGTTATCGCCTACTATGTTGTTTGTTTCTCAACTCGGGCAGTCCAGGCAGATCAGAAAAATTCACTTTTTTCAAAAATAAAAATTTGAAATTGGTTTATTAGATTTATTTATACGTGGAATGCTTTGAATCATTCCATTTTGATCAATGAGTCAAACGTTATGAGGATTTTTAGTTTGTGGGAAGTTATGGATTGTCTACTCTAAAATAAACTTTGAAGTTGTTTATTTCACTCAATTTTCAATATTTTTCAAAAAAAATAAAATTGTAGGATGTAGATTGTTTATTATAACATATCAACCATTGGGATTGGCATTTTACAATTCCATAATTAACTTCTTAACAATTTTGTATTTTGAACCATTCTCTACTTCTTTCAACTTACAATTTTTTTCCTATATGTTGTACAATTCCAAATAATCTGAAAATTTTCAAGCATGTAGCCTACTTGCCCTGAGGAATGAATCCAAAGAAGCACAACCATTTTGGAATTTTTTTCATAATAATCTGACCTTGTGAAGTGCAGCTGCTTGGTTTTTTGCAGGGCCAAAAAAAGGACTTTTGCCACTTCAAAATGCTAATATCTTCCAATCTACACATTGGAAATTTCTGAAATTTTTTCCACATATTCTCAAACCAGAATACTACAAGATCCTACGGTTACATGTGTCCAAAAATGATAATTTAAAAAAATTTGGTACTTGTACTAGAAATGGCAGTTTTGGAGCATTTTTGGTGATAACATAGTCAAGGAACTTTAGGGGTTAAAGTCCCTTTTAGTAATTTTTTCAACTTTAGTAGATGAACAGGGGGTTCAAAGTTTGAAATAAAAATCATCAATTCAAACTCATTACAATTCTAAAAAACAATTAAATCTAAAGTTTGATAAATTTGATAAATTGATTAAATTATTAATTTTTTTATAGAAATTCCATAAAATTATCTATTGACTTTGGCAATGTATTTTTCACCTCTTCTACAAATTTCGAGTATAATGAAAAAAATTCTATAAAGTTATGCCTAATTTTGTGTTATGAGTGTAACATGTGATGCAGAATAGTACAAGGTGTTTCATGCTCCTACCATGTACTAGTGTTTTAAACAAAAAAATGTACTTTATTTTTCTTATTCCCGAGCTATAATTTTCAAGACTTTTAATCCTCTTAAGTTGAAGTTTTGTACTACAAAGTAGTGGTTGTTAGAGGATAGAGATGAGACTCTAGGAGAAGACGAGGGAGAAGAGAAAAAATTTAACTTGTATTTTTAGATTAAATTTTTTATTTTAAAATAGATAATAATAGATAAAATTGCAATGTTTCTTGTTTTTTATGTAGTAATCAAGTAGTGTTTTAGAGAAATGCATTTTATACTTTGATTTTTTAGATTGTCCCAAACTTGTAAGTGAAGTTCAATTTCAGTTTTGATATTTTATTTTTATTTGAGAATTAAGATGTCTAAATATTTTACTTCATGATCTTAAGTAGTACTTTTACTTGTTGTTTTCTCGATTTATCTAAACTTTTTGAATATATATTTTTCTATAAATTATTATAGATTCTATATATTTGTTCTCCATATTGAACATTATTTTTAATTAGTAAAAACTATAAACCATAATCATTTGCAAGATTGGTGGGAGATTGTAAGAAACACTTGACTATACAATTTGAGAGATTTGAGTTTTGAACCCTCAAAATTATTTTACATCTAATTTCATTTTTTATCCTTTTAATAAAATATTTTATTCTTTATAAACACACGCTTCAGAATAAGATATCACATTTTCCAAGTGCTGTCTTAGGATATCAATGTAGTGATTATAAAAAATTATTTTTTCAAGATAAAATGGATTGACTCCATTTTATGGAAACAATGAATTTGTCACTCTTTTTTCATTTTTCATTTGTGGCTATCAAATCAAAAACTTTTCTAGCTTGTTCTTACAAGAGAAGTCAATGAGAAAAATTATAGAAAAGATTTCAATTTTTTTGTGAGATTATTTCTTCAAATTGATTTGACCATAACGAGAGTACTTTTTTTATTTTATTTTTGAAATTTATTAGATTCCAAAATGAGTAGATACAATTTTATTTTTGTGGTTCCTTGGAAGCCATTCATCGGACAATTTCATTCCTTGGAGTAACTATGAGGTTAAAATGTTGATTATGATGGGCGCTTTAGCCTTTCTTCCAAAGGTCAAGGTGAATTGAACCCCTTATTCCCCCAACCAAAGATAAATGTAAAAAATTGCTCCCTATTTTGTGTAGCATTAATTTCATATTTCTTCATTGCTCGTACTTAATTTGGGGCCTCTGGATATAAATATGAATTCAAAATTTCCAAATTTTATTTTGGGTGGCAAATAAAAAATTCCAGTGTTTCTCCAAAGGTAAAAATGTAAGGGGAATGAGAGGATGAATTAACAACTACGATAAATCAGCCCCCTCGCTTATCCTTGTTTTTACCTCTTGGAAAAAACACATGACCTTTTTATTTACCACGTATGATAAAATTTAGAAATTTTGAATTCATATTTGCAATTAGAGGCCCCAAATTACCCACAATAGGTATAGAAGATGAACTAATGAAGCACAAATTAGGAGGGCTTTCTTTTTAACATGCACCCTTGGGAAAAAGTTTAGGGACTTGAGGAGGACAAGCAAGAAGGCCGTGGTCAAACCAACCCCTCACTTGTCCTCCCAAGTCATTCTAGAGGTGCATAAAAAAAAAAGACCCCTATGTTGGGTTGGGGTGAACTGACCCCCTCGCTTGTCCCCAAGGGAAAATGCTGAAATTTTTTATTTGCTGTGCATGACAAAATTTTCAAATTTTGAATTCATATTTGCAATTAGAGGCCCCAAATTAGCTAGGAGAGAGGTGTAGAAGATAAATCAAACAAGCACAAAATAGGGGATCTTTTTTTTTACATGCATCCCTAGAATGACTGTGGGGGACGAGCGAGGGGTTCAGTTCACCCGGGCCCTATTTTGTGCCCAATTAATTATCTTCTACATCCACCTAGCTAATTTGGGATCTTTGATTGCAAATATGAATTCAAAATTTGCAAATTTTATCATGTGTGGAAAATAAAAGATTTCAGTATTATCCCGAGGGGCTGAGCAAGGGCAGTTCTCCCCGGCCCTAACTTGGGGCCTCTGTTTGCAAATATGAATTCAAAATTTCCAAATCTTATTAGGGACTGATGGCAAACAAAAAATTCCAACAACTGAACAGCTCAGTTCCAACCCGGATGAATGTCCCCTGCCACATTTCATCCACATTTCCAAATCTTATCACGGATGGCAAACAAAAAATTCCAGCGTTTTGAAAGAAGGCTCGAAAGCAACAGTAACTAACTGGGAGCTCAGTTCTAACCCCGATGAATGTCCCCTGCCGCATTTCATCCGCATACCGAACGCAGCCGCCCGCTGCAGTCTGCCGCGTGTGAATCCGTCAGGCCTTCTTGAAGGCGGCAAAAGCCCGAAGGTCGCGGGCACCCCTCGCGGTTCCTTCCGGCCGCTTTCGCGTCACCAGCCGTCCCGCTTTCCAAGCCTGCCATCCTGCATCCTGTTCGAAATGAGCAGAAGAAAAATCCCTCATAATGCGTCTATAAAACAGAGCTCCAGAACTCACACTCTACCATGCACATTCCATTTATGAAGAATGTCCATTAGACTACAGTAGAATAGTTACGCAATTGCGGCTTCTATCATCCTTTGTGTTTCTAGACAACAGAATTCTGAGAATTTGAGTCCCGATTAGAATTGCTCCCAATTCGATAGCTGAATACTAGACATACAGTACCCACGTACGTGAACATGGAGACAATTGGGTTTACTAGTAACGGTACTGCAGCTTCTATGGTGAAGGATTACGTTGCTGATGAGAAGCTTTGGATTACGGCTGTTGTTGGAGCTGTGATTGTTTTTTCAGTGTTGCAGTGGGTTTATGGAGAGGCGCACCAGACGTCGGGCCGAGGGCCTGTGATGTGGCCTGTGTTGGGAACAATCGTGGAGATGCGGCGGAACTACGGCAGAATTAACGACTGGTTTCTGGGCTACTTCAGTGAGGATGTCAAGACGTGGAGATTGAGGACTCCGTACCCACTCAGCCAGAACATGATTGCCACGGTTGATCCTGTGAATGTGGAATACGTCCTCACCAACCTTCAGAAGTATGGAAAGGTGAGGATCTCAGCAACCTTATGTACAGAATTGCAAGTCTGTGAGGAGCTTAAAATTTGTATCTTGGAACGAAATAGGCGATTGTGGCACAAGAGAAATCCAGCATCAAAATTGGACAAATGTCCTTTTATGTTTCTTCTCTGTCCAAATCCCATTCCTAGTGCATTCCATTCTATCATCACTTGACATGACCACGGAATTCTTCAAAAGTTCCATAGATGGACACTTTGGATTTCTCGTGAGTGGACAGATTCATAAGTTAGGCGAGAATGCGGAGGCGAAGAAGCAGGCCCAGGCGTTTCAGAGACAAAGGAGCCTTAGTTAGTTAAATCAGTCTTTAACTGCTAAAGCTCTCCTCTTGTAACTGTGTTTTCTTTAATATCAACATGGGTTTTTTTGTCGATGTGAACCTCCAGGGTGACGCAAACAAGTCCAGACTGGAGGATTTCTTGGGGTCAGGCATTTTTATGTCGGATGGAGATGCGTGGCGACGCCACCGCAAAATTGCCAGTTCAGAATTCTCCACCCGCAAGCTCCGAGAGCACAGCAACACCGTGTTTCGAGAAGATGCAATCAAGCTCGCCAACGCCTTGAAACAAGCCATGGCTGCCCACAAGTCCGTCGACTTTCAGGTGAGCAAAATTTGAATTCCAAAATTAACACGTCTACAGGCTTCGAAATGCATGTTGGATCATTTCAAGAAGAGAGAGGACGATCTCTGCAGTCAGAAACGGTGGCAGGGAACCAAATTTGCAGTTTCCACGATTTTCCCGGGGCTAGCTCTTAATTTAAGGACCATGAAATCGTTCCTCCAGCAAGCACTACGATAGGAAGTAGCAGTTGCGACACATCATCAATTATTTTGTAATGGTTTCGTAACGATTCCGTACTTCGCTTCAAACTTATGGGTTAACTTATTGTGAACCACTGCAAACTTGTAGCAAACTTTTGGGCATGGAACCAATGTAGATGTTGCCTAAACTGTTGCAAAAACTACCGGGATTCTAATCTCAAATAGTTGCAAACACGTTGCATTGTGCTGTTCTAAAACATTGCAAAACCATTACAAAATCTATTGCAACATAAGCCTTCCGTAGTACTAGTGAAGCTTGTTTCAGACTCTACGTACGATATGTCTCACAAATCTGATACACATGTTTTCGACTGTGCAGAACTTGGCGCAGCGCATGACTTTAGACAGCATCTGCAAAGTGGCGTTCGGTGTGGACTTGGGCGGAATCTCAGCTGGTCTGCCTGACGTCCCGTTCGCCACAGCTTTCGATGCAGCGCAAGGCCATCTTGCTGAGCGACAAGTGGATCCACTATTTCAAATTCAAAGGCTGCTGAACGTCGGTGCAGAGCGCCGATACCACAAGGCTGTTGACGAGGTGAATCAGTTCGCGTACAACGTCATAGCCCATCGGCGTGAGGAGATTGCACAAGCGCACAACGCGGGCCACGAGTTTGTGAGTTCACGATTTAGGGTTTACACTATTACACTTCACATGCTGAATCTATCACCCTGGAATGCATTGCAGTTTTTATCACAATCTGCTGCATGTACAAATTTTATGGAATGGGCATTCTGTCCAATGTGCGAATTGATGTAACTTTAGATGTGTTTCGTTGCATGTCTGCATTGAATCCTTAGGACCGGGAAGATCTACTTTCCAAGTTCATGGCTCCCGCGCGGAAGGGCGAGGACAACTACAGCGACAAGGAATTGCGAGACGCGACGGTGGATTTCTTGCTGGCTGGGAGGGACACCACTGGCACCACTCTCGCATGGTTCATGTATGAAGTGTGCAATCACCCGGAGCTTGGAGAGAGAATCTACAAGGAAGGGGTCGACGTGGTCGGTAAACACAGCGACTTCGAGTCCATGGCGGAACATTTGACGCATGACAACTTGGGCCGCATGCATTACCTGCATGCTGCACTTTCTGAGACTCTGAGGTTACATCCACCAGTGCCCAAGGTACGCTTGCTCAATCGATTTCTCCATACATCTCTATTTGCGAGTCCAGATCACTGCGTTGTTTACTACGTCAAGATTTGGGGTTTAGGGTTTAGATGTGAATGCTCGACGGTGTGACCTTCATAGCCTAATTGAGACCTTTGCTAAACCCGAATGAATCAGAGCAGTATCATGGGCTCAACTGGGTGGGCTTGAGTTGAATGGCAACACGTCTTTCGCGAGTCCAGCACTCTTTGTTATACTACTCCGAGACGAAGAGTTTTTAGGGGTTTGGGTATTTGATGTGAATGCTCCACTTTGGGACCTTCGTAACTTGCTTCAGACCTTTGTGAAACCCGAAAGAATTGGGGCAGTATCATGAGCTTAAATCGATGTGCATGAACAGGACGGCAAGATGGCTTTCACGAATGACGTGCTCCCTGACGGAACAGTGGTGAAGAAGGGAGATATCGTGTTTTACGTTCCATACTCCATGGGAAGAATGTCCTTCATCTGGGGCTCCGATGCACTGGAGATTAAACCTGAGAGATGGCTGGACTCGGATGGAGTTTTCCATCCTGTGTCGCCATTCAAGTTCACTACTTTTCAGGTACAAGACCTAATACTGCTAGCTCTCTGCCCATCAAACGTCTTTCTAAACTTGGAGAATTCGGAAACGTGCTTGCGAATAGTTTTCCAATTCTTCAGATTGAGGGTTGAGTACTGGAACTGCTGGGTTTTGAATATAGTTCAGGATTCCAGCTTGCACATATTTACGATAAACAGATGTGGTGGAGCCTGAAGGAGAAAATATATCTGAGTGTATCTGGTATTAACGTCAGTATCGTTAAGTTGTCTCCATTCTGAGGTGAATTCTCAAGAAAGGAAGGAAACGAAATGATTTAGGAAGCCGGGATGCGGATGGGGTGGAAATCCTGTGCAGAATGTTGTGGTAGAATTGCAATTTGCATATTAATGACATGAATGTCAAAATGGCGGATGAAATACTGCCAATTTAACGAAGTTTGCTGTTTAACTTATCAATGTGGCTCTCACAAATGACTGACTGAATGTTGCTGTTGCTGCTGCAGGCGGGGCCTCGCATTTGCTTGGGCCGAGACTCTGCATTCTTGCAGTTGAAAGTCACCCTGTCACTTATCATTCATTTCTTCACGTTCCAGGTGGTTCCCGGACAAGAGTTGACCTACACCTCCACTTTGGTCATGCCGATGAAGAATGGGATCCAAGTCACAATGTCCCCTCGGCAGTAATGGGCAGTATGTCATGCAGAGGTTGGGAATCAGAATTGTGCATATATTAAGAAGTTCGACAAATCAATTCAAACGATTGCCGTGGACAGTATTGGTATATATGGTGGAGAGGAGGCTCAGTGCAGTATAAGCTAGAGCACTGTACCGCAATCAGAATCTTAGAGTTGACTAGTATGCTAGTTTATTCAAGTCGAGTATGTTCTTCTTTCCGTTGTTGACAGACAGACATAGTCTTTGATTAATGTGTTCTAGCCTGTATAGAACGATGAAGTATGTTCTTCTTTCTGTTGTGGACAGACGGACATAGCCAGTCTTTGGTTAATGTGTTCTTATCGGTATAATATATACAAAACGATTAAGTTAGATATCATTGTGAAGAATTGTTGTGGACATTATCAATAGAAGTGGATTATTCTTTTGCCATTTGTCATTGAGTCTGCGCTCATTGCTATCATGTTTATGTAGGTCTTGCAAGTAGACAGCCCACTTCAGATTGTGAGTATGGTTTTTGTGTTATGAGTATTCAGAATAGTACGTTGTTTTTACCAACTTCAGCACTTTATTGGGAAGAGGGTGGTGGACTCTCCCAAATGAAGTTGCATTTGTTGTAAAGCTGAGGCGTGTGTATTTTCTTATAAGACTCTTGGATTAGAGAGAAGGTGGCCATTCTCAATCGCCTTTGGAATTGCTTTGAATTTGGCCTTCATGCAAGGACTTCTCTCTCTGGCATTATTTCCTCACTCAATTATAGTTTGGACTCGAGAGTTTCGTGCTTGCATAATTGTTACTTGTTCAAATGCACTATAACAAAAGTTGGTAAAAAAGAAAACCGCAATGGAATTTAATTAGCTACTGGTTTTTTATCAACTTTTGTTATGGTGATGCACTCTTGCAAAAACTTTCATACGCTTTGGGAAAAGCTTCATGGTTGTCAAGTCCCAGGCATCCCAAAGTCTATTAGATGCAGTGTTTGGGAATTTTTTTAGTTTTACCAGCTAATTTCCTCCAATTCCCATATTGAACCGTTTTTTCAAGTACCAAGTGTAGTTATTTTCATTCAAAATAGAAATTTTTTAGACATTTTCACCCGTTTTTTGCCGATGTTTTTAAATTGCAACTGGTTTTTTTCCCAAATCCACCAGCTGACTTTGAACTAGCTGCCGGTTCTTCCCGAACTCTGATTGGATGATGAACAAAGTGCTATGAAGTGATGTTTTGTCCAAACAACCTCTCATTCAGTACAAGAAAATGACAACTGAATTGATGCATCCAAATTGACAAATTGTGTTTGATTTGACAAAAAAATGTTTGAATTGACACTGTTTTTTTATAGTGATTCTTATTAAAAATTCTTATGTCATCATCAAGCATCATTCTTTATTACTAATCAACATTAATTTTGTTAAAATTGGTGGTATTAACCCCGCAGGGAAATGGAAAACCAACGGAATCCTTGAGATGTGCAGAAATCCATATTTGGCTAGGACAATAGCCGCATTGGATATTGGCATGATCTAAGAACAATTGTTCCATGGATCAAACAAATTGTCCGATTTTTGAAAAAATAATCGAAGCTGCAAGATGTATTCTGTAGCCTATTATATGGTCATGTATTTGTAGTCTAAGTCAAATATAATATAATTTACTAGAGCACGTGAGATTAGATAGAAGTACATTCAAATACTAAAACATGACCACATATACAAGTCAAGGTTGTAGTACTTCCAATAGATGACCAACATAGCCTCTATTCATTGTACATTTTGTTACTTGCTAACCACTTCCATCCCTAAATCCACTCATTGCCTCCATGTCCTACAAAGCATAAATGTCATTCTTCAAGGAATTAATGTCACTGCCAAGTGCCATGAGGTGACTATTCCCACAAGGCATCAACACACATTTGTATGCACACTCCGGTCTCTGTGTATGAACCAAGGCTATGGTGTTTTTAGATCCAATGTTATATAAACAATTTACTACATTCTTGTACAATATTTATTACAAAAGCAAATTCATGGCTACTCCTACAAACAATATGACAATGCTTTGCAAGAAAAACCCACATTCAAAATTGGATGTAGTTAATTTGACCACTGCTCTAAATGATTGCAAATATTTCTTTTTCATTTTGCAATTGTAATTTTGAATTTTAGAGCATGTAATGTATCATTGGAAAGGTCTTAATAAAGATCCACACCCAATTTTGAGTGTGATTTTTTTAACCAAGTATTGTTACATCAAACTAACATATCATTCTATGCAATACAAAAATTTGCAAGTGATTTGGACCTACCTCCCATGATCTACACCCTCATAAAGTGACACTACATGTGGAATTTCACTATTTTTTATTGTTCTATGGGTACAAAATTTTATAAAAACTACACAACAAAGTCCAAAAATATCATAAACTTAATGCAACATTTCCATTGATACTTTTTGAGTTCACAAAAATTCAAGTCAATTGGAACTTTCTTGCATCTTCAAATACATCTTTGAATCCTAAAATACACATTATACACCATGAAGGGAAATGTTTTCAACATCCTAATAAGGGTTACTTAAACTCCACAACTTTGGCACCCTTTCTCAAGTGGTGCATTTTGTTATCAAGCAATCCAAAGATCCCAGTTGTGCAATAGTGAATATGGCCAACCAATAGTCTTGGGGATATGACAACACTAACGTTGATTATGTCTCAAAGCAAATATGATAACATAATGTAAGTGACTCACATGATAAAATTTCCAGTATAAGGAAAATGCATCCTAAACCAACAGATTTCTGCTGGTTCAAACTGCTTCATTAAGACTGTTTGATTTTTGTTAATTTTGTCCAAATTAAATGGTCCAAATCAGCATAAATCTATTAGCTCAAGGTGCATTTTCTTGTAGAGCAAATCATTGAGTCTCTAATTCTGGCATTTGAGCTCTTGTTGGGACTCATAAGCAGTAAGAGAATGCCATTGTGACGATGATCACGAACGGAGCAGAGCATTATATAAGGACACTGCTCTTTGAGCCACATCACGATTTATCAATAATTTCGGATGTCATTGTGATAATCGGTCAAGCTGCGAGTTGTGAGTAGGTTAGCAAACATAAACCTCTCTTTAAACCTCTCTTGCAAAATAAATACAAACCACAGTTTGGGGAGGAATTTTAGCTTAACCAGCTAAGCTTCTACATTTTCTTAGACTAACTAGTTGTCTGGAGTATACTCTCGGCTAGGCCTTAAGAAAATAAAGAATATTCTCTTATTTTCCTCTTTAATGATCAATAATTTTCTGAAAATTTTGAACTCAATTCGGCAATTCTAGATTGCAACCAGCTAACTTGTAACTAAATGCCGGTACTCCCCGGACATTGATACAAACTAAAATCAAGACCGTCAAGATTCTCCTTCCATCAAAAAGCATATCACATTCAAAGCAGTGATTTTTCACCAAACAATGTCAATTTCCACACTTAATTTCTTAGGTATTTCTTGCTGAGATTCAGTGTGGAAATTCACATTGTTTGGTGAAAAATATTGCTTTAAACGTGACCCCCTTCTAGATAAATGTAAAAAAATTGCCCCCTATTTTGTGTAGCATTAATTTTGTATTTCTTCATTGCTTCTACTCAATTTGGGTCCTCTGGTTATAAATATGAATTTAAAATTTCTAAATTTTATTTTGGGTGGCAAATAAAAATTCCAGTGTTTCTCTAAAAGTAAAATGTAAGGGAAATAAGAGGGTGAATTGACAATTACAGTGAACCAACCCCTTCGCTTGTACTTGTTTTTACCTCTTGGGAAAAATACATAACCTTTTTATTTGCCACACATGATAAAATTTGGAAATTTTGAATTCATATTTGCAATCAGAGGCCACGAATTATCCAAGACAGGTGTAGAAGATGAACTAATCAAGTGCAAAATAGGGGGGCTTTCTTTTTAACATGCACCCTTGGAAAAAAGTTCGGGGACTTGGGGAGGACAAACAAAATGGCCGGGGTCACCCACCCCTTGCTCATTCTCCCCAAGTCATTTTAGGGTGTATGAAAAAAAGGACACCCTATTTTGTGCCAAGGTGAACTGACCCCCTCGCTTGTCCCCTCGAAAAAACGATGAAATCTTTTATTTGTCATGCATGACAAAATTTGCAAATTTTGAATTCATATTTGCAATTATAGGCCCCAAATGAGCTAGGAGAGGTATAGAAGGTAAATTAATCAAGCACAAAATAGGGGGTCTTTTTTCTTACATGCACCCCTAGAATGACTGCAGGGAACAAGCGAGGGGGTCAGTTCACCCTGGCCCTATTTTATACCCGATTATCCTCTACATCTCTCCTAGCTAATTTGGGATCTCTGATTGCAAATATGAATTCAAAATTTGCAAATTTTATCATGTGTGGAAAATAAAATATTTCAGCCTTTTCCTGAGGGGCCGAGCAAGGGGTCAGTTTTCCCCGGCCCTAATTTGGGGCCTCTGTTTTCAAATACGAATTCAAAATTTCCAAATCTTATCACGGATGGCAAACAAAACATTCCAACGTTTTGAAAGCAACTGAACAGTACACTAAATAGGGTATTTAGTGTTGGCAACACTATTTGCGAACCATGACACTAAATATCATTAAGCCTACTAAAGTAAGTAACATTAAATGTAATTTCTAACATTAAATATACTCTATGGTAAATCTGAAATCTGAAAATGTTTACATTTAGTGTTAGAACTTATTAAAGGAAGGTAGAAGGAAGAGAAGGCAAAGGCGGCGCATTGAAGTTTAGCACTACACTAATCATCCTAAAATTGACATTTAGTGTAGGGTCAAGTAGGGTGATAATTACACTAAATGTAATCCAACACTAAATACCCTATTTAGTGTACTGTCCTGGAAGCTCAGTTCTAACCCGGATGAATGTCCCCTGCCACATTTCATCCAAAGGCCGGACAGAACCGCGATCTGCAGTCTGCCGCGTGTATACCGCCAGGCCTTCTCAAAAGGCAAAAGCAAAGAACCGAAAGTCGCGGGCACCCCTCGCGGTTCCTTCCGGCCGCTTTCGCGTCACCCGTCGTCCCGCTTTCCAAGCCTGGCATCCTGCATCCTGTTCGAAATGAGCAGAAGAAAAATCCCTCATAATGCGTCTATAAAACAGAGCTCCAGAACTCACACTCTACCATGCACATTCCATTTATGAAGAATGTCCATTAGACTACAGTAGAATAGTTACGCAATTGCGGCTTCTATCATCCTTTGTGTTTCTAGACAACAGAATTCTGAGAATTTGAGTCCCGATTAGAATTGCTCCCAATTCGATAGCTGAATACTAGACATACAGTACCCACGTACGTGAACATGGAGACAATTGGGTTTACTAGTAACGGTACTGCAGCTTCTATGGTGAAGGATTACGTTGCTGATGAGAAGCTTTGGATTACGGCTGTTGTTGGAGCTGTGATTGTTTTTTCAGTGTTGCAGTGGGTTTATGGAGAGGCGCACCAGACGTCGGGCCGAGGGCCTGTGATGTGGCCTGTGTTGGGAACAATCGTGGAGATGCGGCGGAACTACGGCAGAATTAACGACTGGTTTCTGGGCTACTTCAGTGAGGATGTCAAGACGTGGAGATTGAGGACTCCGTACCCACTCAGCCAGAACATGATTGCCACGGTTGATCCTGTGAATGTGGAATACGTCCTCACCAACCTTCAGAAGTATGGAAAGGTGAGGATCTCAGCAACCTTATGTACAGAATTGCAAGTCTGTGAGGAGCTTAAAATTTGTATCTTGGAACGAAATAGGCGATTGTGGCACAAGAGAAATCCAGCATCAAAATTGGACAAATGTCCTTTTATGTTTCTTCTCTGTCACTTGACATGACCACGGAATACTTCAAAAATTCCATAGATGGACACTTTGGATTTCTCGTGAGTGGACAGATTCATAAGTTAGGCGAGAATGCGGAGGGGAAGCTGCAGGCCCAGGCGTTTCAGAGACAAAGGAGCCTTAGTTAGTTAAATCAGTCTTTAACTGCTAAAGCTCTCCTCTTGTAACTGTGTTTTCTTTAATATCGACATGGGTTTTTTTGTCGATGTGAACCTCCAGGGTGACGCAAACAAGTCCAGACTGGAGGATTTCTTGGGGTCAGGCATTTTTATGTCGGATGGAGATGCGTGGCGACGCCACCGCAAAATTGCCAGTTCAGAATTCTCCACCCGCAAGCTCCGAGAGCACAGCAACACCGTGTTTCGAGAAGATGCAATTAAGCTCGCCAACGCCTTGAAACAAGCCATGGCTGCCCACAAGTCCGTCGACTTTCAGGTGAGCAAAATTTGAATTCCAAAATTAACACGTCTACAGGCTTCGAAATGCATGTTAGATCATTTCAAGAAGAGAGAGGACGATCCTGCAGTCAGAAACGGTGGCAGGGAACCAAATTTGCAGTTTCCACGATTTTCCCGGGGCTAGCTCTTAATTTAAGGACCATGAAATCGTTCCTCCAGCAAGCACTACGATAGGAAGTAGCAGTTGCGACACATCATCAATTATTTTGTAATGGTTTCGTAACGATTCCGTACTTCGCTTCAAACTTATGGGTTAACTTATTGTGAACCACTGCAAACTTGTAGCAAACTTTTGGGCATGGAACCAATGTAGATGTTGCCTCAAATGTTGCAAAAACTACCGGGATTCTAATCTCAAATAGTTGCAAACACATTGCACTGTGCTGTTCTAAACCAATGCAAAACCATTACAAAATCTATTGCAACATAAGCCTTCCGTAGTACTAGTGAAGCTTGTTTCAGACTCTACGTACGATATGTCTCACAAATCTGATACACATGTTTTCGACTGTGCAGAACTTGGCGCAGCGCATGACTTTAGACAGCATCTGCAAAGTGGCGTTCGGTGTGGACTTGGGCGGAATCTCAGCTGGTCTGCCTGACGTCCCGTTCGCCACAGCTTTCGATGCAGCGCAAGGCCATCTTGCTGAGCGACAAGTGGATCCACTATTTCAAATTCAAAGGCTGCTGAACGTCGGTGCAGAGCACCGATACCGCAAGGCTGTTGACGAGGTGAATCAGTTCGCGTACAACGTCATAGCCCATCGGCGTGAGGAGATTGCACAAGCGCACAACGCGGGCCACGAGTTTGTGAGTTCACGATTTAGGGTTTACACTATTACACTTCACATGCTGAATCTATCACCCTGGAATGCATTGCAGTTTTTATCACAATCTGCTGCATGTACAAATTTTATGGAATGGGCATTCTGTCCAATGTGCGAATTGATGTAACTTTAGATGTGTTTCGTTGCATGTCTGCATTGAATCCTTAGGACCGGGAAGATCTACTTTCCAAGTTCATGGCTCCCGCGCGGAAGGGCGAGGACAACTACAGCGACAAGGAATTGCGAGACGCGACGGTGGATTTCTTGCTGGCTGGGAGGGACACCACTGGCACCACTCTCGCATGGTTCATGTATGAAGTGTGCAATCACCCGGAGCTTGGAGAGAGAATCTACAAGGAAGGGGTCGACGTGGTCGGTAAACACAGCGACTTCGAGTCCATGGCGGAACATTTGACGCATGACAACTTGGGCCGCATGCATTACCTGCATGCTGCACTTTCTGAGACTCTGAGGTTACATCCACCAGTGCCCAAGGTACGCTTGCTCAATCGATTTCTCCATACATCTCTATTTGCGAGTCCAGATCGCTGTGTTGTTTACTACGTCAAGATTTGGGGTTTAGGGTTTAGATGTGAGTGCTCGACGGTGTGACCTTCATAGCCTAATTGAGACCTTTGCTAAACCCGAATGAATCAGAGCAGTATCATGGGCTCAATTGGGTGGGCTTGAGTTGAATGGCAACACGTCTTTTGCGCGTCCAGCTCAGCCCTTTTATACTACTTCGAGATTAAGGGTTTTAGGGTTTTAGATGTGTGTGCTTCTCTGTGGGACTTTGGAAACTTATTTCAGGCCTTTTGTGAAACCCGAAAGAATTGGGGCAGTATCATGAGCTTAAATCGATGTGCATGAACAGGACGGCAAGATGGCTTTCACGAATGACGTGCTCCCTGACGGAACAGTGGTGAAGAAGGGAGATATCGTGTTTTACGTTCCATACTCCATGGGAAGAATGCCCTTCATCTGGGGCTCCGACGCACTGGAGATTAAACCTGAGAGATGGCTGGACTCGGACGGAGTTTTCCATCCTGTGTCGCCATTCAAATTCACTACTTTTCAGGTACAAGACCTAATACTGCTAGCTCTCTGCCCATCAAACGTCTTTCTAAACTTGGAGAATACGGAAAACGTGCTTGCGAATGGTTTTTCAATTCTTCAGATTGAGGGTTGAGTACTGGAACTGCTGGGTTTTGAATATAGTTCAGGATTCCAGCTTGCACATATTTACCATAACCAGATGTGGTGGAGCCTGAAGGAGAGGATATGTCTGAGTGTATTTGGTATTAACGTCAATTTCGTTAAGTTGTCTCCATTCTGAGGTGAACTCTCAAGAGAGGATGGAAATGACATGATTTAGGGAGCCAGGATGGGGATGGGGTGGAAATCCTTTGCAGATTGTTGTGCATGAAATGGAATTTGCAAATTAATTTACATAAATGTCAAAACGACACATGATTGAAGTACTTCCAATTTAACAAAGTTTGATGTTTATCAATGTGGCTCTCACAAATGACTGACTGAATGTTGTTGCTGTTGTTGTTGCAGGCGGGGCCTCGCATTTGCTTGGGCCGAGATTCTGCATTCTTGCAGTTGAAAGTCACCCTGTCACTTATCCTTCATTTCTTCACGTTCCAGGCGGTTCCCGGACAAGAGTTGACCTACACTTCCACCTTGGTCATGCCGATGAAGAATGGGATCCAAGTGACAATGTCCCCTCGGCAGTAATGGGCAGTCTCTCATAGAGGCTGGGAATCAGAACTGTGCAGATATTAAGATGTCCGACCAATCAATTCAAAGGATGGCCTTGGACAGTATTGGTTTATATGGTGGAGAGGAGGCTCAGGGCAGTATAAGCTAGAGCTCTGTACCACAATCAGAATATTAGAGTTGACTAGTACGCTAATTTATTAAAGTCTAGTGCGTTTTTCATTCTGTTGTGGACAGGCAGACATAGCCAGTCTTTGGTTAATGTGTTCGCATGGGTATAATCTATACAAAACGATTAAGTTAGATATTATTGTGAAGAATTGTTGTGGGCATTATCAATAGATGTGGACTAATGTTTTGCCATGTGTTGTTGAGTCTGCGCTCATTGCTATCATGTTTATGTAGGTCTTGCAAGTAGACAATCCACTTCAGAATGTGAGTATGGTTTATATTTTATGAGCATTCAAATTAGTATGTTGTTTTCAGGGACTTGGGCACTATATTGGGAAGAGGGTGGTGGACTCTCCCAAAGGAAGTTGCATTTGGTGTAAAACTGGGGCATGTGGAATTTCTTATAATGTAAGATTCTTGGATTGGAGAGAAGGTTGCCATTCTCAATCGCCTTTGGAATTGCTTTGAATTTGGCCTTCATGGCAAGGACTTCTCTGGCATTATTTCCTCACTCCATTATAGTTTGGATTCTAGAGTTTCGTGCTTGAGTAACTATTACTTGTTCAGATGCACTATAACAAAAGTTGTTAAAAAAAGCCTGCAATGGAAATCAACTCCAACTTTTCTTACCAACTTTTTTTTTATAGTGATGCATCCTACAAAAACTCTCATACCCTCTTTGTGGAAAGCTTCATGGTTGTCAAGTCCTAGGCATCCCAAAGTTTGTTGGGATGATGAACAAAGTGCTATGAAGTGATGTTTTGTCCAAACAACTTATTCTTACTTAAAATTAATGCTTATATCATCATCAAACATCAATTTTGTTAAATTGGCAACATTAACCTCTAAAGGAAATGGAGAACCAACGGAGTTCTTGAGATGTGCAAAAATCTATATTTGACAAGGGAAACAACGGTATTGGATATTTGGCATGATCTAAGAATAGCTACACCATGGATCAATGCAAATTGACCAATTTTTGGAAAAACAATTGGGGTTGCGAGATGTATTCTATAGCCTATTATATAGTCACGTAATTGTATTCTAGGTCAAATGTAATATAATTCACTAATGCACGTGAGATTAGGTAGAGGTACCAAGACATGACCATGCACATAGGTCAAGGTTCTAGTACTTCCAATGGATGACCGGCATAGCATGTAACCATTGTGCATTTTGTTACATGCTAACCACTTCCATCCCCAAATTCACTCATTGCCCTCATGTCCTACAAAGAATGAATGCCATTCTTCAAGGAGTGATTGTCACTTTTAAATGCCACAAGGTCACTATTCCCACGTAGGATCAACACATGCTTGTATGCACACTCTGGTCTCTTTGTATGAACCAAGTATATATGGTGTGTTCAGATTCAATGCCGCATAAATAATTTATTGCATTCTCTTTTAAAAGCAAATGCATGCATGGCCTCTCTTACAACCACTAAAAAAAAACTTGATAAAAAAATATTGCACTCAAAATTGGGTATAGTTGTTTTGACCACTATTTTTGTGCAATCCCTAAATGACTGCAAATATTTCTTTTCCATTTTGCAATTGCAATTTTGAGAATTTTAGGGTGTGTAATTTACCATGATTGGAAAGGTCTTCAAAAAGAACCACACCAATTTTGAGTGCAATTTCTTTTAACAGGTTTTGTTACAATGAACTAACATATCTATGCAATGCAAAAATCTACAAGTGATTTGGACCTACCTTCTATTGTCTATGCCCTAACAAAGTGACAATACATGTGGAATTCCACCCATTTTTTTTTTTATTGTTTTTGAGTACAACATTTTATGAAAATTGCACCACAAAGTCTGAAAAAATCAATAAATTTTAAGCAAACATTTCCATTGATTCTTTTTGAGTTCACAAAAAATTCAAGTCAATTGCGTTTGACAATACATGTGGAATTCCACCCATTTTTTATTGTTTTGCGAGTACAACATTTTATGAAAATTGCACAACAAAGTTTGAAAAAATCAATAAATTTTAAGCAAACATTTCCATTGATTCTTTTTGAGTTCACAAAAATTCAAGTCTATTGGAACACACTTTCTTGCATCTCCAAACACATCTTTGTATCCTAAAATGCACATTATACACCACATAGGCAAATGTTTTCATCATCCTCTACGGGTTAATTCCACAACTTTGGCACCCTTTCTCAAGTGGCGCATTTGTTATCAAGCAATTCCAAAGATCCCAGATGGCTGGACTCGGACGGAGTTTTCCATCCTGTGTCGCCATTCAAATTCACTACTTTTCAGGTACAAGATCTAATATTGCAAGCTCTGTCCGTCGAACGTCCTTCAAAACTTGGAGAACACGGAAAACGTGCTTGCGAAAGGTTTGCCAATTCTTCTGATTGAGGGTTGAGCACTGGAACTGCTGGTTTTGAATATAGTTAAGGATTAAGGATTCCAGCTTGCACATATTTACCATAACCAGATATGGTGGAGCATGAATGTGAGGATATATCTAAGTGTATTTGGTATTAACGTCAATATCGTTAAGTTGGCTCCAATCTGAGGTGAATTCTCAAGAAAGGCAGGAAAAGAAATGATTTAGGAAGCCAGGATGGGGATGGGGTGGAATTCCTGTGCACAAAGTTGTGGATGAATTGCAATTTGCATATTAATTTGCATTAATGTCAAGAGGGCGCATGAAGTACTGCCTATTCAACGAAGTTTGATGTTTATCAATGTGGCTCTAACACATGATAAACTAAATGTTGTTGCTGTTGTTGCAGGCGGGGCCTCGCGTCTGCTTGGGCCGAGATTCTGCATTCTTGCAGTTGAAAGTAACCCTGTCACTCATCATTCATTTCTTCACGTTCCAGGCGGTTCCCGGACAAGAGTTGACCTACACCTCCACCCTGGTCATGAATGGGATCCAAGTCACAATGTCCCCTCGGCAGTAATGGCAGTCTCTCATAGAGGCTGGGAATCAGAACTTTCGCAGACGGCCGCCAAATCAATTCAGAGGATTGCCGTGGACAGTATTGGTGTATATGGTGGAGAGGAGGCTCAGGGCAGTGTAAGCTAGAGCTCTGTACCACAATCAGAATCTTAGAGTTGACTAGTACGCTGATTTATTCAAGTCGAGTATGTTTTTCTTTCCGTTGTGGACAGACATAGCTAGTCTGTGGGTATTTTGTTCTCATGGGTATAAATTGGTCTGTACAGAACGATTAAGTTAGATATTATTGTGAAGAATTGTTTTGGACATTATCAATAGAAGTGGACGGACTATTCATTCTACCATTTGTCATTGAGTCGGTGCTCATTGTTATCATGTTTATGGAGTTTTTGCAAGTAGACAGCCCACTTCACACTGTGAGCATGGTTTTTTGTGTTATGAGTATTCAGAATAGTTACGAGTGTTCAGAATAGTTATGATTATTCAAAATAGTTATGAGTATTCAGAATAGTACGTTGTTTTTACCGACTCCAGTACTTTATTGCGAAGAAGGTGGTGGACTCTCCCAAAGGAAGTTGCATCTGACATAAAGCTGGGGCGGGTGTAATTTCTTATAAGACTCTTGGAATGGAGAGAAGGTGGCCATTCTCAATCGCATTTGGAATGGCTTTGAATTTGGCCTTCATGCAAGGACTTCTCTCTCTGGCATTATTTCCTCACTCAATTATAGTTTGGACTTGAGAGTTTCGTGCTTGGAGAACTGTTACTTCAAATGCACTGTAATAAAAGTTGGTAAAAAAAATG